>VZSR01000824.1:1093860-1187837 GCA_013398615.1 Brachypodius melanocephalos
GTCCTTTAATTAAGGAACATCTTAAATCAGCTCTCCCGTGGGAACTCTGTTCGGAGGCTGTGGCTGCCGCAGCTGCTGGTTATCAGAGCTCATTCCCTGCTTGGCCAGAGGAAGCTGAAATACCGCTGGATCATTTGAGCCAATGATGTTTATTGCCCTTCTGATCTAATTCCCACTGCCGTAATGGAAGATATTACAGAATACAGTTGGCTGACTTGCTAATTCCTCTCTGCACTCACTCGGAGCTCTTCTGCCATTGCCAGTGCTAAATCTGGAGGTATTTAAATGATTATCGGTGAGGAGAGATGCCCTGGTGTTTATGGTAAATGGGCTCACGCTAATCAGTGCAGAACAGATTTAGAAGGTGCCTTAGGATGCTTAATTTACTGCCTCAGTACCAGTCTTGGGGAGGAAAAAAAAAATTAAAAAAGAGCGAGAGGAAAAGGGAGGAGAGAGAAGAAAAGGGAAGCTAGTGCTGGACACAAAAGCTTTGGTGCCCGAGGCAGTTTGCAGCGTGGGGAACACAGCGGAAATGTGCAGCCAGGCGTGCTCTGCTCCCCTCTCTCCTCCCCGAGCCTGTCTTCTGCCGTGCCCCTCTCTCCAGGGCTCCGTGTGCCTGGCAGCTCTCCTGCAGCTCGGGAAGATCGGGGCAGCTGAGCCTCCCCCGTCTGACAGAGCTGCCAAAATCCCTCGTGACCGGGAGGGCAGGGTGAGGTTCCATTCCTGGAGGGTGAAGGGTGGCAGGGAAGGATGAGACAGCAGCACTGAGCTTCCTCCCCTCCTGTCTGGGGTGCTGCACGTGGATGGGGAAAACATTCCTGCACCTCCGGCATGCGATGCGTGAACCTGGCCCCACCTGAACACGGGGGTCAAACTATTCCCACTGCAGGTCAAAAATCTGTCTCGTTGCACCCTGTGATTGGAGGACCAGTGCTCTGCAGCCAGAGGGATCATCCTGGAGATTGCCCAGCTGCTCCCCATCCCCAGGCAGCCCCTCTTACCTCTGCAGGGAGAGGATGTTGCCCACGTTCCGGTACAGCACGGTCCCAACCACGAAGACAGAGGAGTCGTCTGACGCTGCAGGACACCAGAGGAGAGGGGAGAAGACAACAGCACTGAGACAATCAGGGTGGCAGCTGTCCCCACGGGACACCCAGGGGCAGGATGTGGACAGTGGTGGAGGGCTCTCTGTTGGGGCATGGCCAGTGCCAACATCACTGCAGTGGGATGCAGTGGCTGCTGTCACTACAGGGAGAACTCAGCACCTTTGGGGTGACCCAGCATCCCAGATTTCTACCCTCACCGAGGTTCACCCTTCCCAAATGGTGTTCCCACATTCAGAAACCCCCAAATTCCTCTGACAACGCCACAGCAGGCAAATCTGCAGGGATAAAGGTCTCTTGCAGCCTCCTTGAGGCCTTTGGAGCCATCCACAGCGATCAAGCCATCAGACAGAAGAGCTGCGCTCAGGCTGACAAGGCCAGCGGGGAGGGGAGAGGTCCCACTGCGCCTGCTCTGACCCCAAAACTCATGTGCTGCCTCTGGGGTCTGCAGCAGATCCAGATGAGCCTCTGAATCATCTGTGTGACCTCTGGGCACGTCACTTGACCTCCTTCTCCTCTTATTTTCCCTCCTTCACTACCTCATGGTGCCCAGCTGCAGAAAGAACTTCCCCTGATAAACCATGAGCAGCAGCAGCAGCCCCGGGGCTGGATTTTCAGGGGGAGGAAAAGCAAGTGGCTGGGTGGAAAGCAATGCTGAAGAAGCCTGGGAAAGCACCAGGTGGGGCTCCTCTGCTAATCTTGTACTGAGGTTGAGCTGACAGTGTGTCTGCTCCATCACTGCAGGACAGGCACAGCCCTGCATGTCTGTCTTTCTTATCATCAGATTGGGATATCTGGTGAGCGCACGACTGGGAGAGACTGACAGACAGGCTTGCAGAGCAATTTTGTCACCCAACTGCATAAATCAGTGTTGGCCCATCCAAATCAACCGTTCAAAGTCAGCTCCCAGCAGTGAGGGGGTTTGGATTTGGTCTCATGAAGCTGCCTGTCTTCATCACTTCGCTCAGGATAGCTACTTCCCAGAGAAAAGTGAGGATCAAAACTAATAGAGGTGGATTTCTGCTGGAATCACTGAGTAACCCCTCAAAAACTACACCACCAGCACAAGATATCAAATAAAGCAGAGGCAGAAGAGCCCTGGTTGGTACTCAGGAAACCATGGAGAGGTGAGCACTGACTGGAAGTTGTTTCCTCAGGGTGGATGTCATGTTTTGTTTGCTCAGTCACTACAGCTCTGGGGCTCTGGAGGAGCACTCTGTGAATATATCTCCAACAGAAATCTAGAAAACAGCTCCATGGGCGGCTGGATACTTTTGGGACAGCCCTCGGTCTCAGAGCAGGATCGGCTCTGTCTAGGTCTGGTCCAGCAATTTTGTCCAACAAATGATTAAAGATTTCAAAAGGTGAAGACACCACAGCATCCACAAACAAACTGGGATAATGCTCCCAACATGCTCCAGCTTCTCCCAGGGAGCTCACGCTGTCTGCAAGGCACAACCAAACACAAGGAGTGCTTGACATGGCCCTTGCTCTGCCAGTGACTCACTGTTTACCCTTGGGGGTGTCACTTAACTGCTCTTGCCCTCAGATTTCCCAAGCTGAAGTGATGGCTGATGCCATCTCTGGCAGGGAGGCCCATGACAAAAGGTCCTGGTGTGACAAATCGAGGCCAAAGGTCTTTTGTAGCAACAGCTCAGTCTCCAGCCTCTGTCCCAAGGAAGGAAGAGCCAGCAGCTCACAAAGCCATGAGTGCCAGAAGTAAATCCCATCATCTCCCAGCAGTCAGCCCAATTTAGGGTCCTGCTTATGAGAGCTCAGGGCTCAATCCTGCCAAATGTTGTCTCTGCCAAAAGATGAGCACCTTGAGTGTGTTGGTTCCTGGGACTCTCATCCATCAGACCATCCCAGAAACCTCCAGTTGTTTTTCCAGATCTGGCAGTGAGGCCACCTTAGCAGAGGCATCACCCCCATGCTGGGGCTCCTATCCATGCCCTGATGTGGAGCATCAGTGATAAACACCTCTGAATTTCATTTCTGGGGGCAGGAAATTTCACACAAGGGCCATAAATCCCCAGATCTATCAAAGCTTGTCCAAGCAGCAGACTCAGAGCCATCAGCTGCTCAACCTGACCTGCTTACTCCCAGCTACTCACCTTAGATGGCTCCATCAGGTCTGGATCCAGGCCTGGAAGACACCTAAAGCTTTGTTTGCCAATTTTTCCTGCTTCTTTAGGGAAAGATTAACATCCACAACCGGGCACTAAACCTGTCCCTGAACTTTTGTGAGGAGTTTACTTCGATCTCTTAGTCAGGCCATATTTGAAAGCCTTATTTGCACTCATCATTGCTTTGAAGTCCAGACATTTGTGAGCAAATCCAGCTGATCTGGAAGAGGATTTGAAGACCAGGCAAAATTCCAGGAAGGAGTTACTCTTAGAAAATGAAAGAAAAAAATTGTGTTGGTTGTGCTGCCTACCTGAGAGCCCTGAAGACAGGATGCTCTTGGAGACAGTGACCTTGTCCTCTGAGTTCTTGGCCCAGTCCACCATTCCCCTCCAGCCTTTCATGGGGAAGGTGATGTCAGTTGCTGCATTTGCAGGCAGTTTGTGAATGCCAAGGACTGAGGAGAAGCAAGAAATAAAACCAGTAAGGGAAACCAGCTTCAGTAAATTCCACATGTGCTCAAGAAAACATGGGAAGTGTTAGTGGAAAAGCAGAAAGATTGGATCTCGGGAGCCATGGGAGCGATGCTCTCTTGAGGAAATGTCTATGCATGAAAGAAGATAAAAGCAGGGCTTGTGCTTTGCTGAAAGGGTCCTGCCTGCATTGAATCTGGCAGAGGAGAGTCTGCTCCAGCACCTTATCTCCAGGAGTAGCCAGCAGCAGCTGATAAGAAGTGTGAGAAAGAACAAGACATCTCTTGGTTTGTCCTCCCAGCAATCAGCAGGACCTCCTCAGCTCCTGGCTACATCCAGATCATCAACTTTAACATCCACCAATGGACCTCCCTTTTGTGCACTTTCCTAATCCCATCATGAACCCATCTGTACTTTTTGGCTTCTGCAACCTCCTCTGGCAACAAGTTCCACGCTGCGATTGTGCACACAGCATCAATCAAACACTGCCTGCTGTTTGCTCGCTGCCTCCATTGGCTGCTGGGCTGTTCTTGTGTTCAAAAAATAAAAGAAAGAGCCTAAGTCTGCCCAGTTCGTCATCTGTTCTCCATTTGGTGGATATCTCTCAGATCTCTCTGTGGATATCTCTTCTTCCTCATGAAATCCCAACCTCTTTGGAGAGAAGACACCCCGTATTTATGCACGTCCATGTCTTCCCCCAGACCTTTTAATGTCCCATCACCTGCTGCCTCCCCTCCCCACAGCCCAGGCTGTCCATATTGCACAGTAATTATCAGCTTTTGGGGGTCTCTCCCCGAGGTGGGGAGTGCCAGTGAACTCACCCAGGTTGTCCGTGACTTGGTAGGAATCCCGGAAATCTTTCATGCGGAAGCCGATGACATCAATGAAATCCTCCACGAGCCTGAAGAGCTCCTTGGCATTTGGCCCTATCTGCAAAGAGAGGCAGAATTTTGGGATCAGATCCTAACGAGAGCAGCAGGAGCTTCTCTGTGGGCAAAGGTTTCTGCCCTCGCATGTGAACTGGGAGCATATGCTGGGTATAACAGGCTGTTATGGAGCTGTGGAGGAGAAGGACTGAGAAATCCTAAGAGGAAGCCAAGAAAATGAAAGAAAAGAAAGAAAAAGAAATAGAAAAAAAAATTTAAAAAATGAAAAAGAAAAAGAAAAATAGGAAAAAGAAAGAGGAAAAAAATTAAAAAGAAAAAGAATGAAAAATGAAGAAGAAAAAGAAAAAAGAAAAAAGAAAAAATGAAATAATAAAAAAAGGAAAAGGAAAAACAACAAAAAAAGAAAAAAGCAAATATGATAAAGTGACACTCAGATTGGTAGAACTTAGGGTGAAGGGCAAGATTTTAAACAAAAGGAAATATTGGAGACTCTCTGGAGAAGAGAAGGACCTACACATCTCCTTTCATAAAATCCTAGAAATGCAGAATGGTCTGGGTTGGAAGGGACGCTAAAGATCATCTCATTCCAACTCCCTCTACTGAAAGCAACCACACCAAAGGACAATTATGGTCAAATATTGAATCCCAGGCAGCCTGATTTTCTCCTTTCCTGTTTTGTTGTCAGGATCTCACTCTCTGAATCATCAAGTTCTTGGTCCTGCTCTGTCCTGGAGTTTCTCTGCCTCATTTCTTTCCTGTTTTTTTCCCCATTGATAAAGACATTGGCAGTGACTCTTCTTCAGCTGTACTTTGCCAACTTAAGACAGGGCTGTTAAATAATAACCAGTTTTCCAGTGACAGATTCCATAAACTGTAATCCACTTGAAATGAGCTGTGCTGACTATCTGTCTTCTCCTCAAAGCACATTTGCCCACAGGGGCTTAGCAAATGCCATGAGAGGCTGAAGGAAAGCAGTTCATCTCTTCTTTTCCTTTTCCACCACTTCCACAGTGAGTTTTCAGTGGTGAGTTTTCAGTTCCTCACCATAATCCAGACATTTTGAGGTGGCTGAGTGAGCTGGAGGGACAGCTGGGGACAAGCAGGATGGGAAGGAGGCAGGAGGAAGGCTGAACCATGGAGAGTGTGGGCAAGGGGCACAGGGGTGGCCATGCGTGTCTCTCTCTCCTCAGCTATCCAAGGAACCTTGGTAAGACTAAAACTCTCTCAGGATGAGATTAAAAAGCCCTGCCAGTACAGCAGGTGTGCACAGAAGGAGGAGAACTGAGTGAGCGTGCTATTTTTAGCTGCACACTTTTATATTCCATTACAGATTGAAATCACAAGGTCAAATCAAACCCAGGCTATGCTGGATGCTGTATTTTAGGTTTTATCGTATAAAGATCGACAAAGGCTCTTCAAAAATCATTGCAGCCCTTCTCTGAATACCTTTATGGGGTTTTTTTTAGTTTTTATCTTCCTTGAACAACATCTTTCTGCCTGGGGAGGACACCAGGCACTGGTATGTGAGACTGCAATGAAGTTTGGTTTATTTTTAATAAGCAAATTGGGAGCCAAAGGCTTTGTTTTAAAAGAATTGGTCAATCTTACGAAATGCAAGGTGTGATTTTGGTCCAGCAGCTTTGAGGGAGAAGCACAGAGACTGCTAAAACCTCTGCTGGCATCCTGTTCACGGACATTTCCGTGTCCTGAAGTCGTGGTGCTGGGCTGTCATCTCAATTCCCACTAAAACACATGCCAGGAAAACATTCTGCCCGTGATGTTCCCAGTCCACGTGTAGGTCATGGTGACACTGAGCTGTGCCTGCCTGAAGGTGCAGGGAGCAGATTGCACAGGGAAAGCCACTGGGAGCCAGGTGCCACACAGAGCGAGCTGTTTTTAAGGGGATCAACAGGGTTTCCCTGTTGTCATGACAACTTGACAGTCTCCTCTGCTCGGTGCTGAAATACCTACGTGCACCTGGAGGCTTGAGACCAAGTATTTGGGCACAGAATCACAGAATCAGGGTATAGGTTAAGGGACACAGGAACAGGTGTGACACAACTCCACAACAGAGAGTTCAAATGGAGCACACAAGACAAAGGCCAAATAAAACACAGAAAGAAAAACCAGCAACACCGTCCCCTAACACCTGAGAATTCAGCTGCAGAATTATTCATAGAATCTTAGCATGGCCTGGGTTGGAAGGGACTTTAAAGTTCATCTAATTCCAAACTCCTGCCATGGGCAAGAACACTTCCACATCTTGCTCAAAGCCCCACCCAATCTGGCTTTGAACACTTTCAGGAATGGGGATCTCAGGACTGAGCAGGATCCCTGACCTTGACAGGAGAGAAATAAAGCAGAACAGAACTGAACCCAGAAGCTCAGCCAAGCAGACTCTAGCTCTGAAAATCCCTTCTGTCCTGCATCTTTTCAGCCATGAACTCTAAGCCATGTGATCCCACTTCTTTATCTTGGCAAGAGGAAAGAGTGGAATTACAGTAGGACATCAGAATTATCAACTCCAAACTAAGTCTGACCCCTAAAATCCTCTGAAATCCATCCCAAATCTGGTTTACACCACCAGCATTTCACTGTTCTTCGTGCAGAGAGTCTGGCTCAGAGCTGAGATCCTGTGGCTCCCTGAGTTACCCCTTTAATGTGACTCAGCCTGGAACTAAGCTCTTCTTAGGAGGTCATGTAGACACTTGAAATTGCTCTCCTCATGGCTTAACCCTGTGCTGAAAGCCTCTTTATTCGCAGGGAAGGTGCTGAAGGTTCATACCAGCTGAGCTTCCTCCCATTTTTCCCGGTTTTCCTCTGACAAAATGTTGCTGATGATCTGGACGAAGTTCTGGAGAAGGGAGACAAGAGGGGACAGATTTTGTTATGCAAACATAGCCCAGGCTGGCAAGGTCACAGTGGTGTGGGAGGGACACGTGAGATTTAAACGTGCTCCAGAAACCTTCTCATGATCTCGTTCCCAAAAGGTTCCAGAGCATTTCACAGGTCCCCAAGGATGTTAATGGCAAAACAGGTTTTAATAAGACATTTTCCCCATGGCCTTCACTAAATCTTCTAAGGCATTGGATTGTGAATAGGTCATGTACCCATTACCGATGATTTTTAAGGACAGATATGGTAAATATTTGTCAGAAACTGGTTAAAACCAGATGATCTTCCATTGTGTAAACCCTTTCATATCCTTTTTTTTTTTTTTTCTATTATTTCTGTTGTTTCCAACATATGGAAACCTCAGGATCCCCTTCAGCTTGTAATCAGGCAGGAGATGCAGAGACGGATCAAGAGGGTGCTGTCCATGGTAGGACCTTTGGAGCACACAATGAGAAGGAAGGAGACAGGAAATCTAAGACTATTGATTTTTTTTCCTCCAGTTTTACCACCCTCTGCAGATCCTGCAAGATCAGTTTAATGTTTCAAGTCATGAGGTGATAACCCATCCCAGGGGTGTATCCTGTAGCTGCTCTGCAGCTGCTGTAAGTAAAACCCTGGGATAAGAAACCACAATGATATTCCCCTACATCAACACCCAGATATCCAATGCCACAGGATCATTTTACCTCCAGTCATTAGCCTAAAATCCCTGTGAAATAATGTTCTGATATCAATTAGGCTCTGCAGTGAAGTGCTATCAGATTGAAATGGTTCAGAGTGACCTTGGCTTTCAAGTTCTTAGTTTACAAACCAAGGAAGAACCACCTTGAAAAGAGAGGGTTTTTAATACAGAGAAAGACATTTATGTTGAGAGAAAGAATAATCTGATTTTCATTAGCATTGTATCAGCTACAATCAGTACCAGTAATCAAACCTGGAGCCCTGAGCATGGGCACCTCTCTAACCCAGCCTTGGGCTCCAGGAATTTCTCCTGGGCTCACCTGCACATCCCCAGAGGTTGGGCTGTGGTAAGCCCTACGGAAGATCTCTGTCACGTTCCTGAGTACGTCCATGGTGGACAGCAGGTCCCCACTGTAGCTGGTCCCATCCTGGGAGATTTCCACAAGGTTCTGGAGCACATCTGACAGCCCATCTCCCATCAACCCGCGCTGAGCTTTGGCAAGGTGTTCCCTGGTCTGAGGAACAGAAAAGAAACCCCAGAAACACTTTTAGGGACAGTCAAAGTCGAGGTAATGAGCTCAGCGAAGGAAGTGCCAGGGGAAGGTTTTTGACCTCCCTCACAATTCAGAGTGCAAATCAGATGGATCTGACAATCTTTGAGGGCCTGAGAGCCTCTGATCTTTTTAAAATGATAGAAAAGAGTGATAGAGTCTAAATTACCTTCTAAGTAGTTCTGAAGCGACAGGAAACTGAAATTTTCTGTTTTGCCCATGAAGAAGAAATTGTCCTGCTACAAAGTCTCTTCTGTTCATAGCCCAACACAATATTTTTGCCCCAAAACTTTGTTTTCTTGCAGCCAATTTGGAATTATTTTAGGACAGACTGTACCTTACCATGAACAGGAGAGGTCAATTCTCATAAAGACTGCAGGAGACTAGCAAAAATTCCTCATAACAATGAATTTAGGATTAACAAAAATAAGATGCTCATTTAAAAGTGATACAGTCATAGCGATACTTAATGATAATGTGATATGAACAGCCTGGAAGAACCCAGATTTTGCCAAGCTGGATATTAAAATATCCTGAAAAGAACCATCCCCTATCCATGCAGTGCCCATGCATCACAAGGTAAGCAGAAAAAACAGTAAGAGAAAATCAAGGCAGAGCTGGAAACTCCTTTTTTTCTCCTTCCTTTTTGTAACTCTAACCATGAAACAATCATTGGAGAGGATCCCAAACCTGCTGAGCTGAGCAGTGGGGCTGCCTTACCATCATCTGTATGTTCCTGTAATCAATAGAAACACACTTGATGTACGTTGGAGGCTCCCAGTAAGCGATGCCTTCTTCATCCAAGATGCATCTTCGAAGGATCAGCCCTGGAAGAATGAAAGGAAAAAATATGGGAGCAAAGACAGGATGAAAGGCCAAGCATTCATGGGGACTGGTCTTTTGTCATGAATAGGAAGTCATGAGAAAAGAGGACACGGCTTCAAGCTGTGCCAGGGAAGATTTGGGATGGATATTAAGGAAAAATTCTTCACTGAAAGGGTGGTCAAGCATCAGAACGAGCTGACCAGAGAAGTGGTGGAATCATCATCCATAGAAGTGTTCAAAACGTGTAGATGTGGCATTTGAGGACATGGTTTAGTGGTAGCCTTGGAAGTTCTGGGTTAATGGTTGGACCTGAGGATCTTAGAGGTCTTTTCCAACCTTCATGATTCTATGGAGATCACCCAGAACTGGTCAATGCACCAGTGCAGACTCAGCTACCAGCACAAACGGCATCAGAGGCACCTGCAGATGCCTGAACAAGCCTGAAGGGGGGATTACCATTATTTCCTTCTCCTGCCTTTTGTTCTTGCAGAGCGGCAGAAGGAATGGGGCAGGAAAATAAAAATTAACAAATTGGACATGGCTGGTCAGAGTGAAGGGAAGGTTTCCTCTCCTGCCCTGGATGGCGGCATTTTTCCTGGCTTGGGAAACCCCATGAGCCTCCCCAGGTGGTTTGGTCTGGTACTTGCAACTAAAGCAGGGCTTGAGCTGCCCACGCAGCCTGGAGGGGAATAAACACCCAACAGTACCAGTCTGGCATCAGCTGAAACTCTCTGAAAGCTGCTTCCAGTCCTCCCCCAGGCCTCCCCTCAGCTCCAGTCCACAGAGGGGTTTGCAGTGATAATCACATGCCTTGTGATGTGGAGAAACAGCTATATCAGAGAGGAGGAAAGGGAGAGGGATCACCCTGTCCCAGCCATCATAATGCCATTGGGAAGTCTCTGAGGATCAGGTTTGCTGGGTCTGCAGTCCCATTGCTGCTGCCAAATGATTCAGTGACCTTTCTTTGGATACAGCCCTTCAAGGACAGCACTGAAAAAGACACTGACTGTCCCAGGCTGAGTCAATGAGAGATGTCTGCATCCAACAGTCTCCCTCAAACGAAATAAAACCTGTACACATTATTGACACTGCTGCCACTATTTCTGTTCCTGCCTGCCAGTGAGGAACATCCAGCTGAGGACAAATCCCACCACCAGCATTGCTCCCAGAGCTTTCTGTGCACCCTCCTTAGGGAACAGGTGGCCACAACAGGTGACACCTCAATGCCCATATCCTTTTACTTCACACCAGAACAATCAGACCATCAACGTGAGTGCTCAAAGAAGTTTTTAGAGAGGTGCTCAGGTTTCTAAGTGTAAGTGGACAATGGAATTCAGATTTCCTGCTCTCATCCAGCAGCTGCTTTTATGGGCAATGGAAAGAACTACAACACCCAGATCCAGGGGACTCTAAAGCCCTGTCTGCTCTGCAAAGCTTTTTGTAGATAATGGAGGGAACATATCCCAGTGTCTCTTAATTTCAAACTTCTCACAGGACCAGGCACTGGATGGATGGAAACCACCTCAGATTACCCAGTAACAACTCAGACATCTGTGCTTAACAGCAAAACCAGAAACCCCGACCGTTAATTTAGCCATGGACAAAGGGAGGGAAGTCCACGTGTCTGTTCTGTTGTCCCACAACCAGGTTCTCCTCATTTAGGACACAAAGGATGAAGGATCCCCTGATGAGGGACTGTGGTGGTGTGTTTTCCTTTATGTATATTTTTGTAAACCCTTTCGAATGATTTTTTTCCTATTTCTTCCCTCAGGTGGATGTTTTTACGCAAAGTTTTCTCCTCCCTCGCCTGGTTGACATTCACTCCCTAGACCCGCCTTTTACTCCATCTACATAAATGTCAATCCTCCCTAATTCCTACTCTTTGTTCTGGAAAATTCCCTGTCAGTCCTTGTGGTCCCAACCCCCTGCCTAAACCCCTCCCAGGAATTCCCCTATTCCTCCAGCCCTCATTGGCCCATGTGACCCTTTCCACTCCCATTGCCTTCCCATTTGGTTGTCGTATTGTGACAATTGTATCCCTGATTGGTTAAAGAGTTGTACCCTCCCCTTGTACCTCCCCCAGTTAAAAGACTGCCCAATGCCTTTTTGGTGCCTTTTAGTCCGTGGCCGTCTCAGGAAATGGACTCTTTTGGGAAGCACACAGACGGCTCCTCCCTGTCCTTGGTCCTGATCTAGAGGCTGTACCACCGGCTGCCATTGAGAGCAGACAGATCTGCTCTGCGCCGCTCCTCGGGTCAAAGCCAGACCTGGGGATGGCCACTTCTGGCAGGGATTAGGTAGTGAGGGCTAGCTCAGGGGATTTCTCTGGCAACCGTGTCCAGGGATCACCTCCCCACTGTGCAGTCACCCTTACCAGTGGCATTGCGGGGACACCGGACGGCCGCGGCGTCCCCGGCTGGCGTCTCCTTCCAAACCACAGGGCCAAGGCTCTCCTCGTCACAGATTTCGTGGGGCTCTGCCAGGAGAGAAAAACTCCATTGGTAAAGCTTCTTCCTCAGCAGGGACATGGAAAAGGGAAGTTTGGGAGCGTAGTCTGTGAGGCAGGAGGCCTGGAGCTGCACTCCCAGCTCTGCCGGTGCTTTGTACCTCACAAAGTCACTTCACCTCTCCGGAATTTGCTCTCCCTGTCTAAAAACTGGGCATTCATCCATTCCAAGGATTAGCTCACTAAAATCCATGGGAAAGTCCACTCACATCCTTGCCTTGCCTTGTGGCAGCTCTTTGCAAGAAAACTGCTGTTGCTACCCTCTGCTAAAGAGTTTTATTTCTTAATTTTTAACAGGCAGATGTTTTGTGGGTGAACTCCATGGCTCCAGACTCCACCTCTTCCATCCCTCAGGGTCACCACCTTCAGTGTTGGATGTATCTAAAATGAATCAGTGGATTAAGAATGGAGGAAAGGACAAGTAAATGAAGAGACAAAACGGACACATCCCCTGGGTGGTCTTCATTCTGCCTGCTTCCATCTTGTGCACTAAAGAGAGCAGGGCTGAGCCCCAACAACTTGGAACTGCATCAGCAGCTCATTTCCAAACCCTGCTGCAGAGCCCAGGAGCCTGCAGAAATGTGTTTTGAGACATCATAGAAAAAAAAATAATTGGAAGGATGGTTTTGGAAGCTTCTGTCTGTGGGTGGACCTGAGTCGGTCCTGGAGTTGGTGGAATCTGGGAGAAAAACATTCTCCATAGGAGATCTTTGTGCTGAGAAACTCATTATTTACAACATGTAAAGCAGGGGGAGCCATGAGGATGGTGTTAAAGCTATTTGTCACTCCTGAGGGAGGGAAGAAAAAAACCCCTTGATTTAATAGTCTTTGATTACAGTTCTTATTCATTGTGCATGTAAAATTTCCAATAAAAAGGAAGCTGTGTTTGTGCCTGCAGCTGGTCAAGACATGTCCCACTGCTGCTCTTGGACTACCCAGAGATCAACCTGGCTGTGAAGAGGGCTCAAACCTAAATTATGGGCATGGCAAGCCCTGCTGCTTTGAAGAACTCGGACAAGACCCTACAAGAAGCTGCCTACACATTGCTGCTCCTGCAGGCAGGCTCCAAGACTCTGTGGCCCCAGCCCCAGCTGCAGTTCAAAGATGGATTCCTCCCCAGTAGACACTGGGAATGAATAAACTGAACTCCCTGCCTGGAAACAGATGCTCCTTCCCCTGGTTTAAAGCTCCCTTGTGAGTAATCACTGTTGTGATGGGACCCCGGAGGGCAGCAGGACCCCAGCTGTGCTCTGTACATGAGCAGGGCTCATCCCTGAGCCAACAGCTCCTGGCTTCTGCAGATAAGCCAGAACAGAGGTAGAGAAGAAGCAGTTTCATCTCCAGCCTGCTGATACGGGGCTGTGGGGCAGGGAGATTGAATAACCCAGTCGTGACAGCACTTGGTCGCCCACAGAGCCTGTCCCAGAGCAGGGAGCTGATTTCCAAACCCTTGTCCCCGTGCTTTGACTGCAGTCACAGATTGTCCCATGGTTCACAGGAAGGTTCTGGGGTGTGGAAGGTTCCAGCACCCTCGGCTACAAAGCAGCAGAGCACAAGAAAAAGCAGAGAGGGAGAATGTTCACATCTCTCCTCTCCTTTCTCCCCCACTGGCCTGTCAAAACTTCCTGGTTTTGTCACCCCTGCAGTGTCCCTGGGGACCACTGAGGGATGCTGTGGATCAGAGATGCTCTTTAAAAATACACTGATTAGAGCTGTCTTGCCAGTGAGCGCAGGAGCAATTCCCAGGCCAGGAGAGAATAATTTCATCCTTCCTTTTCTCTTCTTTTTTTTTTCTTTTTGATGTTGCTTCACAACAAAATCCCTTTTACCAGAGTAACCTATTTGCACTGGGAGATTTTAATAACTAACCCAATTAAGTTCAATTCTTCTGCTCGAATCAAATCACGCCAGCATTTGATACTTTCTGGAGAACAAATTGAGCGGGTTTATTTTCAGCCTCTGATGTTTCCCCACCTTTTCCTTCCCTTGCAAATTAACAACTGCAGTGAGACCCTTCTGGCTGTGAACCCTGGCAGGCCCCAGTGCCTGAGACTTCCCTTTTCCTTTGGAGCGCTGCACAGGCATCAACCCCTGCAGAAAGAGAAGAAAAAATGGGGCTTGTTCTGCCAGGGCCCCAGCTGGCACACACTGAAGCTGAACTAAATCTGCCTCACTCTGTAGACACCACCAGACAACCCGGTGCTGAGATTTTCTGTGGCGAGGGAAGAGCTTTGTGGCAGAGTTAGAAGAGATTCTCACACGCCACTGCTAATTGAGAAGCACAGCTTGCGAGGAGAGGTGATGCTTTTTATTAGAGCGTAGCTGGGAAGAGTGACAAGGCTGTCACACAGCCTCTTTCTCTGTCATCTCTGAGCTGAACGTGCTGGAGCTTCCGTGCTGATGTCCTTTGGCTTTCATCTCTTTGTCTTCAGCTCTTTGTGAGGGAGTCTGAGGGGTCGGCTTGGCCTCCACGTGGCAGATCTGCCCCCAGGTACTCCTGCATCAAAACTGCTGCCTCCTGTCGTGTCAGGAGTTGCCCCTTTCCAGTAGGAACGTTGGGATACTGCCATGAGAGTCTCTCCTGTCTCTCAAAGAGCTGCTCTGATAATTCATTACCCTTTCGGTCATGGCCTGTTATAGTTGATGCAATCTGACTGCAAACATCACAAAGGCCATTGATTCCCCATCAGCAATTTCACCAGGCCCTTCATCTCAGACTGAGGAAGAAAGCAGAAATGGGGGACAGGCCTTTCTTTTGGTCTCTGCATAGTCTGAGAGGCAGACAGAAACATTCCTGTTTGGAAGTGTCCACTCCAGCTTCTTTTTCACATCCAAACCCAGGTTTTATCTGCCCTCTAGCTCACTCACCCTCCATTCAGCTTTTGCACTCTGCAGGAGGATGAGATTTCGGTAAAGGTCTGACAGATGCAGAAATATTGGTGTTTTTTTTTAATTTCCAGTGGTGTGCAGGCTTCCCAGATATAAAGGATGGGAAGCCTCTGCAGCATCCTCAGTACTCAACAACTTCATGGACTTGAGACTCTGATACCAGTTTTTTCTACCAAGTAGTTTGTCTTTTCCTCTTGTAACTCTCTGGCAATGGAAAGATGAAACCGCCAAGGCAAGGCTGATGGGATTGACCAAATACTCACTGAAACCAGCACAGCTGCAGTGGATTCTGCAACAGTTAAATCAAGACCCTACACCTTGTACCCGGATCTTGGGTAGGATTTTATTAGATTACAACCCTTTGTAGCATTCAGATCTCTGACAAAGGGCATGGAAGCCATTCCCAGAATGCAAAATCCCCAAATTCCACCTTATTCAAAGGAAAGCACGAGGGGTCTGGGGTACGTACCAGGACACTTTCTGTCATTGCACTGCTTGTACTCCTCCTTGGGACCCTGGCAAGTCTCTCCACCGAAGAAGGGACCATAGCATACCCGGTCACGTCTCTGAGTGCCACCTCCACATGTGGCGGTGCAGCTGCCCCACACTCCCCAGGCCTGCCACTTCCCATCCACTGGAAACAAACAAACAAACAAACAAACAAACAAAAAAAAAAAGGAAAAAGAGGAGAAACAGCCCGTTACACTCCAAACATCACCTGCAACAGAAGGAATCAAGATCCAAAGGTGAGCAGAGGAACATAGGGTGAGTAGGGCAGGGTTTGGTAGGAAGGGAGGTCTCCTGCTTTGGATCTTTGATACTCAACAGACATTAAATCAGAGTGTTCCCATTCCCATCCCATCAGCCCTTCAAAAGTCCAGGGGTGGTTTTGTGTTCCTCCTCAGCACCTCCACGCTCTGCAAAAGCAGCCCTAGCTCTTTCCTCAGGCTGAGATTTGGGGCTGTGCTCCTAAACACTCATCCCATGGGCAGGGATTCAACCTGGCAGCCACATCTGCCAGGCCAGTTCCATATCTGGAGTTCATTGAGAATGTACAATGCATGTGTGAAAATAAACCTGCCTGGAGAAGGTTTGGCTCAGGGATTTAGAGAGACCAGCAGAGCCCCTGGGCAAAAAACCGTGAAGAGACATCAAATAAACCTCCCTCCAGCTGTTTCCATTGCACTGATGCTTCACGTGCCTTGGAAAGAGGTTTGGCATGTTGTCTCATTCCATTGTGTCTTCTCCAGCATCTTTCCAGATTCAGTGGAAATGTGGCTTCTTTTATGTTAACAATGACATTTATCAAAATTCTGCTTCTTTTACATTAACAATGGCATTTATCAAAAAGCACCATAAAAATGTTAATTAGCCCTCACAACAAGCCTGCAAGGTAGGGAAACATTCTCCTCTGCTGTACCACAACCACTCAGTGACAGAACTAGAACAGGGCCTAAGTGTGCTCTTTACCATTTGAGCTTTAATTTTGAGTTATCACATCATCTTGGGTTGAATAATTCCTTTTGGGAGCATGCCTGCTCCAATAAGTATACAAAAATTACCAAAGAAGAGGGGCAGCACCAAATCCTGGTGCTTTATTTAGTGATATTTTGTGCAGTGGAAAGCATCACCTGAGTTGCTTTGACAGATAACTCTGAAATCAGTGGGACAAGGTTGTCTTAAAAGGGATTCCGAAGCCCCTTTTTGTCTTTGAAGTTGCAAAGAAGGAATGAGGTACTTAAACATCAAAACCTACTTGGGACCATGTAGGAAAACCCAACACCTGTTAAATACTGCAGATAATGGTGCTACCAGAGGGTAAAGGGATTCCCTGAAGAATTAGGTAGACCAGGATGAATTCCAGTAGGAATAATAATAATAATAATAATAATAATAATAATAATAATAATAATAATAGTTGTTGTTATTACTGTTATTATTACTGTTATTGCTGTCATTATTATCAAGTCACAGATGACTCAAATAAGTGACAAATCTTACACAGACATGAACAAAGCCTTTATTGTGACAGACCTCACTGATAAGGTTTAAAACTGAGATACAAACAGGAGATCCCCTGTTTGCTTGAAATATGACTGGGAACTTTGAAATGGTGGGAGGAGAGGAACAAAACAAAGAGAGGAGGAAAGCTGAAGTGGAGGCAAGGCAAGGGTTTCATTGATATTTTCTTGGGAGTTTTTTAAGCTCATGCTGAAAAGCTGATATCTGAGGACAGAAAGACACATTCTCTGTGAGCAATCACTCATCCCTCTGGGGTTTCCTGAAACATTTGCCAGCAGTGGGTTTTGGCTGGCATGGTCTGTTGGAATGATCCAAACCTCCTCATATACTGCACTGGAAAGGGTGCAAGCCTTCCCCAAAAGAAACATTTCACTGGGGTTGCAGAGGAATGTGGGCCAAGAGAAAGAAGAAGTCATTGGTCACCTGTTGAAACCCTGGAAGCTGAGAATTTTAGGCTTTCTGTGCTAACAGGCCCTGACCCTCAAGAGAGCACTACGTTTGACCTGAGGCTGTGGAACAGGCTTCCAAACTTGACTGACAGCACTGAGATGATGGATGTGTAGTTGAATAGAAGTGTGTAATATCACAGGGTGGAAAAACTTAGATTTTAAGGTTTTAGCATATGGTATTATATATAAAGCAAGATGGGAGTTTTAGGGCCTAGGCTAAATTCTTCTACTTTTACCTTCTTCTTCATGGGTTTGGGTGGTATCTTGTAATTGGGTAAAAAAATCTGCATTGCAGATCACGGGTGTTTGCTTATTGGGTTAAAAGTAAAAATAATTTAGCTGTCCTTTCATAATTGGACAATTTGTGTTTAAAATACCTTGGAAAGAGACTGAGACAGAGCCATTTTTCACCTTGTTAGCAAAAACCTGCAACTTGTGAGACTGTACAATAGATAAGAATTAATAAACATCTGAGTCCGAACACAATAAAATGTGTCTCTTGAGCATTTAATTCCGGCTCTAACAGAAGAAAAGAAGATAAAAAAACCCACAGTCACCCACCCCCACAGTCACCCACCTGGGCACTGGCGCAGGAAGCAGTCCCGGGTCTCCACCCAGTGTCCCTGGCACTCGGCCCCGCCGTAGGAGGGCCCGTTGCACTCCCGCGTCCGCTGCTGGGTCCCATTGGAGCAGGAGGCGGAGCACGAGCTCCAGCTCGACCATTCGTTCCAGTTCCCGTCCACTGAGTGGCCCAAAGAAAGAAAACGAGAGGAATGTGAAAACCTTTCCCTCTGGGAAGGAGCCTCGTGGAGAGAGCCTCCAGTCTGTGCCAACCAGCGACCAAGGTGAGAGAGGGCAGAGGTTATCAGAAGGAGTTTGGGCAACTGTAGGGATGCGTCTCCACACCCAAGAAAATGATTCTATTTATGGGAAAAAGTTTTGGTTTACATTTGAACATGTAAGGAAGCCAGGCTAGAAAGTTCTGTGCCCTTCTCATCGGCATGGGCCCAATGCCAGTACAGGGGCACTGGCTGGGCTTTGGAAATGTGTCTCAAAACCTGTAGACGCTTCTATTGGCAGCAAGCCAAAATTGTCCCACCTTGATCACCTCATACTTAAGAATGAGCTCAGAGGAGCTCAGGGCTTTTTAAGGTGTCTTAGCAAGGTGTCAGAAGCTTCTCTGACATCTCTGCTCAGCTTTTTTTTTTTTCTGTTTCTGTATTATTTGTTGTTTTATCTTTTATTAAAACCTTTGCTTTACAAAACATGCTTGAAGAGCCATCTCGCAAAATTATTTTAAGCCATTTTTCTGCGAGGGCTGGCCCCTCAGACAGACCTTTGTGGGGTTTGTCACATATGACTCCACACAAGATTCCATCAGACAAATGTGGCAACAGGGATTTTTGGGACCCTCTTTGCACCCTCCAAAGGATGCAGGTGTGACAACATTTCGATTTTTTATGTTCCACACTCTGCATAACACCATAAAAGTTGAAATGATTGATATTGCACGTTCCGACATGGAAGTCCAGACTAATAACACTGCCAATCACAAAACAACATCACACCAGGGTGCGGCTCATGTTTTTACTGAAAGCTTTGAAGGGATTGCTACATTACCATGATATTTCCCATTTGGGGCCATCAGCACTTTTTTAAGGGACACATTTTTCAGCAAAACAGTGCTCGAATTTGTGGAGAGTGAGCTTTATCAAGCATGCAAATGCTCTGTTTTTCATTAAAGCACACCCAGAAACTCGAATCACAGGGTTATTGACAGGAATCCACCAGTCCTGCTGGCTGGGAAATGTAGGAGCAAAGGTGTGCTTCCAACAGAAGACTGAGAACAGGGTGAGTGTGTGTGGTCAATGTACTTCTCTCACAGCTGAATTAACTCTGACAGGCTGGAGATGTTTTACCCAGCAGTGTCTTTGATAATTAAATAGAGGAGGGAGGGACAAGGGAGGTTATGATAGGGACGGGGTTGGAGAGAAACAAGAATACATCTTGTTATCATGGTACAGACTGGAGGATTCCTGAGTGTGGTGGTTACACCCTAATTGGTCCCTGATCAACAGATCCATCACCCAGTCTGCTCTTCCTGGAGCATTTTTCTCATTAACAGTGGTCATCATGCTCTGTTTAGATCTAATTAGCTGCTAGATCTCACTTGAGAAAAAACAAGCTGAATCTCTGAAAAGTCTGAATTCTGGCTCAAATCACATGGCAACTCATTTTTTTATTTTTTGGCTTTGCTTGTTTGTCCAAGAAGAATAAATGCCAACTGGTCCCCTGTGGAATCTGCAAGGAATTGATCAGCCCTGTGTAATCCCTATTGCAATTGAGCAGCTTTTTGTTTGCAAATTCAGTTAAAAAAAAAAGTTAGAAGCATCCAAATGAGCAACTGTTAACTCAAAGGGGATCACAAGGTGTGCAAAATCAGGCAGGCATAAAGGTGCCTCCAAAAGGTGCTTGTTTTCAACAATTCAAAAAATTATGTTTTTATTGTGCATAAATTCGGGGCTTCGTGCCAGTGCCTGTCAATCCCAACAAGGGAAAATGTGAAACATAGTGTTTGACAGGTGATTATTCTTTGGAAATGATCCAAACCTCGACAAAGTAGGTCCTACTAGGTATAAATTAGCATGGCTTTTCTGACTGAAGGCTGTGTTGCTAAGTTTCCATGGACTGATCACAAAATTACAGAATCACAGGATGGCTTGGGTTGGAAAGGTAAAGATCATTTAATTCTACTCCCCTGCCCTGGATAGGGCAGCCACAGCTTCTCTGGCCTCATCACTCTCACAGGGAAGAATTTCTTCCTAATAATGATGGTGCCTGTGTGTTGCAAAAGTGAGACTGCATTCACCACATTAAATGTGACATTTCCAAAAAACTGCATTTATCAAAAAATAATTGATTTTTTCCAACACTCTCTCTACTGCTGGTGATTGGCAGCTTATCAGGAGTGCAAGCATTTGGAGATGGTAAAATAAAAGAGCCAAATCCATAATTTGGTCGTTCAGTGTGGGGGACTACAGGTAATTTCCTTGTAGTTATTCACTGGCTGTAATTTCAGAAACGTTTTCAAAAAAGAGGAGAAACAAAGGTGGCTGTGTTGTCCCTCCAGCCACCTTGCACTGATGCAAAGATGCTTCTTGGTCAAGGTGCTGAGGGGCTCCCATCACACCCACCACCAAGGGGTGTTTGGTGTCATGGTCACGCCAGAGTGGTAGTCTATCAAAAATGTTCATTGTCGTGGTGAAGGCATTGTCCTCCTCCTTTTTCCCCCTCTTCCTAGGACATGGGGCTCAGCCTGTGGCATCCACAGCTCTGGAGGAACAAAGGGGCTGTTGTCCCTGCAGCAGAGCATTTTTTATCAGCTGTAGCAATAAATCCTTGGGCAGGGTGGTAATAAACACTGAGAGTGTCTGGGGTGTCAAATGCCCATTGTTGTGCTTCAGTGATTCCCCCAAAGCTGCTCTCATTTGGTGCTGCCAAGCTGCTGATTGCTTTTGTGGCACTAATTAGAGCTGAAGCTTTGCAGTTGGGCTGCTTGTCTCTTCCATCGCCGTTTCGGCCACGTATTTATTTGTATTTAAATTAATTATGGATCAATGTTAACTCAGGGTATGGTTTATTGCCCAAGCAATGCCAGCTCTGACTTCTTGAATTTGTCTTTTTTATGACAGAGTCAATTTGGTGTCTGGGAGGTTCTTATTCCAAGTAGAGTCTTCTGGACAGCGGCCAAATATCCAAGGATAGTTACTTGGAGTGAAAACTCGATGGGAAATGCCAGGAGGCTTCTCACTGTTTTCACAAAGTTCTCATCCCTCCCACAATCCCTCTCCTCCTCCGGGGACATAATAATGTCTCATAATGATTCTCATTAAGCTGGAAAAATGTCAGTTGACATTATCCAGGGATAGGGAGGGAGTTTTGGGGAGCTTGCTCGTGTAGAGATCATGCCCACCAGGATACCCAGGGTTAAGTTAATGGGGACTCCGTTCTAAACCCAAGGCCTGTCAGAGGGAAGAAGCCTCTGGAGCATAAGTGGAGTTCCAGGTGGTAAAAGTAATTTCATCTTGAGGTTCTTTCTGATGTTTGAAAGCAAAACTCAAGGAGAGGCACTTGGAACTGAAATTTAGGGGCAAGGAAAAGGTGAAAAGATTAAATTTGGCACGGGAGGCCAGTAGGAGTCTCAGTCCATCTCGCCACCCAGAGCAGAATCAGCCACAGAGAAAACTTGCATTTATATTGAATTAATGCACAGACAAGTAAAACTATTAATTCATTCCAGCACAACAAACCCAGTTAGGCAAAATAAACCATTTTGTGGGGAGAAGCTTAAGATGGTCTTGGAAATAGCAGAGGCAGCCACATCCAACCCCTGTAAGGTGTCCTCTGCAAGGAAACACACAGGGCAGACCTGAACCTGAGACATTTCTGAGCTGAATGAGAGCAATTTTGGGTTGCTTTTTCAATGAATCCTTTCCTCAGGATCCTCCTTGGGGTAGTTCAGAATTTCCCCGGAGTCAGCCACAGACCTTGATGAGCCACGTGAGGGAAACTGAGCTGGGGGGAGCTGCAGGAGGGGAGGTCTCAGATCTGTGACTGTCCCTACCTGGGCAGAGAGCGATGTTGCAGAACTTGGTTTGCTTCTCGGGGCCCTCGCAGGGGTTCCCACCGAACTGGGGGGGTTTGCAGGTGCGGGTCCTGTCCCTGTAGCCTCTCCCACAAGTGGAAGAGCACAGGCTCCATGGAGACCATTCGTCCCAAGTGCCATGGACTGCAAGGGAAGCAGAAGAAGTGATGAAAAAGTGATTTTTTTTCTTCCCCAGAGGGGGTTTGAGGAAGTGAGGGAGCCCACAGGGTACAGCTTCTTCCCACCCGGAATGAGCAGCGTGTGGGAAGCTGGAGAACAGACCAACCCAAAATGTGCGAGAGGAACATCAAGTAATTTTTTATGCTTTGCTATCGATACCAAGTGTCTGCTGCTTTCCAGTCTTTGAAATAAACCACAATACACTTTTAGCTGATCTTAATTTTTCAGATCTTTGAGCCAACAGGGCATTTTTTTAGGCAAAAGATGGATTTAGCTAGAAAGGAATAAAACCCCACTACCCTTAGGGAAGCATCATCACCATCATTTTGTCTCTTCTTGCCCTTTTTTTCCTCCCTCTCAACATTTTCTCATTGAATCCTCAAAGACTACAACATTTTAAGGCTTTCAGAAAAGCTGTAGTCTGTCTACTGATTATTATTGTAGGTCAGTAACACCTCAGAGGCAAAGTTAGGGAGACTTGGAAGGGTAAAACAGAATGGACAACATCCTTCAACAGTGCTCAAGACATCACTGGTAGCTCCTGGAATTAGACATCTAATCGATTTTAATCTAATCTAATTAGCCTTCTAATCTACATTAATCTAATCTTCTCCAATCTAATCTAATCTAATCTGGCCAAGTTATTTATGGAATTTTAGTCACTATAATCTCCAGAGGCCAAATGTTATAAGAATGCACTGATCTCTCTTAAGGGACTTCATCCCTTCCAGCTTTACCAGAGAAATTAATGCCAAATCAATAATCCTTCAGAAAAAGGAGAAAGACAAAAAATAGGGACTTTTCCAGTCCCACATCAGTTGCTAACAGTGACTGGTGCCCCAGTGTCAGGAAAGGGGGTTCAAAACTAATTCTCACCAGGCATCTTGCATGATAAGTGGAGGAAACTCAGGAAAGAACATGGATGGTGGTTTCACCATGAATGGTGGTTTCACCAACACAGAATTGTTTCTGAACAATGATGTTTCTGGTCAAGAGGAATGAATAACATGCTTAGCTTAACAGCAAAATTCTTCAAAATAATCACAGAAGCATAGAATGGTTTGAGTTGGAAGTGACCTTAAAAATCACCTTCCAAGCCCCTGCCATGGGCAGGGACACCTTTCACTACTCCAGATTGTTTCAAGCCCTGTCCAACCTGTCCTTGGACACTTCCAGGGATGGGGCAGCCACATCTTCTCTGGGCAACCTGTGCCCAGGGCCTCACCACCCTCACAGGGAAGGATTTTTTCCTAATATTGAATCTAAACCTACTCTCTTTGAATTTGAAGCCATTCCCCCTTGCACTGTCATTCCATGCTCTTGTAGAAAGTCCCTCTCCATCTTTCTCCTAGGTTCCGGTCTCCTCAGAATGTATTTTTTCACCAAAATTTTTCCAGACCTGGAAATACCCCAAAAGGCACCTGCCTGCAGGTGTACTGAGTTCATGGACTTTAGATAGCATGGAATTGTCCACACCATGCAAAGCAGATGCCCATTTGTGGTGCTCGGTCTAGCAAAGGTCTCTGTATGAAGCCTTAAGACATAAAGAGAAGGAACAGGGAACAAAAACCATCTCCCTCCAAGGATTACAGAACCACAGAATGGTTTGGAATGGAAGACAACTCAAAGATCGTCTGGTTCCAACCACTTGCCACTATCCCAGGTCACTCCAAGCCCCATCCAACCTGGCCTTGGATACTTCCAGGGATGGAGCAGCCACGGCTTCTCTGGGAAACCTGTGCCAGAACTCCCAGAAATATCACAGTGGAGATACCACAGGCAGCCAGTCTCCCTCCCTTGCTGGCCACCAGTACCTGGGCACACGGCAGAGTTGTTGCACTGCCTCTGCTCCCGGAGAGGGCCACTGCACTGGGTGCTGTAGGAAGACGAAACGCAGAACCTGGTCCTGGTCTGCCAGCCCTCCCCGCAGGTGGTTGAGCACACGCTCCACGGGGACCACTCCTCTGCTGCAGGGTCACCTGTGGGGGGGTTGGAACAGAAGGTGAGGGTGTGGCATCTTTGGATCTGCAGGGAAGGAATTTCGGAGTGATGCTTGGCCAGCCGTGAGGTCTGTGAGGTCGCAGTGTGTCCTGCAGGTGGGGTGACGAGATGAGTGGGAAGGCGTGAGGGCACTGGGGAGAAAATGTGAGAGTTGAGAATGGGCTAAAGGGGTTTTATTTTGGGTACTGTGTAGAGCTGTAGCACACACACACGCATGAAAAAGGAAAAACGAAGAAAAAAAGGATGCTAAGGAAGCATCGAGTCATTGGGAAGGGCAAACTCCAGCACTGGAGGTGGCGTGGCCACTTCAGAACCTTGTGAGCTGGGATAGGGAACCTCCATTTAGAGATTGTACCAACAGTGATTAGACAGAGTAAATGTATCCATAAATTGTTCACTTTTAAGGATTCAACCCCTTTATCCTGCCTTCTCACAGCCCCTGCCAGTGCACATTGGCAGAGGAGGAGCTAACACAGTAGTAGGTGATGGTGCCTAAGAAGGGACAGCTGATGAAATCCCAAAAAGTTTTCTTGGCATCTCCTCTGCCTGTGGAGATCTGCTGTGAGTGTGTGACATGGAACAAGGCTGATTCTTCCAGAGCATCACACAGTCCCTATCAACTGCTTGTCTGATGGGGCAGCATTGGAAAAGAAACTAAAAATATCCTATTGATGGGAGTGAAAAAAGCTGAGATGTATTTCCTTTGTCACTAATATCCCTGCTGGAGCTGTTTCAGCAGCCACAACCTCCAAGTAAGTCACCCTAAGTGTGAAATGAGCAGGGAAAGGACCATTTTCCCTTCGTTTTCATAGGCGGTATTCTACCCTTTCTCAAAATGCATTTCTCCCCCACATGAAATAAAAAGCTGGCTCTGTGCTATGTAACTAAGCCACGCATTGTTTGGGTTTTTTGGACTTTTCATGGATTGCAAATAATTGCACATAATAAACCTGGAATATAGTGTTTGGTATGTACAGAACACAGGCATATGGCAAAAAATAAACACCAGCATAGACAGAGGAGCAACCCCTTCTTGTGACAAATTCTTCAGAACCTCAGACTGCCCCGTGTCTCATCCCAACAAGGATGCATTTGGCAGAGTGTGTGTGATAGGAAGGATCACAGCACTGGGTGGAACAGGTAAATATGACTCCAAGGGTCACCCACCCTGGCACCCAGCGCTTGGATGTGCTATCCCATGCCACCATTCCATTCCCAAAGGAGGCTGGCCAGAGGATACTGTATTAAACTGTCCAGCTGCAACATGGAGAAGGAAAGAGAGACTGCAGCTGGAGATCTCAGTGAGGGTTATAAACCAGCTGTATCAAAATGCCAGAGCAGGAACTGTGGTGGGGACTCCTAAGGTTGGAGACCACCAGATTTCCCAATATTGCCTAAAACTGGGCATGTCTGGGTTCTTCCTCGAGGTGGCATATTTATATTTATATTTATATTTATATTTATATTTATATTTATATTTATATTTATATTTATATTTATATTTATATTTATATTTATATTTATATTTATATTTATATTTATATTTATATTTATATTTATATTTATTTACTACTGTTTTCCACATGCAATGAAATTTCAAGTGTTTGTGGCTCTCATCAATCTGCTCTTTGGGATTTTTGGTCGTTATCTGTGTTGTTTGATTTGTGTTATGCTTTTCAGCACATCTGCTTTGAATATCTCCTGTCATTCCTGCAGCTGGGAATTTAAAATATGCCCAACTGATTGGAGCCTGTTGAATTAATATGTGTTGAGGGGGAAAAGTGTAGAGGAAGAACTGTCCTTGCTGCAAAATTGACAGAATTTCACTCCTTCATTTATTGTCTGGACACAGAAAGAGGTGGAGATGAGGATCAATCTTTCCCTACCTCATCTGTGCCATTGCATTATTATCATGAGATGCAACTGCTGTTGTTCATTAAGCCAAAGTTGCTCAAAACTGTTTTACTTTTGCGGGTTTTTAGAATTATTTTGCTCAGTTGGTCCCATTTAGATGAAAGTTATGGACCATTGGCCTTTACCTGGGACACGTAGGAGACATTGTGTGTTTTGAGGCCTTGGGGCTTCAGGAAAACTTCAGTCCCATGTCCTGTTTCACAAGTATCAGATCTCCTGGTAGAGAGGGATCTGCATTTCCATGGCAATTTTCCTGCCTTTCCAACATCCAGCTCTGTCGCACACTGCTGTGCTGAAAGCTCACCTCCAGCAAATTACATTTATTACATCACATCACTTCATCATTTGTCATCCAGAGTGTCCCAGACTCCAGCAGATCCCTCTTTGGCCCACAGATCCCAACCATTGCTGCTCTCTTGCCTGCTTGGATGCTCCATGAACCAGTGGTGCCTTTGCATTTCTCCAACCACCTTGAGCAGCCTCTCCAGCTCTGCACCCAGCAGCACCCAGTCCCTCAGGGGCAGGCAGCTGGGGGATTTTGGTAGTTAAACACTCTAAGTTTGGGTCCCAAAATCTATCTGGGAGACCAGGGATGGGACAAGGGAAGCCTGCAGAGACACAGGGGCCTCCTCCATCAGCAGCTCGTGGTTTGGAGAGCCCACCATGCCACCAACCTCCCCCTCAGACCTGGCTGAGGCTTTGCAGTCTCCATATTCAGACAAGAACTACTGTGTCTCACTGGACGAGTGAATGAATGGCATCTCTGAACCAAATCCCACCTCTCCTGCCTCTTTCCTCTTTATTGTTTCTGGATTTTGCTCTTTCACAGCAGAAATAGCTGTGCTTAGAGGTAAATCTCCTCAATTATTGTCCCTCACATTGCACGAATCCCTGGCTTTTAAACCCATAATACAGTTTATTTTCTAAGTGCTGGTGACTCCCTTGGGCTTGGTGTCATTCTGAACCAAGCAATTCATCTCAGTCCACTGGGACATTACGTCCAGCCTAGTCTCAAACCTTGCACAAATTTAACTAATTTTCAAACCAAGCGAGACCCAGTTCTGAGACACTCTGAGGCAGGAGACAAATTCACTCCCTACTCAAGAGAAAGACAGTAGTGCCCATCATCAAAACTATGAGTGAGAAGAATTTCTGCACTCCTGTGTGTCAAAAGGCACCAAATGCAAATTACTGAGTGAAGCATATTGTAGTTATTCATCCCAGAAGTGGATTCTGACTCTGGTTTTTGATAAAATGGCGAGGTGTCTACCATGCTCATTGGGTTTGAAAGCTGCCTAGTCCAGCTCAGTGCTGTTTTATAGTTCAACCTGCCAGAGATTGTGGAATCATGGAATGGTTTTGGAAGGAATCTTAAAGATACCTTAAAGAAGGAACCTTAAAAATAACCTTGTTTCAACCCCCCTCAATGGGCAGGGACACCACCCGCTATCCCAGGTTTCTCCAAACCCCATCCAACCTGCCCTTGAACATTTCCAGTGATGGAGCATCCACAGCGTCTCTGGACAACCTCTGCCAGGGTCTCACCACCCTCATAATAAAGATTTTTGTTCTAATATAGATTTAAATCTACCCTCCTTCCACTTAAAGCCATTCCCCCTTGTCCTGTCACTCCATGTCCCTCTCCAGTTCTCTTGGAGAATCTTTAGGCACTGGAAGAGGGTCAAAGTTCTCCCCAGAGCCTTTGCTTCTCCAGGCTGAACAGCCCAAAGTCTTTCAGCCTATGTTCATTGCAGAGTGGCTCCACACAAATTTGTCTTCATCCCCAGAGGAGAAGGGGCCAAGCCCTGCCCTGCACCATCACTGGTGCCTGCAGGCAGCTGTCCCAGCAGGATTGACTTTTGATTAGCCCTGTGATGCCCCAGAGCAACTTGGGGATTAACAGGAGTGCCCCAAAGAATTTTTCAGGGCTCAGTATCCCACCTGAAGTGGGAAGATGGCCCTTGCTGCTCCCACAGACCCAGCAGGTGGAGAGGGTGCAGCAGGTGCTGCAGAATGAGACACCCTGGGTGTTAATCCATGGGGATGTGGCACTGCAATCCAGGATCATTCCAGCTCCTGGCTGCAGTGTCCCCATCAGTGCCTGCAGCTGCTCCATGGATCTTCTTTCCTCAGCACTGATGGAGCAGCACATCCCTGCCATCCCTCTGCCAGGAGCCCTTTCTGTTTTGGGGTCTGTCAGTCCAACATCTCGCCATGTGCCTCTCTGTTCACATCCTGCTGCTGGCAGAGTCCTCCTGGAAGCATCCTGGACTGAGCCAGGAGGGCCCATGCCAGGGACCTGCTGGGCTGGATCTGGCTCTTGTGCTGTTGTTGGAGAGGCAGGTGGGCAGCCAGCAGCACCCTGGCTGAGAGCACAGACCTGCCACAGCATGGGGTCCAACAGGACCTGGACACCAGGGATGCGAAGGGCTGGCAGGAGAAAATGTTGCTCATTCACAGTCCTTGTGGCTGGCATCAGCTGATTTCTTTATTTCATCCTTTTCCAGATCTTGACTGGATGTGATATGTCTTATTCCCTACAATCTGTGCCCATAAGGGCTTTGCTTTAGCATCCTCAGCTAAAAATGCCCTCTAATCCCTTGCTGGAGTGCACCCTCTGTCTCCACATCTCCACATCTCCTCCATCCTGATATCCTGGAACAACCTGGGATAGCGACAGAAGTGTGGGAAGCTTGCAGCAGGACAATGCACATGTCCCAGCCCATGCTGCCCTCAGGGATGCCACAGCCCAAGCCAGCCATGCTACAGCGGTGGCCACAATGGCAGGGAGGTGACAGAGATGTCACTGAGCCCAGATCCAGCACCCAGCTGCAAGGCAGGAAGAAATGCCAAACTATAAACCTGATGGCTGAATTACGGGCTGGAATAGGAGCTCTGGGGAAGCACCTGGCATCAGGCAGAGTAGGAACAACAGGGCCCTGCCTTGAAATGCCTTCCTTTCCTCTGCCTTTGGACAGAGAAATTATGCTCAGCTTTTCCACGTTGTAGCAGTGCAAATGTCCTCCCTCTCCTGCAGGTTTTACAGGACTCCAGGGATCCATCCTGCAGGCAGTGGAGCTGCTCTCACTGGAGGGAGCAGAGTCTGTGCAAGGTACAGAGGAAATTGAGGCTGTCTCCTGCTTCATGTTGGAAACCATAACCCCAACAGGTCACCCCCAGGTACTCCACACCTCACAGATTCCTGATGCTGCACAATGGCAAAGTCCTCCTAAGCTGGGTGAAGCAGAGGTAACCTACACCAGAACATGACCCTCTCTCACTTCTCATCAAGTCACCTCTTTGAAGCCTTTCTAGAGCATAAAAGAGGTCTGGCAAGGTCACTGGGCAGTGATTTTAGCCTGTGGCCAGGTTCAGCACACTGTGCTTTGCCCAAGACCCCTGATGTGTTGAGATCCTGCCACGACACACAGGAATGAAGGGAGAGCACAAAACCTTTCCAGACTGAATCACAGAATCACAGGATGGTTTGGGTTGGAAGGAACCTTAAAGATCATCTATTGCCATGGGCAGGGACACCTTCTTGCCATGGGCAGGGGCACCTTCCAGTAGATCAGGTTGCCCAAACCCCCAGCCAACCTGGCCTTGAACACTTCCAGGGATGGGGCAGATCAGACCTGGCATAGATCCAGGTCCAATTCATCCCCATCTTCCCAGATCATGCTGTCTGATATTACTACACATTATTCCCCTTCTGTGGCAGAGGGGTGGAAGGTCCTTCTGTGGAACCCATCAGAAACAAGTCCTTGCAGAGCACTAAAAACCCAGGCACAGAGGAAACCAATCCTGCTCTGTCCCCACCAAGCCCTGCTCCCCCTCTCTCACAGCCAATGGGAAGGCATGACATGGACATCAGCAAAGGGGCTGCATTGCAGCAGGGTCAGCTTTGGCTTCATGAACCACGTGTGGTTGGATAACTCAGACAAAGCAGTGACTCAGAAGTAGGCAGGGTGATGGGAAAACGTTCTGTGGGATGGATGGTCTGGTCAGGGCTTTGTGTCTGTCCCTTTTTGCCTTCTCTGGCTAATGGTGACAACACAAAACCCCGTGGGGTGATGGAATGGGAACAAACGGGGCGATGACCATTTGTTCAGCGCGTGACAACACGGGGGGAGCGTCCCCCACACTGACCTGAGGGGAAGGAGATGGTTAATGGGGGTCATTGATGCAGAGCAGAGAGCCCAGCCCAGCTGGGCAGTGCAGTGACCAGAGCAGTGTCCCAGCTCCAGAGGCCGCTGTGGGAGGTCAGAGCTTACCTATTTGAGGTGCAGGGTACCCGTAGTGCTGCAGTTCGTCAGGGTCCTCTCGCTTTCTGTTATCTGTGGACCTCAGCGATTGGCTTCTGGAATTATAGCGTCCATTGGCTATGGCAAGGTAATGGGTCATGTAAATACACCTTGGTTCACTCTGCAAGATCTTTCACTACAAAGGTTACACGCGTTAACAACAGCGACCTGCGACGTTCCCCTAACGTGACCGCCTGCTTTTCCAACCCCAGCACCCCTGGCCACCAGTTTTCCCCAGAGGTTTCAGCACCAAGCAGGGCTGGCTGGTGGTTCAGCCCCCTCTTTTTGAGTTAGATTTGGGACCATGCAGAGTATGATCCCTTATGTCTGGTCTTTAATTAATTTCAGTGCTTTTCTAGGGTGTCTGCACTCCTTGCTGCGCTTGTGGAGGATTCATCCTTTCAAGACATGCTGGCACTGAATCCCGCCATCCCTAGTGGTGTTTTGAGATTTATGGTGGTAACTGGCAGGGTGTTTTTGGTGGGAAATCCTGCTTTGCAACCAGCACCTGCCTAGAAATGCCCTGTAGAGGAGCCAGGAAATGCTCCTGTGGAGCAGGCAGGTGAGGGCAGGTGGATAGGAAAGGGATATCTCAATAGGAAGTCTCCTTCATAGACTTTACCCTGCCACCTGCAACAAGGAAAGATGAAAGTCTGGCATCAGCAGAACACCAACAGAGCTATAACTGGGAACTTTTCCTTCTCAGTGAGAGACAACTTCCTGACCCTTGTGTCCTACTGAAAATCTCCCAGTGGAGCTCACGGTGTGGAGTTCAGAAGGTAAACAATGCATCCAGAGCAAATCAAAGGTGTTTAACTGTTCCTTCTGACCCCATGCTCCACCAGCTTTCCATTTTCGTCAAGTGTGGATCAGCCCTGAATTGGCTGGAGGGGAAACAGGAATTTCTGTTGTCTGTATTACTGGACGTGATGAAACCCTGACACATTCCCTCCCTGGCAGAGAGAGAAACAACCCAGCAATAACAACCAAATCCCATCCACCAGGAGTGCCTGCTGTAAATCAGGAGAGCTCAGCTGACTCTACCAGAGTCACATGGAATAGCAGAGAGCAGAGCTGAGCCCGAGTAATCTGTGATCTGGCAGCCAACTTGTTTCCAAACAGCAAGCACCAGACAAAAGATCTTTTCCCCCAAGGAGGTAAAACAGTCAGACATCTTTTCAAGAACTATGAACTGCCAAGGGTTGAAATGGTGACAAATTTGATCCCGGAACCCTGAGAAAATTAGTAAAGGTTAATGAAGCTTCAGTGTGGTGGCAGGAGTCTTTATTGCCATCCAAAAAGGGAAAGCAGAGGAGGCAGAGGAATGATTCAGAGAGTCCCTGCCAGGAGCCAGGCTTTATATTCAGCAGTTTGGATCATGGGAGAGTTTGTGAAATTGTATTATTTACCATCACTGTTGCCTGAAAGCAGAACTTGAGGAGTCTAGGAATTGTCACATGGGCTCCTCCAAACCTTCCCAGCACCAGCAGGCTGCTGGCTGGAGGGGATGGGTGGGGCAGTCACCCACCTGCCATCCTTAAGGGAAAGATACCCACAACCAGACATCAGGACCACAAACACCCGATATCTGCAAACACCTTGTTTTTTTTTGTCTGGCTCTCTCTTGGAATAGAAGGGGCTCAGACCCTATGCTTTTTATTGCTAAAAATCACGGGACTTTACTGTGGGAGATTCAGGTAAAAAAAAAAAAAAAAAAAAAAAAAGACAAACTCTAAGTAGTTTTCCAATACTATTTTTTTTTTTGAGTTTTTTTAGGAGACAAATTATTCCCATAGCTGGGACTTCTCACATCCCCACTCATTCCTGGCCATACCCACACACTTTCATCTGCTCTGATTTAAGTGCTCTCCATGAAATCCCATAAACCACAGGAACACACAAAATCTCCATCTGCAGCAAATCCCAAGGGCTTCCCACAGACTTATTTAGGCTGGGAGGAGAAAGTGGGGCTGGGCATCAAGGAGTAGACATGGAGCTTGGATGGCTTTGTCACCTGCCTAGAGCAAGGACAGTGACAGGGAAAACCTGGGATTGAACATCCCAGAAGCAGTCGGTGTTCACTGGTGGACAGAGAGCTAGGAGGCAGGACAGAGGGAAGGAAAGATAAAAGAGCAAGAGAAGTTTTAATTGCAAGTCTAACACCCTGAACCTCCTCTCACCAATTATTTGGGCCCCGTGTCACTGACATTTAATGACTTATCCCAGGCTTGAAGGACTGAATGATTTCCTTTGCTCCTCGACAGGTATGACAAGCCTGCACTGCTATTTCTCATGCTAATTAAAGGCAATCAGGCCTAGAGGCTGAATGAGTGACCCTTCCAGCTTCCTCCAAGCTTCCCCTCTGCCAGGGTTGCTCCACTGCTTCCTCCCCTTTGGGAAAGGATGTGCAGAGAAGCCAGTTTGTCTGCATTTAACACAGAGCAAAGCTGAGATTTAACCTGGACAGTTTCCTTGGAGAGATGCACAGATCAATCCTGATCCCAAACAAAGCAGGGAGACACCAGGCTCCTTAGGAACACGGGGAAGTTGGTGCAAGTGCTGCTTTGCTGTGGGTACCTGAACTTTGTGGGGTGGAGGTCAAAAACTAAAGGCAGTGGGGACCTGGTTGGATTTCAGCAGCCTGTTTCCCACAGCAGGGTCAGTGGAGAGGAGTAATTCCAGGACTAAGGGAAGACCTAGACTCAGTTTGCATCCCAGCTGGATAAACATAGTGAGAATGGCATGAAAAACCCGAGCACCTTTCAGATGCCAACAGGAGGAATAGAGGGATAATGCTCTTGGAACCAAACAGGGATGTTTCACTTGCAAGCAGAGGCAACTACATGAGATTTTGAAAAAAACACAGCTCAAGTGTGGATGTGGAGGATGATCAGTGCTGGCAGGAGTGGGAATAGGAAGCAGGTGACCAACACTTCTAATGAGAACATGCAATGTGTCAGACAGCACCTTGCAACACAACCAAGGGAAAAATAAAATAAAGGCAGAGTCTTTGAAGTGCTGTGGGCCAAGGTTTTAGAATCCAAACATGTCTCACCACAGCTACACACTTTGTACTCATCCCCCAAACAGGAGAGGCAAAGCAAATAGCAGGATTGTGAAAATTGTTCAGGTAAGGTGGGATGGTGGGAATGAAGGGATGAACCAGAGCAAAAAGTGGAAAGGGATTATTAAAAAAATACCCCAAAACATTCAAAGAATCCCAGTGCAGTAGAACTGAAAGGAAATATGGTGGCTATGGAGTTTTTGGGGCACCTATCAGCTGCTAAAGTGTAAAACTGAAAAGCACAGAATTACTAACAATCCCTAAACACCAAAATCTCAGTGGATGGAGAAGAGGGACATTGTGGAGGCCACTGGATATATTGCAATTACACCAGATAAGGAAATGACACAAAGCATTTAAATTTAAACATTTGAAATTTGTGAAAATATCACTGGGGGAGATCTGTGACTCTCAGAGGTGAAATGTTTGAACCACCAGTAAAAAAGAGAGCAGGGCAAAATCTGCAGCAGCAGCAGGTACCTATAGGAGCTCCTCCAGCATGCAGTGAGTTCTAGCCTGGCCTGCAGGGAATGAAGATGCTCCCACACATGCCCAGGATATTTCAGCTCCGTGGTTGCAGCAAAAGATAAAAATTTAATGAGAATCAGGGGCGGCAGAGACTGAGGCTCAGCCTTGGCAATGTCATGTGGAACATGTATTCCTTCACACCACTAACAGCTGAAGGGCTACATCCTGAACCTGCTGGAGGCTGAAAATCCAGCCTGGAACAACAGGACTGTGCCAGTGTCACCCTCCTGCACCTGATGTAAGGATGTGACCACCCCTTTTCCCAGCCACGGGGAGCTGTGTCTTCTCAATCTGCATATTCAGAAATGTCAGGGATGGTTCTGCACAGCCTCTGCCAGATGGGATGGCAGGATTTCAGCTGGCTCCTCTGCTGGTTCTCCTTCCCCAGGAACAAACGCAGGCTGCCCACATCTCTGGTTGTTCTTACATCTCTCCAGCACTGCTGAATTCCAGCTCTGGGGTCAGGGCTGTGACATTTCCCCTCTGGTCTGGGTGTTGTCCATCCAGGGTCCTTGTGAGGACCCTCTCTGCCTGCCAGGTTGTGAGCAAACCTGGCTTCAAGAACCTTGCAGCCCAAAAGAGCCACTGGAGCACATCCCTTTCCATCCACAGTGGGTGGACCTGGGAAGCTCCTCTGCAAACTCCCACCGCTCTTGGGTTGGCATTTCTTTCCCTCTCTCTATATAACAGCAGCTCCTGCCCAAATCCAATAGAGGGAGGAAATCTCCTCTGTCTGTGCTGGAGAGGAGGAATATCACCAAGTCCTTTATCACCAAGGAAAAAAAGTCAGAATTACAACAAAAACTTTGTGTTTTCCTTCAGATTACATCTCTTGAACTTCCACAAATAAGGGTTCTGCCTAAGCCAAGCTGCTGTTACCAGACAAAGTTTCCTTCCCAGTTTGGGATGAGCCTTCAACACAGTTTTTCCTCAGTATTTCAAAGCTTTTGGTTTTGCTCATGGAATACTTACCTGGCTCACTTCCTGTTGGTCTTGGGTGTGTAACCCTGGGGAAATTTAGTCAGCTCATCAAACGAGAGACTCTACCACATGAAATAGCAGAGATGGTGGCCCAAACGAGTGGGAAAACACAAAGACCACATAAAAATGGTACCTGTGGAGTCATTCAGCCACCCCTGTGCACTGGTTTAAACCTCTGTGGCCTTCAGTGTTCGGACTCAGCTCTGGGGCCCAGGTGTCTGCAGCCACATTTTGGTGACCAGGCTGGCACGAGTCACAGCTCTTGGAAAAACCGAGAGGTTTTTCCTACAATCCCCACTCCTGCGTGCTGAGAACTGCTGAAGGCCCACCCAGGGGCAGCTCTGGAAGAGGAAAATGCCTGGACTTGGGCAAGGTCCACCTGGGAGAGGAGCTATGTGACAGGACAGCTCTGGAACATTTGCCATGGTCTGGCAAAATAAAAACAACCAGTGAAACCCTCAAAGATCTTCCACAAAGGTTCCTCCAGGAAGCTGAGTGGCAGCACTCTGAGAACCTGCCACAGAGGCAGGAGATCCAATTAAACAGCTAAAACACTCCTGCTAATCATCATCCATCAGCTTCTGAGCTACTTTGGCAGAAGTGAGAAAGGAGGAGTTAAAGAAGAGAGATGGGTTTATCCTTATTTTGAAGGTGGTGGGGATATCTGTGTTATTCTAACCTCGTTTGGCCAGAAAGTTCTCAGTGGACAAGTTCCAATTTACCTCCACAGCAAAGGGGAAAGTATCAGAGCACTTATCCATGTTTTGTTCTGCTGTTTTATCAGGATTACAGATGGCCTTTTATTCAAGGAAAATACTTTTTTCTGCTTTTTTTACCTACTAGAAAATTAAGATCTCAGCTATTCCACAATACCTGGAGAGCTGGTCAGATGTTATTACAAGCTGCTTAAATGCTGAGTGAATTCAAGATAAAGCTGTTCTCCTGGCCAGTTCCTCTTTTTTTTTTTTTTTTTTTTTTTTTTTTTTTTTTTTTTTTTCCTTTTTTTTTTCTTATAATTAAAAAAAGAAATAATTAGAACCTATTTGACTGCAACTTATAATGAACACTTCGAATAATAACAGTTCCAGGGAAAGAATGAACATTTTACTCATCCCTAACAAATCTATGAGCAAAAATCAATATGAAAATAACAGTGACACATTTAAAACAGGATTTCTATCCTGCTTTTAAATCCTCTTAGGTTTTGGTGCAGATCAAAGAAAGGGGAAGGAAAAGATATGTGCAAGAAAATTAGAAACCCTTCTTGGGTCGAAAGTGCATCTCCTTGGGCAAAGGCAAGAGGGGACAGATTCACTGAGAGGCAAGTTCAGAGCCAAGTGAACAGTTTTGATAAGAAGAGACCCAGGTTTATCTTGAAGTAGGACACAGACCTCAAGATGTGCATGGAGAAGTCTTCTGAAAAGATTTATTGCTCACATATCCCCTCAAATCCTTTCCAGCAAAAAACCATCAAAATAGGCTCAGCACTTTGTCTGCAAAGAGGGTCTTGGGACAATTAATCAGAATTTATTTGTTTATTTCAACAGAATAAATCAGTTTGTGCTGCCTGACTCTGTGTGTGTACTCTCCTTCCAAACTAGGACTTTCCACTTAGCTTAAAATTCCTTCTTCCCAAATAATCTGAGCTGAACCAATCTCATTGCAATTTGAAAGGGGAATTGACTGGGAATGCAATGGAAAAAGGACAGGAAATCAAGAGAAATAATTTGTTGAATCATATCCCCTTCAGGGTTTTTTGCAATTAGGATTGGTTTTGCTGAGTGTTGTATTCTGGAAAAAACAGTGGAGTAAGTAATGAGTAAAAACCCATCCTATCTTCACTGCTGGACTCCGTGCCGTGGAAATCCAACCCAGTCTCCATGGTCCTCCACCCCATCCCACTCCTTGCCACCACAACCTCAGGAGATCTGTCATGAAGAGGAACCAAAGTTTTGCCCCTGGGGAAGTCCAGGGAAAGATGTTACACCCCCTGCACAGTGCTGATGAGGCTGGCTCTGGAAAACAGGGTCTTCCCCATGGAAAACCCCTCTCACAACTTCAAGAGGTCTGCAGAAGAATCAAACAAGTCCCATGGACGGCTTGGAAGATGGTTAGGGATGAGGAAAGATGTCCTGCAAAGAGAATCTGGGGAACTGGGTTCCCCCCTAGTTTATCCAGCATGGGAGGGACACATCAAGGAGCTTTTTTGCCTGTTGTCCCATGTGTTCCCATGTTCAGAGAGTGACCAGCCCTGCAGATCCCCTTCTCCCACTCCCAGTGACATCTCTACCTTCTTCCTTCACACATTGTTCACCAAAACTGCTGTGGCCCTTCCTCCAGTTCCACTCAGGCACACCCCAATCCCACAGCTGGACATTTTTCAGGATCAGCTTCCAGGTCCTTGCACTCCTACTCTCCCTACCACAAGCCACAGCTCAGTCATGACTACGAAGTCACCACCAAGCATGGGAGACGTGGATTAAATATCCCTGGTGTGGGCAAACTTCAGAGGGAATTTAGCAATTGTGAGTCAAGGAGATGGAATTCAATATACCAGGTTTCATTTAAAAAAAAAAAATCTAAGCCTAATTGCAACATATTTTAAATTTATGGAAATGTTAAAAAATGCATGAAATCATTTTAGCCCTTATTAGAGGAATATATTTATCTCCCTTTATTTGAACTTCCCCTTATCAGGAGATACTTCCCAGCCTTTGAAGACAGTTGAACTTTCCTTAGTTATTTGACTAGTCAGAGGAGTTATTCAAACATTCTCTACTCTGGATTTGAAATAAAAAAAGGGAATAATTATAACCAGCCATTTGCTGGCATTTGTTGAGCTGAGCTGTGTCTGCAGTTGGCTTTTCCTCTTCATCCCCCTCTTAACACAGCTTAAAGCAATAGAAGAACTGGAGATGAAAGTGCTGGAGGTCCACCAGCTCAACCCATCAGTATCTGACTGGTGTGGGCACTCTGTGCCGTGTTCCCTGGAGAAGAGGAGCTGGAAAGAGGATGCATTACAGGGGGAGAGTGGAGAGCACACTGAAGCCTTTGCATCACTTAATCCCAGTCTAACAGCCAGATATTTCTCTACATCTTATCACTGGGGGCTTCCATTTGTAAAAGAAAGGGGCAGGGTCACTGCTCCTGAACTAAACCAAGAAGAACCAAAATTAACATCACCAAATCCCTTTCTAACAGCCAGATCCTTCTCTATGTCTTATCACCGGGGGCTTCCATTTGTAAAAGAAAGGGGCAGGGTTATTGCTCCTGAACTAAACCAAGAAAAAGCAAGGTCAACATCTCTCTTAGCTTTAATTATTTGGGAGAACTGAAAAAAAAAAAAAAAAAAAAAAAAAAAAAAAAAAAAAAAAAAAAAGAAGCTTTTGAGGACGTGGCAGATTTACCACCAGCACACAATAAACCTGACGTAAAGCCTGCTTTTATGGATTCCCGTGAATTCTTTGGGCTGAAGGCCTGGAAGGTGCGGGAGGACCGTGCCAGCACGTGCGCGCGCGCATGCGAGGCAGGCAGGGACGGGCAGGGCCATGCACAGCCGAACCCACGCATCCCCCTGGGCCCGCTGCTCCAACACAGCCCTGGGGCAGCTTCCCCGAGCCTCTGGAGCACCCTCCATCCTCCACGGGGACGAGGCCAAGCTCTCCTCCTCCCGGGAAGGGCGCCCCGGGCCCGCGCGTGCGAGGGGAACATGCCTCCACTTACTATTGCAAGCCTTCCTATTGCACAGCCGTCCTTCCTCCAGGACTCCCTCGCAGGCCAGGCCCTCGTTGGGAAGGGGCTTGCAGGAGCGCATGCGGGTCTGCAGGCCGCCCCCGCAGTCCTTGGTGCAGTCGCCCCAGGCCGACCAGGAGTTCCAACCACCTGGGCAAGATCCAGAAAAGCCCCGTCAGCCTCAGTGGGAGCCCTCAGAGCCCAGGGGAGCCGAGGCAGCGCCGGGCCCGGCAGACCCTGCCATGAACCAGCTGCCGAGACTCAGAACTGGGGTGTCTTTAAAAGTGGTGGGGCTGGACGCTTCAGGGTGGCCCGGAACGTCAGGAAGGGGATGGGAGAAGCATTGCCTGACTTCACATTGACTTCTCTTCAGTTATTTCTGTTTCTAGAGTTTAAGAAGGGTTTGGACAACACTTTCAGGCAATGGTGAGCTGTCTTGTGCAGAACCAGGAGTTGGACTTCAGTGATCCTTGGGAGTCCCTTCCACCTATGATTCCATCCAGTCCTGCTCTTCCTGTGCTTACTGTGGCAAAGAGCTCCCCTCTGACAAGACCCTCTGCCCATTTTGTGTCCTGCTGGCTTCTAACCCCAGAAGACATGAGCAAAAACCACTTCAGGGTACAAATTCACCATCAGCAAAGTTATGTCTCCTCCTTCTGCCACCACAAAAACACACGATGTGAAGACCAGGAAGGTGAGAAGGGGTAAGGGGTTCTACCACTCATATTTCTCAAAAAAAGACATTTCCTTTCCCCACACTGCAGACCCCACCAGCCACAGAGAGGCACCAATCTCAAGGACAGCTGTGGTGGGGGAATAACATGGGAATGACATTCACCTCCAACACCCTTTGTAGAACCCACAGATTCTGTGAACACCATAAGATGAAGGTGCATTTTTGGCTCCTCTCCCCAGCCATGCTTAGTGCTGGTGTCAGCTTTCCCCATTGTACCACAGTCTACAGCTCTGAAAACTGATGGATCCACCAAACCACCTGTCTGCAGGGATGATCCTGCTACTTCAGGAAAATTCTGAGCCTCTGCAGCCTTCTCCACCCTGTGTCTTTCCAGCTTCCTGCCAAGAGCAACTGGCCCGGGTGGAATGTCCATAAACGCTGATGGCAGGATGGACTGTGAAGACCATCTGAATCTGGTTGGCCTCCTACAGTCCAAATGCCTGCAGGGAGCACAGCAAGGCTGAGTTTTGGGTTGTAAAAGACAGCAGGGGATTATCCAATCCTTCCAGGTGATGGATAAGCTGTCACATCCCTCAGTGGTCAGTTTGCTCCTCATCGGCTGCATGCAGCAATCTGAAATCTGCTGAAATAAGCCTCGGCCACACTGTTCTGCTCCAACATTTGTCCACCTCATGGGGAGGAGCAGAGGTGGCCCTTCAGCCCAGAGGTGGCCACTTTCACATGGCTGCTTTTCCTGCTGTGAATTCTCTCATTACCCACAGCTACCCTTGGAAATGTTTCAGGTCCAGGGAATTCAGCTCTGTGCTGTGCTCAGGCACAGATAAGGATAACGAGCTAAAGATGCAGGGTTTTTTGAAGACAGGAAACACTGGGAAAATTCTTGTTTTTAAAATAAAAATTTAATACTCTCCCCCTCCACCTTTTTATTTCTTCCCCTTGCCAACAGCCAGAGAATTCAGAGATGCAGATGATCCATTTCAGCTGACTCAGCCTCCCTGAATTTCTATTTATGAGATTATGGCTGTACTCTGAGCTCTGGGCTCTGCTGGTCCCTACAAACCCTGGACAGGACACCAGCGCTGTCTGCAAAAACAAGCCCAACTTGGTGCCAGATCAGAATTTAGGGACATTATCAGCACCCTCTTGCACAGGGATGAGCAAATACTCGTCCATCTCCACAGCAAAATCCCACGGGTTCATCCTCTACTACCTCCAGCCTGGTCATGGTTTAACTTTTCCCTCCAAGACAGAGTGAAAAAAAACTGGCTCAGCAACATTCCCACTGCTAATAGCCATGGAAGCTGCTCAGATATCATGAGAATAACATAGAAAAATGGAGCAGGAAGAAAATGGAGGGTGGTGAACTTGCCAGCAAACTGCCCAGAGATCCTGGCATCAGCGTGGAGGGCAGAGCTGTTACTGGCACTAAACAAATACTTGACCTTGAAGAAGACTGTCTTTCCATCAAAAGTCACTTTCTGTGCTGGTCATGTTTCTAAACAGCACAGGCTTGTCTTCCATTTCCTTATGGGAGACAGATTGTGTTTCCTTTCTAAGAGAAACCATCAGTGTAATGCGAGGTTTCCCGATGCCAGGCTCCGGCTGATCAATAGGATATCCGTAACCAGACGCTTTTAGGAGTTAATCAGATCCTGCCTTGCCCTTTCCAGGATGTCCTTCTTTCATCTCACTCCCTTGCAGATTAAGAATCAGGCTGGGGAGGGGAGAAAGCAGCTTCACGCAAGCCTTGGCTTGGATTGTGATTTATTTGGGATGCTTTTTGCTGATACAAGATGCAATCACTCCAGTATCTTTAGAAGTTATTTTATATTGTGTTTGTTAGAAAAATACAGGCCCAGACTCACTGGCTATCATGGTGTCCATGGTTTGATGATGGATTATTCAAAACAGTTCTACATGTTGGGATATGACCTATTATGGCACTGATCCCCTAAAATACACAGAGAAATTAATGCTGCCTGGTCTCACTACAGGAAAGAGGGAGGGATAATGAAGGTGCCAGCGCTTGGTTTCCTAAATCATAGAATCACAAAATCATGGGATGGTTTGAGCTGAAAGGGACCTCAGAGATCATCTTGTTTCACCCCCCTGCCATGGACAGGGACACCTTCCACTATCCCAGGTTGCTCCAAACCCCATCCAACCTGGCCTTGGACATTTCCAGGAATGGGGCAGCCATAGCTTCTCTGGAAAACCTTTGCCAGAGCCTCACCACCCTCAAAAGGAAGAATTTCTTCCTAATATCCAAGCCAAACCTTCTTTCTTTCAGTTTGAAGCCATTTGCCCTTGTCCTGTCACTCTAGGCCTTTGTAAATATTCTCTCTCCATATTTCTTGTAGGCTCCTTGGTAACCCTAAAGCTTCTCTTCTCCAGGTTGAACGATCCCAATTTTCTCAGCCTTCCCTCACAGCAGAGCTGCTCCATCCCTCTGATTCCCATGGTGCCTCCTCTGGATTTATTCCAGCAGCTCCTTCCTGTGCTGGGCCTCAGGGCTGGGGCAGCTCTGCAGGTGAGGTCTCACCTGAGAAGAGCAGAGGGGGTGACTCTTACTCTGCTTATCCTCAGCAATGGGAGAACCAGGCAAAATGAGATAAAAACTGTCACGATCTCAAATCCTTAACTGGAATGAGATCAGTTTATGAGGTTGAGCACAGTTAACTTCCTTCCTCTTCTCTTTGCTGCTCAGTTTCCATCCCATTTGTGAGTACTAAAGAGGAGCTAGAGAAGTACCAGGGCACTTGGTAAATCAACCCAGGCATTTACAGCCGAGACAAAGGTATTCCCCACTTTATGGAGCAGTCCTTTTTTATCATCAGGTTGTACCGTGGTCCTGACAAATTAAATGCTGCATGTTATTTGTCTTGTTTATTGGCTGTCAGATAAACCTTTTGAAATCCCCCTTCTTTTCCTGGGCCTAGTCCTTCACTGCTTCAAGCGATTCGTCTTTTTTAGTGGAGCTGTAAACAAGTGATAAAGGGTCTATTATATGAAGTTATTCCTAACCCACCTTTCGGGGGGAAAATGCTGTGCCATGAGGAACAAACATGGGGTTCTTGTGCCCACTGCTGCATCTGGTTTCTGGAAAGGAGTGGCTGAGGCAGCTGGAGGAGCTCAGCCCAGAGAAAAAGGCTGAAGGGAGACCTCATCTCTCCCTACAACTCCCTGACAGGAGCTTGTAGTGAGGTGGGTGTCAGTCTCTTCTCCCAAGTAACAAGAGATGGGATGAAATGGCTTCAAGATGTACCAGGGGGAGTTTTTGATTATTTATTTGGAGAAATTTCTTCATAAAAAGGGTTGTTAAGCAGGGGAACAGGCTGTCCAGGGAAGAGGTGGCATCACCATCCCCATGAGTGTCCAAGCAAGGTTTGGATGTGGCACTTGAGGACATGGTGGTGGTGAATGTGGTGGGGGTGCTGCATTGGCAGTTGGGCTTGGTGATCTTTTCCAACCTTAGTGATTCCATGATTCGATGAAAAGAAGGATTTACAATGGCTGTGGAATGATCTACAATGGCTGTGGAATGACCTATAATGGCTGTGGTGTCACACAGATGCTTTTAGCCCATTGCAGAAGGGATGTAATTGTGGTGTGGTCCCTGCAGAGGCTGCACAGCTGCCTCATCCCTCAGTCAATCACTCAGTCTCTGCTTGTTGAGCTGACACAGCCCCCACGGACTCCCCATCCTCTGGAAAACATTCATCCCCACTTGCCCACCACACAATCCCTTGCTCTGCCCTTTCTTCCATTCTCAGCACGAGGTTGGATTTTTTTTTTAATGCTGGGAAGCGAGGAATCCACAAGAAATGCAGTGCAGGCTCACTCTGCAGTTAATGGGACCCTTTGCAGACAGTCCCTGCTACCCCTGGAGTCCCATTCCATGAGCTCTCAGCAAACTGCTGCTCCTGCTGATCGATGCAGGTTGAGTTGCCATCTGTCCTTAATCCACAAATAATGAGGCTGCTGCAACTGCTCTGTAAAGGATTTTGCTTTTCAAAGGCACTGAATCCTCCGAAGGTCACACACCCAATCCATTCCCACTTTGTGAAGTTCTTCTCAGCTACGGCCTCCTAGAACCACAGAGTTCTCCCACTTTGCCCTTTATCCCTCTAAACTGGAGGAGCTGTGGCTCATGCCTCCAGTTCCAGAGGTTCCCACCACAACCAGCAGCTCCCACCTTGATCACACAGCCGGGTTTAACTTGTTAAATTTATTGTTTTTGGAGAGCAGCCCAAGCTCCTAGAATGTGTTCTAACAAAGGTGGCTGTTGCACCTGAGGCTTGTGGCTGGTCTGAGTGCCCATCGTTCAGGGAGGCCTTTAATCCAGTTTCTAAAGAGTTTTTTGATCCTCTTTAGTCAGTTCTTATCATGATCATGGACTAAAACAAATTACTTTTCATGCAAGGCTGACCCAATGCATTTTAATTCTCCAGTTAAATGGAGAAAATTCTAAGATGGTTTACATCAACCAACAAATACATATTTGGCATTTCTCCTTCTGAATCTTAAGCAGAGATGGCAAAAGAATGGGTCTTTCCTACTTCAAATTAACTGAGAGGGCTCCACTTAGACACCTTGTCCAAACACCCTTGATCTTCAGGAAGATTTGCATCCCGATCCAGAGTTTATCTTCACAGCTGACAGCTGCAATGTGTCTCAGATGCCAGTCAGTCAATCATGCCTTTTAATTTAAAAGCAACCCCTTAAATTAGATGGCAGTGACAACAGCAAAAACTAAGGACTCTACATGAGACAGTCAACAGTGCACAGCAAAAGGGGCTTTGCTGACACTCCGCATCCACCTCTGATTTTGCTTTTTTGGATTCAGCCTCTAACTGACCCCAGCTGGAGACACGTCTTGTTGGCAGCTGTCTCCAGCTCAGCAGGTCAGGGCATTTTGTGTCTGAAAAACATGTCCAGACTGCAAAAACCCCACCACAGCTCTGTGTGCTACCACTGCGAATATTTGTAGTGGAATTTAGATCACAGTTTCTGAATCATCTCAATTAGCAAATGAGTGAAAAAAATGTCATTTCTTATGCAAATAGGGGGAAGGATACTGAAGGGAGACCAAGAGTGAGATTGTCTTATACCATCTGAATCCTAAATTTGTTACACAATGGGGCAAGTGAGGGAGCTGCTCCTTTATCACTCTCCTTTCTACTGTGCTGGAAAAGAGCAAGTCCAGAAGGGGCTATTTTGAAGACATCCTTCTATTGTACCAACCAGTGATGGTTCCCTGGAAAGTCATACATTGAGTTTGTTCCTTCTGTGGGGAAAAAAGGAGAGAAATCTTTCAGGGGGATGTCCCCTCCTTGTGTCCCATGCAATGAAAGTCTACAGCAGCACAAGTGAGTTGCTCCAGTGGTTCCTTCTTTGCCCCTTCCAAAATAAATCCCGTGTAACACTTTGCTGTTTTGCAGATTATGCACATTAATATAAAAGCCAACGCCCCAAGCTCCCTAAATAGCAAAATCATTCATTGCAAGGACATGCAGTGATAGGACAAGGGGGAATGGTTTTAAGCTGGAAGAGGGTAAACTTAGATTAGATAACAGGAAGGAATTCTTTACTGTGAGGGCAGTGAGGCCCTGGCACAGATTTTCCAGAGAAGTTGTGGCTGCCTCATCCCTGGAAGTTTTCAAGGCTGTGTTGGACAGGGCTTGGAGTATTGTGGGATAGTGGAAGGTGTCCCAGAACAAGAAAGGAGGCTTGGAATGAAGTGATCTTTAAGACCCCCTGCAAACCAAACCATTCTATGATTGTTTGACTTTCCAGCATGGAAAGGAGATATGGGTGACGGGAGAAAAATTATAAACATGCATTAAAAGTTCATGAGCTGCAGGGCAAGGTAACCAGGGACTGGCTGCTCCTTGAGTTTTCCAGTACTGGAATTGAGGGGTGTCAAATGAAATGGGCAGGAGGCAGGTGCAGAACCAGTGAAGAACATAATTTACAGACACAGAGTGGTGCAAGACTTTCACAGCAGGAAAAGGCATCAAAGTTTCCATGAATATAAAACACAACTGGGGAAATGCATGAAAGACAAACCCACAAATGGGAATAGATACAAACCCAGCAGCTCTTGTTCAGAAGTCCCCTGGGCTTCAAGTTGCTGAGTTGTACAAAGTTGGAAAGAACCTTCAGGATCATCAGAGTCCAACCTCTGACCTTGCTGATTCAATCACCTTTCTGACTGCATCCTTTCCTGTTGGAAAGGACCTTCAGGATCATCAGAATGTAACCTGACCTTGCTGACTGAATCACTCAATGCCACATCCAATCATTTCCTGAACACTTCCAGAAGATGGTTATTCCATCACCTCCCTTGGCAGCCCATTCCAATGTCTGGCAAGCCTTTCAGTGAAGAAATTCTTCCTCACGTCCAGCGCGAATCTCTCCAGGCACATTCCCTCTTTTCCTGTTGCTGGTTGCCTGAGAGAAGATGTTGAGCCCCACCTGGCCACAACCTCCTTTCGGGCTGTCTGGATGTTGTATGTTTGTCTTGTTCTGTTTTCCCTTGGTAGCCACTGCTAATGAGAGGATATTGGGCCAAAAAATCCCCTGATTTAGCCAACAAGATGGTTCCTGGTACCTTCCCAGTTGCTTGGCCTCTTCCTACCTTGACTTTAACCCTGTGACTCTCCTTCTTCATGGAGATGGGGTCAGGGCACAGCCAGCTCCAGGTCAGGCCAGTATTTCCTACCACCAAAACTGCCAAAATCTGCTCAGGTCACTCACTTCTGAGCTCCCAAATAAACGATGTGATTTTTCAAAGCTGCTGAGTGGCCAAAAGCTGCCACTGATTCCCACAGCTGTCACAAGTCCCTGCAAATGAAGGTAACGAGGTCAAATCTGGACAATCATTTAGGACCAGCTTCAATCTCCCTCTGCTCTACAAATCACTTAAGGAAGATGGAAATGAGGCCAGTGTGCAGCTTTCAAGGAAACCCAGCATAAAGCTGTGCTTATTACATGAATCCCTGCAAATGAAACACCAGGGATAAAGAGAGATTATTTATGTGGAAATGGTGGGGGAGCTGGGCAAGGAAACGAGAAAGGGAATGTTTAGTCTGGAATGAGAGATCAAATAAAACCGTGGAAGAATCTTCCCATCAGAAAGCCATAGAGGCCTAATCACTTAACTCATTTCAAAGCAGAGCAGGCAAAATGTCAGAGAACAGACTTGTAAAGAGAAATCCAGCCTGCACCACCGGGGAGGAATGAAATGCCTCCCCGCCCTGAACCTCTTTGATGTTGTATAAATCACACCAGAGCTGGGTTCATGCACTGTTTGCTTCTTGTTGCTGCAGACCCCAGTGCAAAGCACAGAGGGGACAGATTAGCTCAGCCACGGGTGTGTCTCCCCATGGTGAGGAATCTGTGATCCCATTCAAATCTAACTGTGCAGCCCAAGATGAGTGAAACCTCCCCTGATACTAGGATCACTATTTTCATAAAAGGCAATCAAAGATGAGCATTTGTGAAATTTCCTTTCGTGTCTTTACATGATCTGTTGGGGACGTGGTTTAGTGTTGGGCTGGGTTATCGGCTGGACTCGAGGATCTTAGATGGCTTTTCCAACTTGAACGATTCAATGATTCTCTGTTCCACCTTTCCTGGCTTGAAGGGCCGTGGTTTTCACCTACAAAACACTGGCAGAACACTGCATAAACAAACCCATAAACGCCATGAAATGCTGTAATACCGTGACATCTGCAAAGTCCATTCAATTCCATCTTGTTTTTTGGACAGCATTTCCAGCTGAAGGGAACCTGTGGTCCCTCAAGACAGCAGCTTCTCACTCCTCCACGAACCATGACATATTTCTCATCACAAGGGCACCGCAAGGCAGTGCTGTGCCATTATTGCTTCTGCTGGATGGACTGGGGAGGTGTTGCAAGGCTAAAATACCTGCCCATGGTATCCTTACAACACTGAGAGAAGTCAAATTGTCTTCAGATGAATGTCTTCCATGAGGACAGACAGAAAATCACCCTGGGGGACAACCCAGGAGACAAGTGTCCCATCTCAGAGCAGTTTTGATGAGGACACCACACAATTTTTGTCCCCCAGAACTCCTGGCTCCATGAACAGCTCCCAAGATAGAGCCAGAAATGCAAACTCCAGCTGAGGCAGCACCTTTGCACTATTAAACCAAATATTTGATGCTGTTTCGATAGGCACTGCCAACCCCTCTTCATATGGATGTGGATTTTGTCTGGAAGGGGAAAAGGGGCAGCTGAAAACCACATGGAAGTGGGTTTTTTTTTTGTGTGGTCACCTCTGAGGTGGGCTGGGGAATGATCAGGTTATCAGCAGGAATTTCTCCTGCCAGGATATCCTCTTCCTCTCTGAGCTGTTGGATACACTCACCCTGCAGGGGAAGATGCTAATCCAGGCTGGCTTGCTGGGTAGAGGCTGCCATTCCCAGCCCTGCCCTTGACACCTCGCTCATGTTTTCCACGGCAGAAGGGAGCAGGTTTCAGGCTTGGCTCTGTGCCTCTGCCTCTTTCCAAGCCCCCCCATTAAGAGGGGGGCAGGCAGAACAGCTGGCTCGTGTGACACTTGAATGGGGTGAGAAAGAATTTGGGGGGAGTTAAATCATAGAGTAGTAGAATGTTTTGGTTTAAAGGAATCTGAAAGATCATTGAGTTCCAACCCTCCTGCCATGGCCAGGGACACTTTCCACTATCCCAGGTTGCTCAGAGCCTTGTACAACCTGGATTTGAACACTTCCAGAGATGGGACAGCCACAGCTTCTCTGGGCATCCTGTGCCAGGGCCTCACCACTCTCTGCGGAGAGAATATCATCCTAAATTCCCCGATTTCTTCAGTCCAAGGAGAAGGCAGGGATATGTTCAAGCAATCAGAGCATCCAAATGAGAAGCTCCTTTTAGGCTGCTTAATGAGACTTCTAAGAGGCAGCAGCTGCAGTTCTGCATCTGGGATAATCACCACGTGGTATTCAACATGCCTTGGCACCAAGGACAAGAAATCAATACCATCAACCTTTACCAGCATTATAATGACGAGGTTAATATTGATCTTTTGACATTAAGGTGTGGTATATGAGCCCTTAGCATCATTGCCGGGAATCTGAAGCTGGAGCACTATAAAACAGGCTGCAGGCACAGCAATTTGCGCACAGATCCCTCAGGGACCCTGGATTAGAATGAATAAAGCAATTCTCAGCCTGATTTGTAATTGACCGCTCCCAAAGTCGTTGCCTTTTCTATCAGTGGTGAGAGGAGGTTATTCACACGTGTCTGTTATGTCCCTTCAAAGTCCCAGAGTGGCACAAGGAAATGCCAAATGGATTTTGTGTGGTCCTGCAGGCAGCAGAGTTGTGGTCTCAGCCTGTGTTTTTAGCCTGAAAACTAAATAGGAGTTAAGCTCTCGTTCTTTATAATGTCTTGATGTAGAACCAACATTACCTTGCTACAGGTGCTCCCTCTGATTTCTCCTGTAATCACCACTAAAAGAAAATCTTTTGCCCAACGAAAGCACGTCCAGGAGAATTTCTTAACCCTGAGTCTGCTGATCCAGTCCCTCTTACTGATAATCTTCAGCCCTGAGAGATCAAAGTCTTAAAGGCTTAAACCCCTTTGTCCCTAAAGACAAATCTGATATGAAATTCCCTTGGTCTGTAGCCCTGCTTAAGAAAAGAAAAGCAGAGAATTGAGCGATTAAATCATCACAGACTGGAGATGCCACCAAGGCTCAGCATTTACCCAGGAATTTGTAAATGACTTTTTCTGTTGTTCCTATTTGCCATTTATATTCCAGCGGTGTTAAGAGGCCTTGAGTAAAATGAGACTCGTTCTGGGGTTGGCACTCCATAGGCAAAACAGTCACAGACAGTCCTTGATCCTGAGAGCCTGCAGAGAGTCAGGCAGTGCCTAATTACTGCTGTGATTGGAACTGCAGAGCGAGGGAAGTGAGTGCGTGTGGAGAGGGAAGAGTGGGTTCGGTAACAGATATACAGAGATTCAGACCACTTTACAAATTATTGACCCTACTTAATTGCCAATCATCGTGCATTAGCTATTTTTTTTTTCCCTGTGAGGGAAGGCAGATAAATATCTCTGTGCTACAAGATTGTCTGAACAAACAGGAGGGTTCTGGGCGGACCAAGGGTGATGTTTTTCCTCCTAGCAGATTGACTGGAAATTAATCTATATAAGAATAGAGGATGGAGACAGATGGTGGAAGATTTCCCTGCCTGCTTTTTCCCTTTTGACACCTTTGGAGTGACTCAGAGGAGTCAGGAGTGGTTGGGTTATCCTGGATTGCCAGGACTGCTCAGGATGGAGGGCCAGTGCACCAGGTGACTCCCCTTCCTATAACACTCCATGAAAAGACTAACACGGCTAAATCCCTTTTGGACAACCTCACTGCAGCCTTCCAGTATTTAAAGAGGAATTTAAAAGGAGGGAGAGTGAATTCTTACATGGACAGAAAATGATAGGACAAGCAGGAGGGGTTTTAAAGTAATAGAGGAGTGATTCAGATGAGGTATGAAGAAATTCTTCACTCAGAGTGCAGTGAGACACTGGCAAAGGTTGACCAGAGAAGCTGTGGCTGTCCCATCCCTGGAAGTGTCCAAGACCAGGTTGGATGGGGTTTGGAATAACCTGGGATAATGGAAGGTTCTGTCCCATGGCAGGGGGTGGAACTGGGTGATCTTTAAGGTCCCTTCCAACCCAAACCATTCTGTGATTCCGTGAGTGCAAGCTCCTCTAGAGACATTGACTGCTTGGCCAGCAATTCTCACTTCACACAAGGCAAACAGCCTCTAATGATTGTATCTACCAATTACCAGGGACTGCTGTCTGAGGAGTTGTGTTGTATTTTATTTTTCTCTGGGGTCATCTGGCATGGCCCACGAAGGCCAAAAGCAGGAAGCTGGTGAAGGATGGATCTGCACTCCCTGGCTTCCCAAATGTCTCAGCTTGGATACATCTATCTGTTTTGTTTTTGTGGAGTTTTTTTGGTTGTGGTTTGTTTTTTTTTTTGGTTTTTTTTTTTTTTTTTGAGCACATCAGTATGAGCCAAGAGCAACATCTACTGGCCGAGCTGTTTAGCAAGACCAAGCGTAGATCTGGCACAATCCATGGGTTTTACACATCTGTGAGATATTTTTAGGCATTACCCAAGCACCAGGATTAGCACCAGCACTTCCCGGCTGTGCAAGTCGCCACCAAAGCAGATATCTCAGCCCTGCACACCTGGTCTTGGCTTTTATCCATCCCTAATGTGAAAATTGCTTTGTAAGCCCACTGTGTCCCGGGTAACACATGGAAGTATCTGTATATCTCTGTTTCTTCTTAGCAAAGGGCTCCTTGCACTTCCTGTTGAGGTTTCCTGGGATAAAGCAGGCTAAAGGGGAGTAGCAGCTCATTCATCGCCATCAAAACTACAAGAAACCTTCCATGGGGGGTATTCAAGTGGTTTAGATCTATTCAGTGGATTCTAAATCTTTATGGATCTAAAATAAAGGGTCCAAATTTGGAAGGTGAGCTTTTTCTGGTGTCTCCTCTTGGGAGCTAAGAGAATGTATGGACTTCAAAAAAGGGCCTCAGGATAAGAAATGCTGGGTTATGAGGAGAGATTATGGGAAGGGGCTTCGCCCTCCAAAACTGTCCAGATGTGTCAAATTCAACCTTGTAATGAGCCCTTGTGGGTTTGTTTTTTGTTTTTTTTTTTTTTTTTTTTTTCCCATAATTTGTCTCAAAAGGCAGTGTGGGAATGTGTGGGAATGAGAGCGAGAAATCAGTGAAGCTACACCCAAAAAATGTTAGCAAGAAAAAAAAAAAAAGAAAATGGAGAGACTGTGAGTTCCTCTTATTAGGAAGAGTGAGAAGAAACCCCATGAATAGCAGGCATAGCTCATGTCTCCACCTCTGCAGCCTGGAGCACTCAGCTGTTCAGGCACTGACAGGAGAACAGAGCTCTGAGGAACTCCAAATCAATTACACATAAAACACAATTTCCTCCCCTCACGAGGGCCACTTCTCCCCTCAGAGCAGGATTTAAAGGGGAGTAAGACAAAAGCTGCCTGATCTGTATTCTGAGCTCACTGCAAGGTCCCAGACCCCCCCTCTAGAGCATTGCCAGGTGAGTAACAAACAGCCCAGGTGGTTTTAGAGGTCTGTGGTGCAGATCTGGCCACTTGGGCACTTCATAAATAAAGGAGGAGAATAAGAACTCTGAAAATACAGACTTTATATTTGGCCAGGTTGCTAGAAACACCCATTCCTCTCTGTTGATTATAGAAGGAGACCAAATGACCTCCTTTAGACATGCAGGATGTTTTTTGGTCAGAGAAATCCTTCTCTCATCAGGGATGAGAGATGGCAGAGAACCACAAGTGGTTAAAACGAGCAGGAGCCACAAGCCAAAGCTGCACAAAAGGAGAAGGAACAACCCCGCTTGCTGCAGGCAGGTGGTGAACTCGCTCTATCCAGGTGCCTCACCTGCTCCTGCTCACTGACAGTCACCTCCAGCTGTCCACTTGGCTGTCCCCTCGGCTGTCCCCTCTCAGGACAGGACCTGCAGGTTCAATGCAGACCAAACCGAATCCAGGGCAGCTGAGGAGTGCAGGGAGCTGTGCCCTCTGAAGGGGCAGGACCAGCAGCATCACAGGGCTCTGGATGTCTGCTCAGGCTTCTCAGAGATCTCATGCATGACCAAGGAAGAGTCATCTTCCCTCTGCCTGATTTCCAAGGAGGGAGTGTCTCTGATGATGGGAAATGGGAAGGTGCTGAAACTGGGAGAGGAAAGACAAATTTTGCTCTTTGTGGCCGTGATCTATGGGCACAGATCCCAGCTGGAAGCAACCGTGTAGCTCTTACTAAGCTTGTTGTAGCCCAAAAACCTCACCAGATCCCACAGTCACAATCTTATCCAGAAAGGGATTGTAACCAAACCCACCTCTTTGGACAGGTGTGGGACCTTCCCACATAGAACAGCCAAGGCAGGTAAGGAAGGTTTTTGTTCTGCTTGGTTCTGGTCCATAGATGATGGCATGGCTGAGTCCATGTAGGGCATTTATAGGATCCCCTCCATGGGGAGGACAGGAAGGTTCTTGCAGGGAAATGAATCACCCAGCTCCTCCAAACTGCAGCACAGACTGGGGTTGGACCCACTGCCAACAAGAGTTCAACAGGACCAGGATTAAGATGGTCATTAAGGCTCATTTTACATCTCCTTGAGGATGCCTGGCCTTATCCAATGTTTTGTGGTGACTTACATAACTTTCCACCTGGTTTCATGCACAAGTTTCTGGACGTGGCTTCAGTGCAGCACATACGGGAGGAAAGGGAAAGGCCACGGAGATTTTGAGTTTCCTCCACTCTCTGCCGGAGTAATCTCCTGGTTACAGCAAATGGTGCATGGAAAGTTGTAATGATGAGTGCTTGGGAAAAAGGAGTTGTCTCAAACTTAAGGAAAAAAGATAACTCCAGGCTAGAGAAGCCCAGGGGTCTGGTTTCGGCCTGATGCCTCCTGGAAATTATCTATTTCTAGATAAAAAGTGGAATCAAAAAGCTGCATCCAAGCAGATGGGCTGGTTCTGATCCCTGGCTGAGCAGGCACATGAGGATCCACGCAGGTAATGCGTGAGCAGAGGCCAAATAATGAACAGAACAGCAACCCAGGACACGAGCCTGAAGGGAAAGGTTGAGCTCTGGTGTCTCCCTGAATAATACAAGGCACAAAATATTCTGTTACCAGCCTGGGGAGCAGACAATTAAAACACTACTTGAAGCAAATGTCTCCTGACTCTGGCTCAGAATTTCAATTAGGCTGGGAAGGCTTATTGCACTTAAGTGCAGGTTAGTGACATTTCAGGAAGGAGAGATTGATTGGGAGCTGGGTCACAGCTCAGCAGCAGGGATCATGTCTAGGGGCCTGTCCTTAAAAACAGTGTGTGATCTCTGCGTGGCATTTTCCTTGTTTAGCTCCTCTGTGTTTCCTTTGAGAATAAATAATCCCAATAGCCAGAGAACTGTGTCCCGTCCTTTCAAACACTGGCTTCTTTTCTTACTCATTTCCTATTTCAAACTTCTTTAAGCATCCTTAGGTGTCCAAGAAGTATTTCCTCTGGCTCTTCTCTTCCTTCTAAAGGTAATTAACCTTTTCTTGTCTCGAGAATCAGTTTCTGACTTGCAGGAAACTTTTTTTTTAACTGGTTCGCCAGCTCTGCAGAGCCATGGAAAACAGTGGAGTGTCTGCTACTACAAACTGCAGGTACAAACAGCCTCACTCCAGCTGTTCTCTCTGGAAAACAAAGTGGGAAAATTCCCTCAACCAGCTCAAAAAATAAAAAGAATTATTGGAAGACACCAAATGTGCACCAGGGAAAGTCCAGTAGGTGATAAACCCAGGCAGAACAATGCACCAGGTCCTTAGGTGTGGTTAGTGGTGGAAGATGTGCATGAGACAGGATTTTTTTTTCCATAAAACATCCCAAAATTCATTAATTCCTCACCATTCCCACACATCCATATTGCAACTTCTGTAACCACACAACTGCGTGGACTAATAAATACATCACACAAAATGAAACCATCTCAGAAGGAAACACTCTGGTCTAGAACCTAAAATCCAGCACAGACAGAACTCCTGCTAGGGACACACTCTGGGGAGATGAGGAGCAAAGCAAATAATCAGATACAATTAAATCAACCAAGAGAGGTTTAGATTAGATTTTAGGGAAAATTTCTTCACCGGAAGGGTGGTCAGGCACTGGAACAGGCTGCCCAGGCAAATGGTGAAATCACCATCCCTGGAAGTGTTCCAAAGGTGTGTGGATGTGGCTCTTGGGGACAACATTCAGTGGTGGACTTGGCAGTGGTGGGTTAACAGTTGGAATTGATGATCTCAGAGATTTTTCCAGCCTTAATAATTTTCTGATTCTTAGATTTCTGCTACTGAAAAAGTTGTAGGCAAAGGAACCTCATTTGGATTCATGATGGGCACACTAATGGACAAGTCTAATGTGTGCTCTGCTCAGAGGGGGTGAATTTATTATTTAATCACATGAATAGATTTTTTTTTTTACTCTGTAAATCTGCTGGATTGGTTTCTGGAACCATGGATTCTTCAGTGTCCTGCCACAAGTGGTTCCACAGATTCATGGGTCAAAACATTTTCTCCTTGTTTGTTGTTGATTCGTTCAAAACAATTTTGTCCTTGTACTCTCACAAGTAAAACTGCCTTGGTTCAGTCTCTCAGGGTGGCCAGGTTTGATGGACTTGGAATCACAAAACAGAATTACAGAATCACGAAGGCTGGAAAAGACCTCTAAGATCATTGAGTCCAACTGTTGGAAATTATACAGAGTTTAAAATTTTTATATAACGTTAGTCAGGGGTTTGGTTCACCTTTGCCCAGAGGGAAGAGAATTGAAGTTTCTTTTCAAAAGACTATTTCAGAACTCAAGGCCTGCTGAGCTGAACATCTCACCAGGCTGGGAGTAGCACAGAAGATACACAAAAGATAATGACCATTAATGAACATCGACTCCAAACATCACCACCGGCATGGTCAGACACCTGGTCTGTGAAAAGAGAGATAAGAGAATGGGAATCTAATTAACATCGAAGGCAAAGGGATCAATGACCTTGGGGCTTGAGGCCAGTGAACATTGAACCAGTGATTTTTTTCAGGGTTTTGGCTATGCTGGTATGTGAAAAATACAGTAAAATTCATGTGTGATGAAAGGATTTTCTCTGCACAACCCAGGCAGTGTGTGGGTGAAATTATTTCTGTTGCACATCTGGGACAGGATAAAGTAATGCCTTGATTCTCCAACACTAAAAAAAAAATGTTGTTGGAGAGCTTCTGTTTCTCCTGCACTTTTGGTGACACTACCATTAACCTTGCCTGGTTTACCACTAAACCACATCCCCAGGCACTCAGAAAAGAGGTGACAGCATCTTTCCTCTCAGGAATCATCCAGCTCCCATCCCGACTTTCCCACTTTGATCCCAGGCATTGCTCCTGTGTGGTTCACGGGTCCTTCTCCCCCCTCAGCCACACTCCACCTCCAACCTCAAACAGAGCCAGCCTGCACTCAGCAGACCTTTTCTAAAAGCCAAGCTTTTCCTTTGGAAAGGGATTTGATTGTGCTGAAAGGCAAATATTTGCCAGGGAAGGTTTTGGTGGGTCCTTCAGGGATCTCTGCACATGCAGGGCAAATTACTGGTGCTCTCTGCTTGGAGCACAGTAGTAAAACATGATTTTTTAAATTTTTTTTTTCCTTCACCAAACGATATTTTCTTTTCCCTTGGTCAGCTCTGAGAAAGGTTTTATTATCAGAGGAAAGTCCATTTTGTGTCGTCACCGATCGTTCCCCACGGAGCCATTCATGGAAACCACCCTGGCCCCTCGGAAGCACCGTGGAGGTTCTCCAACGCCCCTCCAACAGATTATTCCTGTCTCTGCATCTGTGGAGTGAGATGAATCAACGGGGGACCCGGGAGGGTTATTTTGCCCATGAATTATTTACACCCACTGGGTAATACTTCATTTTAGACTGGCCTTGTTTTACGCTTGTAATTTTTAATTCTTATAATTCCACCTCCAGCAAGCAGAGGCTCCTGAGAGCAGTAGATTGTATCTCAGCGGGCACTCTCTGGGATGCATAAATAACCTCTCCTCTGCTGACAGCACATGGGAAGTGGGCTGGGCTTTCATTGAGGTTAAGATTTCCCCCCCTCCTCTCTCTGTCTTAAAGGAATCTTTATCTCCGTGCAGCTATGCCTGTGTTTGGTAGCAAAAGAACTATTTAAATGCAAATGTTGACTTTTTGCCAGGGGCTGGAGGGAAAAATGCTTGTCTGATGATGTCCTTCCAAAAGTACAACTGGTGCTGTTTGTAAAGGAATTGCATCAGGAGGAGTTGGGATTTAAGTTCTTCTATAAATGTCTTCTATAGTTGGGATTTAGGTTCTTCTGTAGACAACTCTGCCCATACTGACTTCTACCCCTTTAAGTCATCACCAGGGGAAAAAAAACTATAAAATAACCCAAATATATCAATATTTATTAAAAATATACTAAAAGCAAAGCAGTCTTTTGATGAGATTTCCCATTCCTGTGCCCAGCCTTCCGAAGATGGAAGAATTGGGATCACTGCATGCTCACTCAAGTTTGAGGTGTTTGGGTTTTGGTTTTTTCCTCCTCTGTCATGGGTCTGAATATTCAGACACTGAATATCTGGGTGACAGGGTCTGCAAGGTGACTTTTGACCTGGGGCCGACTTGGAAGGGAAAGAGGAGATTCAGACTCTGAAGGTGAGTGAGAAGGAAAGAAAACACAGAATGAAGAAGAAATTAAAAAGATGCCTGGAGCAGGGTGATTAATTTTGTCAGGGATAAACCACTCATTACTGTTTTGTACCATTTTCCTCTGCTGATTCTGATTTAAAGCCAAGATTAGCCAGACCTTCCAGACTTGCTTGCAAAGCAAACAGCCCGGAGATGCTGAAAGAAGACCAAAGTTACACCAAACAGGGGGAGGGAAGAAAACACAAAATACCCGACCAACATCCCCACAAGCACCTTCACCCACTGCCAGAGGGGAGAATTAAACACATACCATGGGTTTAATTTTGGGCCATGTCCCCTGCTCCCCATAATCAAGTTTTGTGTAGGGAGCAGGAAGGGCTCAAAACAATTGGAGGCAGATTTGTGGGATCCATCAGGAGTGGATGGGGCAGTGCCTGGAGGCACCAAAGTTCTCCTCCAACAGAGAGTGTTGGGAAGGGGTGGGTGAGCTGTTAGACCTGTCAGACACAGGAGCCACAGCAGGAGCTGGAAGCTGAGAAAAATCCCGGTGGGTCTATCTGTGTGATGCTCCTCATGAGCCAGACCAAGGCTTCCCCCATCCTTCCCCCTCCTTCCCCTCTCGCAGCTCGGGCTCTGCAGGCTGATATCAGAGCTCCAGCCCGCTGCGATTTGATGTAGTTCAGTTACCAAGGAGACAACGATCTGCAAAGGGGAACCTTTGTGGCATCCGGGGGAGGAGAATCGATGCAGATCATTCCGGGCTTGGGGATGGCTCCGGGCCAAGAGCTCGGGAGCAGGGAAGCAATTGTCCTGGTCCTTGTGAGATATCCCGGGCACTCTGCAGCCTGAGGATCTCCAAAATACCATTTTGAATGAGATCAGTCTATCTGTGGGATGAGGAAGGGTCAGTCTGTCCTTGAAGCCTGTCCTTAGCACCAGTGAAACTGTTCAGCTGGGACACTAAAATAAGAAATGGTCACTTTGTCTAACATCAACCTACATCCCAATGAATCTGATGGGAAAATTAGGATCACCTCACTAAAGCTCCTTCAGCTGAGAAGAGCTGGAATTGAGGTTTCAATCATTCTGCTTAGGTCAGGGCTAATTTTCTAGAGTGGGGTAGAAAAGTTTGGCAGCCTCCTGCCAGTGTCCTTTTTCCTCACCCTCCACAAGCCAAGGGATTGTCACCCTGCTCTGACATTTGCCCAAACTCAGGTGGAGTTTACAGGTGCAGCAGGGAAGGGGAAGCTGTGTTGCTTTGGAAGTCAAAAGAGACACATCTCTAAAAACAAGGATTGTGAAGGATAATGAACCCTCCTGGTTAGAGCAGAGCAGCTCTGGCTGTCCCTGACTGGTCCTGAGCAATCACTTGAAGTACTGACTGAGCATCATACCTGTCCCTCCTTTCCAGCTGGAATCCTGAGACTGGGAAAGATTCCTTCCCACAGGCATTTCCTCCCAGTCCCTACCTGATGATCAAGCCATGACCATGAAGGATGAGTGCTGAGGAACCTTGCTAACTAGAGAGAGGTTGTTTAGTGAGTGTCTGCAGAACAGGCTTAAAACCCAGCAACTCAGGGGATGATCCTTCCCCTAGCAGCTGGGAAGAGGGAAAATAGAATTCAGTTCTGTATAGTCTCCTCGCCTGGGGAAGGCTCCGTGGCTGAGTTGTCGGGTTTAATCTCTTCCCAACACGTATCCTGCAAACAACTCCTTTGTTCCTTTTTTAAGTTCAGCAGCTCAGACTCTGAGGCAGTGACAGTCTCCAGCAAGGATTTCATAGGAGAGAAGGGAGGCTCCTCCCCTGTCAGCTTTGAGATGTTCTCTGCATGGAGGAGGCTGTGAGAAAAGCAGTCGAGAGGTGGTGACCCCACAGGGAGCACATGGATTGAGAGGGACCTTAAAGACCATCAAATTCCAGTTAAAGACCATCAAATTCCAATTAAAGGCCATGTCATTCCAGCCCCCTGCCATGGACAGCAACACCTTCTACCAGCCCAGGTTGCTCAGAGCCCCGTCCAACCTGAGGAAATGTTTTGTAATCCCAAACACCTGCAAGACACAGGAATAAATCTGGATGTGGTAGCTCCCTCACTGATTTTGAGAACAGATTATTAGGGATGGACTGGGTAAGGATCAGGGGCAAGGATCATCCTGCCTAGGGATGGATGAGCCAGTCCCAAGGTGGTTCTGGTTCTTGAGTCTTGATATAGCAAATTAAGAAGCTTGGCCATCAGTGTTACAGAACATTTCAGACTGGTCTGGGGACAGACTCGTTCAGCCAGATTTTTCCATCCCCTCCCTGTTTGGGGAACAGCAGGAGCTAATTTTGGAGGGGGCAGAGGGAACATGGAAAGCAGACCTGCAGTTGTCACGACAGCAATCTGTAGGAATGATGCACATTTTCAGCTGTTATTGGTGCTGTTTCTCTGTGCATCAGTTTACAGGAACATCCTTCAGGCTGGGGACAAGTGGGAAGAATAAGTCATTCCCTGTCTAGCGAGCCCTCCAACTCACCCAGCCTGGAACACCCACAGGCCCTCCCCAGGCTACCCTGGGCTCCATCTGGACTGTGCTTTTCAGGTAGAAGTTTCTAGACCATTTCCCAAATCCCCAGCCAGCAGGGAGTCATAGAATCTTAGCATGGTTTGGGTTGGAAGAGACCTTAATCTTGTTCCAACCCACCTTCCATTCCCCCTCGGCTGCTCCAAGCTCTGTTCAGCCCAGCCTTGGATGCTTCCAGGGGTGGGGCAGCCACAGCTTCTATGGAAAATCTCTGCCTGGGTCTCACCACCCTCATAAGGAAGAATTTCTTCCCGATATCCAATTTAAACCTGCCCTCCTCCATCTTAAGGCCATTCCTTCTTGTCCTGTCACTACATGCCCTTAAACAAACAAATAAATATCCTGAAACAACACCATTGGTGGGGGTTAAAAATCTACAAATGGAAGATCTACTGATCTACTTAGTAGATGAACAAGAGTTTCATAAGTAATGGATAAATATGAATTATTTTTCCTCATCTTCCCATGGCTCACAGAGCAGCCCCACAGCACAGCTGTGCTGGAAGAAGGAACATAAAGGTTGACCCAATTGACAGTGGTTTTGGGAAAGCCACGTTCCAGCACTCATTGCTCCTGCACTTTCATACCCCAGGCAATCAGCATCTCCAGGCTGAAGATGCTTTTCCAGCACCTCTATGATAGGAGCTTACTCTGGAGCAGGAAAAATGAAACAAAACACAAAAAAAACCCCTCACAAAATCCAGAGACAGCAGAGCAATAGAGCCAAGACCTCAGCACAGAGCAGAGCAAAGAGGTTTCATCAGGGTATTTGATGGTAAGAGTTCCCTAAAACTCTTTTTGTTAGAATATCTAAGTTGTTTCCTGACCAAAAGAAAAATTTTTCATGGAAGCATCTGGGGTTTTCTATGTTTTGAAATAAAAGAGAGAAATGTTAGAACTCGATGTTCTGTGTGGGACATTCCTGCTAGACCCATTTTGAGGAGGAGCAGGAAGACAAGAACTGGAAGTGTGTCACTGCTGGGGGAGTTAGGAGAAGATTTTTAATGGGTTTGGAGAAATAAAAGGGCAGGAAATTTAAGACAAAACTTCTCAAGTGGGTGAAAATATCCTCCCATGTCTAATTATGAATTAGAAGAAGGTTCAAAAGGAAATGAAAGATCTGTGATGTGAATCATAGAATGAAAGTTCTGTGATGTGAATCATAGAATCATGGAATGGCTTGGGCTGAAAGGGACCTTAAAGATCATCTCCTTTGGGTTGGAAGGGACCTTGATTATCAACTAATTCTAACCCTCCTGCCATGGGCAGGGACACTTTCCACTGTCCCAGGTTGCTCCAAGCCCCATCCAACCTGGCTTTGGACACTCCCAGGGATGGGGCAGCCACAGCTGCTCTGGGCAACCCATGCCAGGGCCTCACCACCCTCCCAGGGAAGAATTTCTCCCAAATATCCATGTGAGGCTCTGGAAAGAAAAGAAACATTTCTCTTCTTGCACTTGGACTCCTGGGAATGGGTCAATAAAAAGGGTCCAGCTTGTGGCACACCCCAAGGCAGTGTGGCAGCAGAATTCTTCCCTGGTCCTCTTGCCCTCTGCAGGTTTAGAGGATAGTTCCACTAGTCCTGGATGGGAGTAGGCATTTCTGGATAGGTGAGAATTGCAGGGAAATAAAAGGAAAAGGGAAAGGAGCCCTGACAACGAGTGATAGGACAAGGCAAAACGGCCTCCGGTTGAACTAGGGAAGGTTCAGATTGGGTAATAGGAAATATTTCTTGACTGAAAGAGTGGTTGAACATCAGAACAGGCTGTCCAGGGAAGTGGTGGAGTCACCATCCCTGGGAGTGTTTAAAAAGTGAATAGACCTAGCACTCTGCCATATGGTTTAGTGGGCAAGGTGGTGATCGGTTGAAGGTTGGATTTGATGATCTTGGAGTCTTTTCCAGCCTTAATGATTCAATGATTCTGTGATTCTATGAAGGAGAAAAAAGACAACGAAAAAGAGGAGAGAAAGGAAAAGATCACTTTTTTCCTACTAATTTCTCTCTGAAAGCCTTAAAGATTATTTAAATCCTTTATTCATGTGGGCAAACTGAGGCACAGAGACATTAAATTTCTTGCCCAAAGACATGCTGGGCACCCACAAGCAGAGACCAGGAGTCCCTTTCCTCTGTTACAATTGCAGTGAGACCAGAGAGAGTCACTTGAGGGGTATAAAATCCATTCAGGCTTCCTCATGGAAGGGGCTGGACACCACATTCCATCAGCAGCAGCCTTGGAGAGGCTGCATTTGCAGATCCCTGGCTCCAGAGCTCGGATCCTGGTGGTTTGTGTCTCTCAAAGTGAGAGCAGCATCTGCTCGGAGGACCAGGGCACGGCCGAGGAGGAAAAAAAGGTCAACTGCTTCCTCCCCCCATTTCCCTCCAGGTTGGAAGCAGGGAGAGCTCTGCACAGCACCGTGGATCTTCCCTGGGCTCCTCATTCCCCTGATAATCATCCCACCAGGCTGTTTGAGAGCACAGCAGCAAAGCTCCCCTGGGGCCAGCACGTCATGGCAGGAGGAAGCAAAGCGGAGGAAAAGCCGCGCGCTCTCGGCCGCCCTGGATCCCAGAGAGAAAGAAACCCAACCAGCCAGTCCCTTCCCCATGACCTGAGCTCACCCCTGGGTCTCCAAGAAACCTTATGGGCTGTGACACAGGGACCAGGCTGGCAGGAGGGGATTGTGGCTTCCCGGGATGCGTGGCGCTCGAGGGGACACCCGCGTAGGTTCGGAGTCATCGCAGGGGTCTGGGGATTCTTCCTGCTGCCTTGATTCAATGTGACAAACTCATTTCTTCTGCAGAGTGGCTGCGCTGAAACAAATGGCAACTCCTGTCCTGGGCTGAGATGTGGCATTTGGGAGGGCAGAGTTGTCTCTCCTAGTGAGGCCCCACAACCACGTTGACCTAAGTTGGTCACGGTAAATGTTCTGTCCCTTCCTGCTGTCCCCAAATTTTATGGGGTGACCACAATAATAAACACACAGCTTCAGAGATGGGCATAATTCTCTAACCCAGCATCCCAGACCCTTTTTATCCCCCTGGCTCTGTGCATCCACTGGAAATCCACCTGGATCTGAACTCCGCTGCATATGCATCACCTGCCCTTTCCCTGCATCTCCATGCTTTGGGGAGCTGTGCCCATGGGAACATGGAATGGTTTGGGTTGGAAAAGATCTTAAAGACCATCTTATTCCACCCCCTTCTGCTGTCCTAGGTTGCTCCAAGCCCTGTCCAACCCAACCTTGGACACTTCCAGGGATGGGGCAGCCAGAGCTTCTCTGGGCAATCTCTGCCAGGGCGTCACCATTTTCATAGTGAAGAAATTCATCCTCTGGTGCACTTACAATGATAGAGAGCCAGGTTTTCTTCTCTAAATGGCCTCCAAATCTCAACTTCTTTCAGAAAGCTGATGCAGCTAGTCACAGACTGAACTGCCAAGTTCAGCTCCTTGAAGTTCTCTCAGGTTTGGGCCCAGGTCACTCTTGTTCATTCAGTATATCTGCTGAGCCCCATAAAAACATCCTGGACAAAGACCCTCCTCCACCCAACCTCCACACCCCCTGCTCCCAGCAGGAACCAGGGCATCCAACACTGACCAGCAGCAGGAGCAAAACCCTTTCCCTTTAATGCCCCAAGGTGGCCAAGAGCAGCACGCCAGGGACAGATTTGAGCCCTGCAGGGAAGAAAACATCGCTTTACTCCCTGAGAGAAGGCAGAGCTTTGCTTTCAGAGGAGCAAATGCCATCTGTTCCCATCGCCCACAGATCCGGCCACGCTGCGCGGCTGCGTCACCGCTCCGCCGAGCACAAGGCACCAGAGACTGGCTCCAGCAGCCAGGAATGCTCAACCCTCCTCCATCCTGGCCAGCAGGATGCTGCCAGGACAAAACCAGGCCGTGAACACCATCACAACCAGAGCTGGCACAATGTAGGGCTGGCAGTGCCCAAAAGGTGCCCCCAAGAAGTTGCTCCAAACCTCCCTGGTGATGCTGCATCCTAAGCAGGGAAATCCGGAAAACTCAGGAGGGGGTACTAGGGAAAACACTAGATTGCAAAGCAGAGGGAAGATAGCCAGGTTTGGCTCATTGCTTCTGGCCTTGGAGCATCCCGTTGTCACCAGGAAATCCCTTTCACACCCACAGGAGGAGGCCTTCAGCAGCAAAAGAGCAGGGAAGCTCCTTTGGGATGGAAACCACCTCTACCAGAGAGACCTGGAGTAAACAGGGCAGAGGAAAACCTGATTCCTGTGCTTCCTCCCCCAGCTGAAACCTGCTTTGTTCAGAGAGGGCTCCTGTATCCCTGTTTAATGATCCACTCTGCATTTACATTTAATTAGAGGAACGAAAGAGCCAATTAACAAGATCTACACTGAATGCAAACAAAAGCGATGGCTGGTGACTCAGCTGCAGGGGCAGAGCCAAGGGCTGGGGCTTTGCAGGCAGCTTAACCAGACCTCAGGGCAGGCTGTTGCCAGGAGGCACCGTCCTTCTGCCTCCTTTCTGACAGTTCAGGGGTTGCTCCATGCTTTGGGCCCCCTCATGGATCCAAATTCAAACTGTTTTTCCTCCTTGCAGTTGGTTTTCATCTGGATAATAAGCAGAGTCATTCACCACACCTTGCGTATTGCTGGTACTGTCATGGAGGAGAGGCCAAGACCTTGCTCAGAGAAAGGAGGGGAGGCCGAAGGACCTCTCTCAGGGCCAGCCCAGGATGATTTTGGCTCACCTGGATCTCAGAAATTCCCCAAAGATTACAGCTCCCCGTGCAGAGCTGCTGTGGGGGCTTTAACTTGCACCCCTGGCATTTATCCTGCATCACCCCTCCTGTGCCAGCACGGCTGCCTGTGGTTCCTCACAGCCCATCAACCCAAGGAAGTGATAAAAAAACCCTTAATTTTTTATTTTTCTGAGCTACATCAGCTCCCCATCCAATGCTGCAGGTGGTGGCTGCTGAGGAAGGAAGGAGGGGCTTGGTGCACTGGGCTGTGAGCTGGTCCCAGCCCTTCCTGCGGTGTGAAAATCACCTGCAATGAGGCTGAAAATGCTCCCAGTGCTGGTCCAGACCACATGAACAGAACCAGGCGTGTCAGCACGAGCTTCACCCTTCTCACAGAGCTGGATCTCATTAATCCCAGATGAAGAAACGTCTCTGTCCTGCTGTGAGGGAGAGCTCATCGCCGAGCCCAGCTCCAAATTAAAACGGGCATGGGAAGGTGTGGGTAAGGAAGATCCCAGATGGAATCCTTGTAATAAGAGGTCAGACCTGAAAGGAAGGGAGAAACAAGAGGGTGGGGAAGGCAACTCCAGGGCAGGGCTTAAGGATGATCATGAAGAGAGGGCAGCAGGAGAATAACCTGAACATTTGCTGAGGCTGATGTGAGAGACAACCTCAGCAACCATGAAAGGGAAAACCTCTCGAAGGTTTAGACTTACTGAGAGCCTCTTTTCCATTTTAATTACTGCTTTCTTTGTTGGCTGTAGTGCTGTGGGAAGATACGGCTTCAGCAGTGAAGGAATACTCTGGGATGGACAGGCTTTAGTAACGTTCTGCCTGCAGTGCTCTTGGATTCCAGCTCTTAGGGATTGATCCTACAGAAAAAGCTCTCTTGGAAAGGGGATGGAGAGGAGCCAGCAAAGACAAATGGCTTCAGGGCTGACCTTGGTACCCCCATTTCATCCCAAAGATAATAATTTGTTAGAGCCAGTGCAAGGCTGTGCTTGAACTGAGATGTCGCCCATAACCACTCTTTACCCTCCAGTATCCAGTTTCCTCGTTAAGGATCCTGACTCCTTGCCTCTGAGGCCTGTTTTGGGATAGGTCAGTGTGCCCTGACACCCACCACCCTCCTCCTGGAGCAGCTCTTTGTTGGCTCAGAAGGGAGCTCAGGGTGACTTGCTGAGAAGTGAACATCTCCTCTGGGGCCAGCTGGAGTTACTCACTGCCTCACATGGGATGTGAGAGCTGAGTTCCTCTGCTGCTCACAGACACTGAGCTCAAATCACATCTGAAGGACAGAGCTCGTGGCACAGAGAGATCAGCAAACCATTTACTGCAGTGGATGTCCCAGATACAGTAATGAGGGTTATGATCAAACTGAGCTTGGAGAATGGCACGTCCTAGGACATGTGTGCTGGCAAATGAATCCCTGTCATTACCTGCTCTGCCCAAATTCGAGCTTCTCTGCCTCTCACAGTGCTGTCAGTAAAGATTGTTGAGTAGTGAGCAAGAATTTTCAGTCTGGACTCACTCCTCTTAATGGTCTCTCCGGCTCCTTTGTTGAGCCACCTCCAGCTGTGCTGATGCACAAGTGAAGAGTGTGGATCAATTATCAGGGAATAACCCTGACTTGCCCACCCTTGGCTCACATCCAGAGCAGCAGCAGATGCCCCCAGACACGACCAGAGCACAAACAAGAGCAGCCCAGCGTTTTCACCTCCACAAATGGAGCATCACAGAGGTGACAGCAACTTCAGAAGATGGAAGGGAGACTTCTTCCATGAGACAAATTATTATTAAGACCAACCCACTTTTTGCTCACCCTGGTGTAAAATCAGAGCCCTTCAGGTCAGCTGAGGAGTGACCTCACCTTTGCACCTCGGCAGCAAAGGATGAACTCTGGTTCTTTCTTGATTTAGGCTGACCAAACTCAGTATTAGGCAGACAGCAAATGGACTAATCAGTGTGATGGATAGAGGCACCCTCGGGGCACAGTGTATTTTATCACTGAAGCACTGAAAACCTACACTGGGCCACTGAGAGATTTTTCTCTGTGCCACCCACCTGCCTCCTTCACTGCTGGACATTCCCCCTCTTTCCAGAGTAAATGCCAGGGTGTCATCATTTGTGAGATGATTCTTTTCCTAAAAGAGAAGTAACTCCACGAGCAGGCTTTAATCATACCCACCACTGGAGTATTTATTGACTATTACCACTATTTCCATCCAGTCTTGCTAAGAGCCATCATCACAGCTCAGGGAGTGCTGGTGCTCAGCACTGTGCATCTGTTTGCTAAAAAATGCCAATTGCTCTCTCAAGATCTGAGTCAGAATAAAGGAAGAAAAGAATAGGAGGGTGAAAATCATGTGCAAAAATGCCTCGATTGTTAAAGGTCATGGGCAGATGAAGGATCAGAGCTTAGGCTCCCCTGCAGAGGACCAGCATCTTCAGACCCCTCCCATCACAAGACTAAGCTAAATTGGGTGCTGAGCCCATGTCACGCAGTACAGATGACACACTCCCAATATAAAACTAATTTCAGCATGCTGCACCATAAGAAAACACCCACATGGAAAGAAGTTTAAACTAACATTATTTTTCTTCTTTTTTTGGCAAGAATACGTAAGTGGCAAGACCAGATGTTTCATGAATTCATGCATTCTATCAGCTTGTTTGCCTTCAGTAAAAGCAAAAATCCAGAGCAGAAATGTGCAATCAATATTTGGGTTTTTCAGCCCAGAAGTATTGGGCAAGGTGGCTGGTCCAGGCTTTCCCTCTGTTGTATTTTTTCAAAAACGTCATCTAAAACAAAAAACAACCAATTCACTTTCCAGGTACAGCCAAAGATTTTCTTCAGCCCCAAACACTCACAGCCCTGAAAGGGCCTTTGATCATGGGATCATGGAATGGTTTGAGCTGGGAGAAACCTTAAAAATCACCTAGTTCCAGCCCCTTGCCATGGGCAGGGACACCTTTCCCTATCCTAGGTTGCTCCAAGCCCTGTCCACCCTGGCCTTGGACATTTCCAGAGATGGGGAGTCCACAACTTCTTAGGGCAACTCGTGCCAAGGCCTCACCACCCTTAAAACAAAGAATTTCTTCCCGATATCTAATCTAAGTCCACCCTCCTCCAACTGAAGGCCAATCCTCCTTGACCTATCACCACAAGCCCTTAGTGGAAAGTCCCTCTCCAGCTTTCTTGACAGCTGGATAATTGCAGGTCTGCCTCCATCTCCTCCTGTGCATCCTCTAGATGCACTGACCTCTGCCTGTGGCAGAACCTGAAGGGATCGATCCCTCCAAGATTCCCATTTATTTACATCCTGCTCCACAATCTGTGAGTTGGGGAGGCCCCCTTGGCTAAATGACCCATGGCTGTCATTTCTGTGTATCTTTCTAATGTTTGTTGAAGAAACATATTAAGCTTTTTATTTCTTAGTTCCCTTCAAGAACAAACAACAGGGAAAAAAAACCCAACAAAACATGTTGTGCCTCAGGCAGTCTTTTTTATTACCTTATATAGATTTAATGCAATAAAGTCCATTAATTAAAACATGAATATTTAAAACTGCTTTCAAGAATGGCAGTCTTATCTCACCAGAGGGAAGAAGAAAGAAGAGGGGAGGGGGGGGAAAGGGAAAAAAAAAAAAGTGGTAAAACACAAAAAAGGCAGGAGATAGTTCATTTTGCCAGAGGAGCATTCAATTATTTAATTGCTGAATTAATGCTTTGTCCCCAGGTGACACTGGATGTTCATTTGCAGTGGGAAGATCTGGATGGAAAAAGGTGGGGAGGGAAGGAGCGGGGGCGAAGGCGAATACTTGGGAGTTTTAATTAAAATGTGAGGCAGACAAAGTTGTCATTTCTGTGAGCCCTGCCTTTGGAAGCGAGGACTTCCTCAGTGGAATGGTCCTCGAAAGCAGAATTATCCACAGCCACAATTATCCACTGCAGTGAGGATCAGACAGGGAGAGGCAGCTCAGCGTCACAGCACCTGCCCTGGAGGGGCTCCTTTGCTCCTCAAAAACACATCTGAGGGTCTTGGTGCCATGGGAAACAGCCCCCAGGGTGGAAAATGGAGGGAGGAATGGGAAATAGGGGAGCCAGGAGTGTATTTCAAACCCTGCAGGGGCTTGTGCACAGGTACCCCACCTGAGCTGGGATGCGGGGAAGGAAGGAGTTGAGGAGCAGCCAAAAGTCTCCAAAACCTGAGCTCTCCAGTAAAAGCACCCCAAAAACAGTGTGAATGCTGCAGGAGTAGATGCTGCAAGATCTCCCTTTGATAAGCCACACATCAGGGAGTGTAGAGAGCTTTGAGGAAGAGCTGGTGGTCCCCAGGAGGGGCTCAAACCACCAGTCAAACTGGACTTAAAGCAGATCAGAGGCATTGTATGGAGCAGGAGAAGTCTGTGCAGCCTTTGCCTAGGAGGGTGGGGCAGAGGGATGCATGTCCCACACTTTTCTGGGAGTTTCGGGCAGCTTTGGCTGAGTGCAGCCTCAGAGCAAGTCCTTTCTCTGTCCCCTCAGAACACCAAGCCATGCAGGCTGTCCTTCCCCACCGAGCTCTCAGGCCACTCTGGGGAATCCCTCAATGTTCTTTGGCTCTGGGGGGAGCGACAGGAACTCAACTTCTGTGGGAAGGATCCCACCAGTGTCAACAAAGCCATCTCCTCCTGGAATGCACCAGGAGGCACAGATAGGCCTCATGGCACATTTTGGGAGAAGCAGGGAAAGGTTGGAGGGTGAGTCAGCCTCTTGTTCCTGCAGTGTTCCTGTACACTGAGGGTCTCTGTGGATGCTCTCCCTTGAGTGGGAAGGAAAACATCCTGGGTCTGTGTGTGAGGGGGCGTTGGGGCCTCCCATGGGGGTCTCAGCACTGGGATTTGTTCATGGGTGGGTTGGAAGAGACCTTAAAAATAATTTGGAGACCTTAAAAATTATTTAAGCCCTTGCCATGGGCAGCGACACCTTCTCCTATCCCAGGTTGCTCCAAGCCCCATCCAACCCGGCCTTGGACAGTTCCAGGGATGGGGCAGCCACAGCTTCTCTGGAAAACTTGAGCCAGGGCCTCATCACCCTCACAGGGAAGAATTCCTTCCTAATATCCAATCTAAACCTGCCCTGCTTTAACTTAGGACCATTCCTCCTTGTCCTATCACTATGTGTACTTGCACAAAGTCCCTCTCCAGCTCTCTTGGAGCCCCTTCAGGCACTGGAATGGGCTCTGAGGTCTCCCTGGAGCCTTCTCTTCTCCAGATTGGACATTCCCAGCTCTCCCAGCCTGGCTCCACATTCCCCTGTGTGTGCACATCCACACACCAGACTCAGGTGTGTGCCTGTGCCTCTGGCTCTCTGGAGATGCACAAATGGAGATGTGCCCTGAGGCAGCTCTGTGCTTCATCCATTCCTTCCTTCCCTCCTCATTCCTTCCTCCACCACCTCTTGGTTTATTTTATTTTCCTTCTGTGGCTTTAAAAGCATTTCTCTGAGTGCCCAGTGCCTGCCCTGGCTCACTGAGAGGAATTCTGATCCAGAGAGAGAAGATGCAAGACAAACACTCCCCCACAAGGCTTTGAAGTCTCCAGACCTATTTATGGCATTTCTCCAAGGCCTCCAGCTCATCCAGCCCTCTCCAGGGAGCAGGACCCACTCCTACTGGGTGACACAGGTCACCCAGAACATCTTGAAAACCCCAGATGTCCTCCTGGGATTTTTTTTTGTTTGTTTGCTTGTCATAGGTCCCTTTGCCTCCTGCACCCGGCACAGGAGCATCCCCAGCCCCAGGAGCGGAGGTGCAACCCCAAAGCCAGAATAAGCCAGCAGGACCATGAGGGAGGGGTTGCAGGACATCTGATAAAACTCTGCCCCAGGTTTTCTTTCCAGGCAGAACCCCAAGGAAAGGACATTTCTGGGTTTATCTGTCTGATTTATACTCCTTCAACCACTGTTTGAGCCCAGTCTCACCCCGAGGATGCTCAGGCTATGAGGTTTCTGCTGCGTGTAAGCTCAGCCTGAGTGATCCCACTCAAAAAAAAAAACAACAAAACAAAAACAAAACCACAAAACAACAAACAAACAAACAAACAACCCAAAAAAACAAAACCTAATACAGCAGTTAACTGTTTTATCTAACCCACCATCCCATCCAGGCTAGAAATGCTCCAGATATCTTATGTTACATCCAGAAAAAGCCCCAGGAGGGTGCTGGTAGCAGGACAATCCCAAAGGCATTGCTGGAAAATGAGGGTCATGAAGGATTGGGATACGAGCAGCAATCAGAGGAATTGAGATTATCACAGGAGAGGAATATGGGGCTTCACATGGCCGGAAATTTCATCCTTCCCAGTGGTCACAGAGCCCTCAGGTTTTCAGAAGGGACAGCACAGTGCCCAGCTAGGGGCCAGTCCTGCAGGCTCAGGAGTGGGGATGGTTGGTCATGGTGTTGAAAGGCTTGGAAAAGCTTCAGCTTTTCTCTTCCTCTGCCCTGAAGCAAGAAAAAGGCAACAAGACAAAGACAGAACTCACACCCAACATTTCACCAGCTCCTAAAATTAGGCTCCAGCATGACACTGCTGAGCTGGAACAGGGACATGAGGGCTGGCAGGAGGAAAGGGATGGCACAGAGGGGGAACACTGCAGGTAAATCTGCTGAGCCAGGAATGCCATCCCTGCCCTGGCAGTGGGTGGGATCCATCGTGGCTCTCCCACAAGCTCTGTTTTCTCCTTGATGATTCCTCAGCGTCCATGGAGGCAGCTGGTTGAGCTCCCAGAGAGGCCTCCTGAGCTCCTCCATGGCCCAAAACCACAGAAGCACGAAAAGCAATCTCCTCAATGACTTCTTTATGGTTACCTGGGGACTCTCCTGGTCCCTGCATCTTTTCTTCTTCATCAAGTGTCCCCTCAGCAACCCAGCCACCCTCCTGAGCAGCTCCTTTGTTGCCTTCTGTCGTCCTTCCTCTCACAAACACCGCTGATCTCAAGTCACAGCATCACTTGGTTGACCCTAAAGAGGATGATCAGATGGCTGGAGCACCTCTCCTCTGAAAACAGCCTGGGAGAGGTGGGGTTTTCCAGCCTAGAGAAGAGAAAGCTCCAGGGAGACCTGACACAGGTTGCCCAGAGATCTGATGGATGCCTCATCCCCTGGAAGTGTCCAAGGCCAGGTTGGATGGAACTCCGAGAAATCTGGTCTAGTGGAAAATGTCCCTGCACGTGGCAGGGGGTTGGAATGTGAGGGTGATGTGCAAGGTCTCTTCTAAACCAAACCATTCCATGATTCTATGGATTCCTGCCAAGCAGGGCATTAAAATGAAGAACAAACAACTAAACCCAGCAAACCAAACAAAGGAGAAAGAAATTGTATGAAAGGGAGAGGATTTTGTGAACAGAATTTGTCGTCAGTCAATTTACTGATAATTCTGTAACTGACCCCTGCTGATAGGGTAGAAGACAAGCATTGAATAAACCCAGGTGTAAACAGCAGTCCTGGCACATCTTCCTGAGTGTTTTTTCTCCTGGGAATGCCCAGCAGCACCTTTTTAAGCACATCCAAAACTGGAATTCTGGTGCAAAAACCTCTCTGATCTGGGTCTGTGGAGATTATTTAGCCCCAGTCCCAGATTAATGGGCATCAAGAGCAAACTGGTACCATCCAGCACTACTTCCACCTGCTCAGAGAACTGGTGGATGTCCCATCCCTGGAAGTGGTCAAAGCCAGGTTGGAAGGGGCTTGGAGCAACCTGGGGTAGTGGAAAGTCTCTGTCCATAGCAGAGGGTTGGTATGTGATACACTGGAAATCCTCTCCAACCCAACCCACCCTGTGGTTTTGTGGTCTTCATGGGCTGGAACTGTTCACAGAGACTGGAGTGTCTGGCATCTCCCTAGAACAGGACAGTTTTGCCTGTGGATATATTCATATGCACATCACTCCTGACTTTTGTCCTCACAGGGCACTAACTTTAAAGCCATGAAACTCAGAGCAAACCTGAGCTGATTCCTCACCCACCTCAGCTCTGGGTTGGGCACCTATGGATAACAGCCAACCTGAACCTGTCCTGGTCATGCCCATGGAACATGCCCTGAAATGCCTTTCTCCATACCTCTGCTTCTAGAGCTGGTAGGAATTGGATTCTGTTGACAGCCTTGGTCACAAGTTTGGTCAAGCTTTGGGAAGGAGATACCGAAACTAACCCTCAATTTCATCCAGCATGCACTTGGGATACAGAGCTGCAGATGAAGTGCACACAGATCAAGGAATAAAGCCATGGGTTTAGTCTGGGAAATGTGGTGGAATCACCGTTCCCCTTGTCCTATCCCAGCCTCCAGTAGATCCTGAAGCAGAATCTCTGTGTAGGTCCTTTTCTGAGCAGTCCCAGGGTCTCAGCAAAAGCTGAGGGGCCAAAACGCTGCATCTTGGTCCTTCAGAATTCAGATTCAGGAGATGAACCAGAAAAAGAGTGGCAGCATCCCTGCTCCCAGCTGTTTCTCCTGTTTTCAATGCCATGCACTGAATTTCATCACCTTTCTCTGGTTTGGGCGCCTTCAACACAAAGATGCCCAAACTCCTGACCCAAAACTAACAAGCAGGAAAGTATCAGCTTCCAAATCCCAAAATCCAAACTGGCTGAGACCAGGGCATCCCTCCCTTCATCCCAGCAAGGCCAAAAAGCCAGGGACTTGCACCAGTGATTGCGAACCTGCCTCAGGGCACAGGGAAGGATCAGACTCCTCAAAACGCCCTGGAAACAGCGGGGCAAAGCAGCCGCCCTGCCAGGGCAGTCCAGTTTCTTCAGGAAGCTGGAGCTGCAGCTTTCACAGCCTCCAGGTCCCTTTTTTATGGCTTCTAAACACCGGGCAGATCCCAAGCCAGTAACTGTTTGTTTAATGACATGGACCACTCAAGACCTATTGAGAGCATTCAGCTTAATGAGGTGTGTGGCAATTATCGCTCTATTGAAACTCGAGCCAGGGAACACAAAGAAATATATTTAAACTCAACAGATCTGCAATTCTGATGTGCTAAAGGACGTCCTTTTCCCAGCCTGGCTGTCTCCCCGTGCTGAAGGATAAAATATGGGATTTCAGTATCAGATTGTTGTCTGCAAGAATAAAGCTTGCCAAAAGGAAATTCAGCGGCTGGAGGTGACATTGGCACAGCCACCCCAGAGACACACAGTTGCTGAGTCCTCCCCAGGATGCTTGCTGAGAATCCCAAACCGGTTTTCTAAGCGATTTATCCCAAGCTTGCTCCAATACTGTCCTGGGAATGGGGGACTTGCAGGAGATAGAATCAACACCCATAGACACTGTCAAAATTTTATTGATTGTAAGAATGGGAAGATAGGGGAAAAGAGAGGAGTTACAGAAGTGTTGGTGATGTTCTGGGAGTGTCACTGAACCTGCAGGGAAAACAGAAACCCTCCAACAGCATTTTTAGTGTTAGAGAATCAAGGCATCCCTTTATTCTGCCCAGGAAGTTGATCTGGCCAGGATGTGCAACAGAAATCATTTCATCCACACATTGCCCGGGTTGTGCAGAGAAAATCATTCCATCACACAGAATCTTTACTAGATTTTTCACATATTTTATACAATCGAAACCTAGAGAAATTCATTGCTTCAGTGTTCATTGATCCCAAGTAGGGCAGTTCTTAGTGTTTGGGTTCAAGTGAGCTCAGGCACCACACAGGTGAATCAAACACCTAAAAATCTCCATGTTTTTGTGAAAGTTCCTCTCATCAAAAAAAGTTTTCCATTTTTCAGCCTGCTCCCATTGCCTAAATACATCAGATATTCAAGGTGGGTGGTGAAAAGGGCCAATTGTTTAGGACAGGTGGTGAAAATAGACAGGAATGCACTTTCCTTTTGAGGTGTCAGCACCATCATCCTAATTTTCTGCAGTTATAGATGGAAAACTACTCTGGAGAGGTGATGATTTTGACTCTGGTGTTAGTGTTTCCCTGCACCCTAATTTCATTTTTGTACACCCATACAAAATATTTTGTGGTGACTGCTGTGGATCCTGAATACGAGAGGATGTTGCAAAAAATGAAAAAAAAAAAAAGAAAGAAAAAAAAAAGAGACAGAGAAAAAAGGGAAAGTTAAAAGCTGAGCCTTTCACCAGGCTGCCACTCATTAAATTACCCGTAAAAGTCCCCGTCGCAATAATGGGAGTAGTTGCCTGTGAAACTCCCTGGGCAACTGGATGTAAATTCCACCTTTACTCTCCCTGGGACAGCGACAGCGCATTGAGCCGGTAATTGCTGATGTTTCTGCATTGTGATCATGTCCACAAGCTGTTGGGTTCACAATGGGACTGATCGCTTTACTTCGCTCGTTTCTTTCCACCTCGTCTCTGTACAGACACAGGCAGGGGTGGATTTAGCGCTGAAAGCACCCGGGACAGAGGGAATTTCTGCCCTGTCACTTCTCAGAGGTGCTCTGTGGTCATGTTTAATTATCCCTGGGACCCCCTGATGCATCAGGGGAGGTGTGGGCTGGACATTAGGAAGGATTTGTTTGCTGAGAGTGTGGTCAAAAATCAGAACAGGCTTTTTAGAAGAGATGGTTGATGTCCCATCTCTGCCAGTGCTTAAGAAGTATTTGAACAATGCCTTTAATTAAACTTTTGGTTAGATAGTGGGACTAGATAATCATTGCAGGTATTTTCCATCTGAAAACCATTCTATTCTATTCTATTCTATTCTATTCTATTCTATTCTATTCTATTCTATTCTATTCTATTCTATTCTGTTCCGTTCCATTCCATGTGTAAGGTCATTGATGATCCCAGCAGAGAACAGTGGGGCAGGCAGGGCTTGTACAGGTCACAGAGATCTGAGTGTTTAAACTGAGCCAGAACCCTCCTTTCCAGCCCCCAGGGAGGAGTTCCCCACATTTGCCTCATCCACAAAACATCAGGCCACAGGGACGAGGGACATTCCCAGCAGGAGCTGCCCATATGGGTCCAGTGGGGATTCACTGCAGGTGACAAGGTGACCTCTTTGTCACCTGCCAACCTCTGATCAACCTCCTCCTCCAGGAGCTGGGAAGGAGTATCAGGTCTTGCTGTCAGCTGCTGAGATTTGGACTCAAGCTGGAGGGACATCAGGTAAAATCTCCAATGATTTCAGCAGTTTATACAGGAACATTTTACACACGAGAAGTCAGTGCTTCCTTGCCCCGTGTTTTGCTGTTGATCTCTCACCACATCCAACCTCTGCTCTCAAGGATGTCCAGGTCAGACACCAGGGACAGCCACAGGTGGAGAATTGAGGAGCTGGAATTCAGCACACCTTCCTGAGAGGCAGTGAAAATGCACTCACCCAAATCCCTTTGCTATTTGGTTGGTAAATCCAAACCAAAGCCAAACACTTTTGTCTGCAAGCTCAGCTGCTCCAGCCGGGGGGATTCTTGCTGAAGGAACAACAGAATGTGTCATAAGGAGCTGAAGATGTCAAGGAGAGGTTTGAGATTGCCCCTGGGCAATTACTCACAGCTCTTTATCAATCTGTGGAGCTTTCATGGCCACTAAAGCTCATCTCAAACATAGGAAATGACTTATCAAGTAATTTCTGCCCTGGGTGAGATTTGAGATTCGAGGGGAGGGGAGCTATGCCACCCAAGATGATTCCTGCAGCAGGGAGGGTGGAAGTTGATTAATTTCTGTGCCTCTGGTTCCTCTTCCACATCAGGGACCCCATTCAGGAGCCATTCAACCACAAACCCAGGCAGAAGCTCAGAGCTGCTGAGGAGACCAAAGCATGTTTTCACCAAAGAACACACCAAGCATGAAGCAGAACTTCCCAATAACAAGAGAGATTTGGAGGGTGTGTCCTGCAGTGAGAGATTTGTGGAGTCCAGTGTACTTAATGCAGCAGAGGTTGAGAAGGAACTTGTTCATGGACATCTCCAAACAGAGATCAGACACTCTGGGACATCTTAATCAAGGTGACAGAGGTGGAAAAGCACCCTAAAGTGGAAGATGAAACACCACTAACAGAACAGAAGTGGTGAGCATTGGGAGGAAGGGGAATTTGATTTTGTTCAGAGCAATGGGGACAGCAAAAGAATGGAAAAATTCATCAGGAAAGGCAGGAAAATGCCCAGCACTTCAGTCTAGCATTATTCTGTTCCAGTTATTCATTCATTATAAAAACCCCATCCAGCCCTGGAGCCACCTGATTTATCAAGAAGCAAATAATGTATTTTGGAGACACTTTTGGCCTTGTTTTGCAGTCAGCATCCTGGATCCCTCCAAGGTGGGGACATGAGGACCAGAAGGACCAAAGAATGAAGTTTATCTCTTTGGGCCACTGAAATGTGACAGCATTTGGTCTTCCAGGAACAGCTCACACTGAGACAAGGCTAATTAGACATTCATTAAGTATCTAACTCAGCACAGCACTTAAGCACACATTTAACCTTCTCTCATTACAGGATCACATCATCATCCCTGTTAAAGCTCCAGCTCCAATTACAGAAGTCAGCTCACATTTGGGAGGGCCACCAGCATTTTCAGACTGTGAAGAACCAATGCCCAACATTTCAGGAGGTTTTCCCTTCTTCACTCTCCTGCACTTGCACCCCAAACCTATTCCAGGAATGCCAACTTGCATGCCAAAAAAGTGAGTTTACATCTAAACACCAGGACCTACAAACAAACCTCTGCCTCCTGCCCATGTTTCCTGAATCAGCCAAGGTCAAAAATAGTTCCCATGTTGAATTGTCTTCTCCTGGAAAACATTCCCAGTTCAAGCCTTCCCAGAGCAGCAGCTGGAGGCAGCTGCCCAGGATTTCAAAGCATGTCTTGGTGATCACCAGGACAAGCTCCTTGTGCAGCAAGACCAGAAATATCTGAGGGGTAACCCGAGGGATTCTTCTGCAACCCACCACTGCCTGCTGTACCCTCTGCAATGCCTGTGTGGGACCCTGAGTGCAAAGAGAATCTCACTAAACCTGGGAAGCAAATTTGGAGCAGTTTCTCTTTCCTTCAGACACTGAAGAACAGATGATTTACATGAGACAAAGTCACTTTGGCAGAGTTTCTTTGTGAAGTCCTTCAATAAATGATCATAAACTTCCCTGTGCAGCTGAGCCAGGTGTAAAATCACTGGCCAGGAGTGAAAACAGGCTGTCAATTATGTCTTCTTGTGAGTCCCTGTAGTTCTGGAGCAACAGGATCCTCTTGGAGTGAAGTTTTTCACAGGGATCTCACCCACAGACCGTGAGCTAAAGCACATCTCATTGTAGAATTGCACCCATCCATTTGCTTTGGATATACCCAAGGAATAAAAAGGCACATTAGGTTAAGTCAGGTTTCATATTTCAGGGTGGTATTTGGGTGTCTGGCAATTCATAGGATGGTTTGAGCTAGAAGGGTTAGAGCTCAAAGATCATCTCATTCCAACCCCCTGCCACAGGCAGGGAACCTTCCACATTCCTTCTTGTGCCTTTAAAGTCATCAGAGTAGATTAGTATAACTCACACATCTCCACTTGTTCCAAGATGAAAGTGTTAAGACAGGCCCAGAAACAACAAATGACTCAGAAAGCAGCAGGGAGGGAAAAATAGCAATGATAATAAAAAGGGAAAAAAAAAAGAAAAAAAAAAAGAAAAAAAAAGAAAAAAAAGGAAAAAAATCTTGTTGGGGGAAAAATGCTACAAATACAATCAGAACAGCAGTGATTGCAATAACGAGCATCAGCACTTGGAAATCAGGAACCCTATCAAAATATTCCACCCACAAAATGCTGTTAAGGGACTGCTGACTCCCTGTCCAAATTGGATCTCGCCTCCATCTTCCTGATCAAGCCTTTGCATAAATCAAAACAGACACAGTGACAGACAGAGCAGCACATGGAGAGCCCGGGCACCCTGCAAGCATCATTTCTGTGTGGATGGCATCCCACCAGCCAGGATGATAATTCCCTGTCTTCAGTATGGAGCAGATGTGAGCAGCCAGCAGAAAAATTATCTCCATTCTACAAATATTTGACACCCAAAAAGGATTTTGATTCAGCCACCCCTGAGCCTCTTTCATATTTACTCCGTGGGAACATTCAGGCACTCGAGCTGGACTAGGAGAGATCCCTACAAAAGCCAATATTAAGCTTGAATGCTTCAGGATTTGCTGAAAATCTTATTTCAAATTTCACCTTTGGTTGCAGTGAGAAAGGTCACACTGCTTGGGTGGAATGCATAAATCACCCAATCAGCAAATTCCAGGCATGACACATGACTGAGCTCTGAGGAGGCTCCTCAGGAGCTGTTCACACAGGAGAAAAGGGCATTGCACGAGAAAAAAATAAAAACAAAACAAAAAAAAAGCCAAAAAACCCCAACCCAAATCTGGAGAGTGTTGTGCTCATGGCCTGGGGAGGGAGGCAGGACTGAAGAACTAATTTGCAGGATTTATGGCTCGGCTGTGCCTTCATGTATTGATTCACAGATCAGTGAGAAACAAAATCTCCCCCAAAATACACTGACGAAAGCACGAGTACCTGATCATATCCTAATCTCTCAGCTAATGCCAGGCTGCAGTCTGCAGGAAAATCACCCTGCACAGCCTGAGTCTGTGCCTGGTCACCTCCTCCTGCCTACTGCAAAAGCAAATCTGGCCTCTTCTCCTCAACCCTGAGAAATCCCATCCTCAACAAGGGTGAAAATGTCAGGCAGGATCCCCAAATTCCTGACCCAGACAGATGTCAGTTTTCTGCTGGTGGCAGAGGACATTTCAGTCCAGCACCTGAAGAAGATGAGACCTTGGGGTGAGGGTCAGGAGAGGGTCTGAGGCTCACTGAACTGCAGGCTCCTTTCCCTGCCACCTGGATTCCCATTTAGCATCACACCTCTGCTTTACATAACCTACATGCTAGAGTGGGAGCTGAGAATAAACACCCTGGAGCAGACCTGACACAGGCAGTGAGAAAAAGGCTTTCAGACCCCCCAAATCCCTTCTGTTTTGCAAGGCCGTGTCTGGTCTCTGGAAGGAGCACTTCCCTCCCCAGAACAAAATCAGACTTTGGGATCATCCCACCTTCACTCACAGTCGTTCTTGTCATGCCTCTCCCACCTCCCCTGTCCCCTTCCAGCCCACACCACACTCACGACCACAATCTAAACCTCAAAAGTGAAATAGCTGAGGAATGAGCCCCAGCAAAGGCACCGAGTCATCCCATGGAAGCAGCCTGGTGAATTTTCTTTCTGAAAGCCTCCAGAAGGAAAACGAAGCTGAGAGCAAAACGAGAGTGCCTTCTGTTGCCATTCCCTTGAACCAGACCCAAGAATTAAGTTTTCCCTAGGAATTAAAAGTGGTTGATAGGGCTGCTGAGAGCAGCCTGCCTCGGGAGGTAACTTGGATCCTGCTTTTTCTAGGACATCTGTAATTATGTTGGAAAACTGCTCACCCTCAGGTAAGAAACTCCCTCTCAGCAGCTCGGAGGCTGCAGGAGTAAAACAAGCAATGAACAAGCCCCGAGAACGAATTCAACAACTTGGGGAATATTATGGGGCAGATGATTTGCAATTCCAGTCGAAGGCTCATGAAGAGCCCCGTGGGTTACACCTGACCTGCCTGTGGATTGGGAAATGAGGATTTTTTCATGCCAGGCATCCACGGATACGGACACAGAGGTGACAGGGACAGTGTGAGACCCGTGAGAGGAGACCCCAACCAGCCCTCCCTCCCCAACACCATCCACTCACCCAGGAACTCTGCTCCATTGCTGTCCTTGGGGCTGCTCACGCAGTTCTCCAGGTAAATCCCATCCTTGTAGCAATCCTCCTTCTTCCTGGTGAACCCCAGGATCTCGCTGGCCTGATCCAGGACCTCCCCTCCCGAGCAGGAGCACGGGGTCTGCATGATGCCACACGGGTGGGAGCTGCTGCTGATGGCCAGGCAGGCGTCCAGCCACTTGCAGAGCATCTGGCAGGCGGCTTTGCTCGGGTTCCTGTTGCCCACCACCAGGTATTCCACGGAGAAATCCTTCTCCTGAGCCTTGGCGGGTTTCCACCGCATGGGCCAGGTATCCACGCCCGGCGGGGCCGTCTGCTTCATCTGCAGGAATTGTTTGTTGGACTGGAGGAAGGCAAAGCGGGTGGAGCCATCACAGAGCTTCAGCACATCGTCAAAGCTCTCCATGCCCAGGTAGGTGCGGGTGGACTCCAGGAAGGAGTCGAACTGGTAGGTGCGGATGTGCTGGTGGTCACATACGCCGGAGGGCTTGAGGATCTTCATGTACAAAGTGTACCTGCGAGGGTCGGGGTTCTGGATAATCCAAGAGCACAGGGAGGAGTTCAACGGGAAGACGGCGAAGGAGGAGAAGTACCCAAAGAATTTCCCTTGGACCAAAGTGGTGCAGGGAGTTTGTGCCAGGTCCAGAGCGACCACGGTCCACACAAAGTAGAGTGGAGATACCAAAAGCAGGTTCAGGGCGGATCCAATGCTCCTCATCCTAGGTCTCTGGTCCTCTGGAACTCAAAGTAAATGTCAAGCAGGTGCCAGATCCTGGACATAACAGGGACCAGCTTAGAGGAAAAGCAGAGTTTAAGAGGCTCCGGATCCGAAATCAAGCCGATCCTCCCATGTCTGGATTTGAGCTCCCTCCTGTGGCCATAAACACCTGGAAAAAACAGGGAAGGGAAGGAGGAGGGGAGAGAAAGAGAAGAGATTTGGGATTTGGCGGTTTTGGCGGTACTTTGTTGTTTTTTTTATTAACCCTTCACACGGCTGAGAACCCGCACAGCAGCCCCAGTTCCCAGCACTGCTCACGGGGGAAGATGCAGCCCCGCATCATCATCCCTAGGCTCGGTTTGGGGGCGTCCCCATCCCCAGGGGGGTCCAGCTGTGACTCACCCGGGGGTGAACATAGCTGTCACCTGCTTTCCTTCCTAGTGCCCCCTGCCCATGCAAATCCCTCTGCTGAGCCGAGCAGAGCCTTGACTGTGAATCTGAACCATCTCCCCAAAGATAACAGGATTGATGTCTGCCTCGGGGAGTCTCCAGCTCTCTCCATCCCGAGGGAGCCAAGGATGCTGGCTCAACACAGACTCCAGGCTGCACCTGGGGAGGGTGGGCTGGAGGTCAGCATGGCCAGCTGGGCTCTGCCTCCTCTCTCCCTTCTGCCAGCACTTGTTTTTTTAGCCTCATAACATCCCTCCTTTTCTCTCTCCCTTCCACCAGAACAGTGCAGGGAAGGGAGTTGTTGCTCAGGAACGCAGCTCTGGTGTAACCCTCAGGCCAGGCAGGATAATGGATGGAGCTGTGCACCCAGTACAGGAGCACAAAAAGGACAACAGGGACAGGTTTTTTCTTCCCACATCAGGCACCCACCTCTCCTTTCACCCCAGTGTGCAGGGCACCCCAAAGCCTGTGCAGCTGTAGCCAGGCTTAGAGCATCTGCAGAGGCTGAGAGCTCTCTGTGCCGGTCCCAGGACCTCCTTCAGCCCCCAAAACCCTTCATCCAAAATAAAATCCACCCTGCAATGCCCTAAGGACGCATTCCCTGCAAGCTTCTGTGGCACAGATTCCTCTTTCAGCCCAGCTGCCCAGAGCCCTGCAAAGAGGCTCCTCTGAGGAATGAGGAGGATTTGCTGAAAATCTCCCTCTTTCTTACCCAAACAAAAGACTCTCCCTTCCCTTTCCAGGAGAGAAGAGAGAGGGGTAAATAAGACCAGCAGCAGGACTTTCCTTGTCCTGTACCCTCTCCCGCAATTGTCCACCCCAAGATTTGGGGAGGGGCTCTGTTGACAGCAGCAGGAGGGGCAGACCCTCAGAGTGTTGGGCAGGACTTCTTCACTGCCCACCACACAGCCGTGGTGCCTTTTTCCTCCCACCTTTCCAGCTTTTTCCTTTCTCCCCCTCTCAGCTCACCCGAGGTAGAGAAAATCTGGCGTTTCCCCTCGGGTGAGGCTCATCCTGACCCGCAGCACTTGCTGCCCCCAAAACAGATCTGCTGTCCCACCTCCAAAGGACAACCTGGGAGGAAGATTTCTCCCTCTTAAATCAGACAATTGACAGCATTTCTGGAGAATCCGCAGTTCATCGTGAAAAGCCCCAAAGTGCTCAGGGGTCCTGCACTGAAATGCAAAGAGCCCAGTTCCGAAGGGGGCAAACATTGCCCTGGGCTGCGATCTCCAAATATCTCAAAGATCATCTGGGATGTGCTTCCCACGATCAGGGTGGCTCTGGCAGGAAGGAATTAGGGTGAGAGGCGATGGAGAGGGACATCTGCATCCAGGGAGGAGGGAAAACTCGATTCCTTTGCAGCCAGTGATGGATCCAGCTCCAGCCCCACGGTGTCCCCAGTGCTGCCATCTCCCACCCCATGCCAAGCTCTGCCTTCCCAGACTGCAAACAGAGGGAGCTTCCACAACAGCCACACAAATTCCCAACAAATCCACAGTTTGGACAGCTAAATCCGGCCTCAGGAGGGACGGAATAACAAGAGGTGAGAAGCCCACAGAGCATCCTGTGAATCTGGGAAGAGATGAGAAGCTAAATGCACCTCCACATTCACTCAGTTTCTCTCCCTGCTCTTTTCCAAAGGCTTGTCTCTGCATCTCCTTTCTTCTGCCAAAACCTTTTCTTTTGGGCAGGAAAGGGTTAGGGAACTGGAGAGTCAGACCTGCTATCTGCAAACTGTGTTTCATCCCAGCTTCAAACCACTGCAGCCCCTGCCACCGGATTCCTGAGTGTGTGCTAGACCTGACACTAATCAGCACAGAGCCCGAATGCATTTGGACTTAAATTTTTTACAAGTCAGATCCCCACTCCTGGCTGGTTTGCAGTCTACAAAGCCTGACAGTGCAAATCTCCGCTTGCCAGGCTCCTGCCTGCCTGTGGGGCCAGAATTCAGGAGTGAAAAGGGGATGAAAACCTGGTCTTGCTTGCAAAAAAAAAAAAGGAACAGGTGTCTACCAAACATCTTATAAATTAAATTTCCTGATTGGCAGGAGCGGTTGCCTAAATAGAACTGTGAATGCTTTAAATATCGAATTCGGGAGCTGAAAGGCTCTTGCTTTATCTGAGACTCTATGAAAGGGGCCACTGGCTCTCTGAGGGCAGTGCTGGAAAAGCCCATTCTGTTTGCAAATCCAAAATCTACCCAACCTTCACCCTGATGAGCCAGCCAGAGATCACAGAATTATGGAATATCTTGAGTTAGAAGGGACCCACAAGGATCACAGAATCACAGAGCGGGTTGGGCTGGAAGGGACATTAAAGATCATTTTGTTCAGCTCTCTGTTATGGACGGGGACACCTTCCACTATCCCAGGTTGCTCCAAGCCCTGTCCAACCTGGCCTTGGACACTTCCAGGAATGGAAAATCCGGAATCTCTCTGGACAGCCTGTGCAGGGCTTCACCACCCTCAGAGTAAAGAATTTCTTCTCAATATCCAATCTAAACCTGCCCTGTGTCAGTGGGAAGCCAATCCCCCTTGTCCTGTCACTCCATGCTCTTGTAAATAGTATCTCCATCTTTCTTGTCATCTTAACCTCTGGTCCAGACAAGAAACCTGCCTTTCCTGGTTGGAAGCAGGAGCCAGCAGTGCCTCCATAGCAACCGGATGATGAGGAGACAGGGTTTGTTTTGAAATCCAGTCCCTAATGGTGACTTCAGTGCCTGGGATTCAGCCCAGGCCTCCTGCTCTGCACAAACTCGATTTTTCTCACGCTGACCACAGACCTGCCTCTGTCTGAGGATGTGGTGAGCACAAAACAAATTCCCCCTCACTGCCCCTGTCTGGGAAAAGCACCATAAAACCCAACAAACTTTAACCAGACCTGTTACGGTTGTTAGGTCTCACAATTGATTTCCCCTCAGTGCAGCCCCATCTGGAAGGTTTCACCATAAGGAGCATAAACATATTCCTTTTTTCTCTTTCAACTAATCCCTGCTGAAGTGGGAATCTTTACTCAGAGATGAGCAAAGCCTCCTCCAGACCTGGATCTTTGGCTCAACAGGTGCTGGACCTGGCAGGGAGGGAAGATGCAACAGGCACCTGAGTGGCTGATTCATGTCAGCAGAGATCCATCTCCTACGTTTCCATCCCAAAAAAACCCCAAGGGGGACACATAACCACAGGCTAAAGCTGGGGAAGTGATATTAAATGAGTGAAAAAGCAGATTATTGCAGTGTTGGAGGTCACATTTCACTGGCACACAGTCAAATTCACCCACATTCCCTTGGTTTTTGCCACAGTCAGTCCCTTGGTTTTTGCCACAGTCAGTGTCTGAGTAGCCTGGCTGTTTCTGGAATTCTGAATGATGGAAGAACATCCCTGCCTGGCCCCATCCTTTGGCTCCAACTTGGAGCACACAACACCTCCCCTGACCTTTCCTTCCATCTCTGCCTGGGAGATGGGTCTGGCAGAGCAAACCCTGGGGACAGCCTGGGGACATTGGAGCACCCTGGGCTGTCCTTTGCCTGCGTTTCTCGAGGACAAACCAAAATATTGTTGCCTTTGTGTGTGTGTGTCCCTGGAAAAAAAATATGTTTTTTCATCCCAAGAAACCTACAGGAAGAGGCTGAAAAATTTGGTCTGAATGGTCCTTCTGCCTTGGTTACCTGGTGCAGGTGTCAGGGGTGACAAAGAAGGGGATTGTGAAAGCTGTGAAGCTCCAGCGAGCCTCCTGCACCCTCACACCACTGGGCACAGCCCTGGTTGTCTTTTCTGCTTCCAAAATTGCTGAGCATTTGCCATCCCACTCTGGCATCCACAGGATCAGAAGTCCACTGGGACAGACCTTCACAGCTCAAATCAAAACCAGGCAAGGACTAAATCACGTTAGGACTGCCCAGGGGTTTTAGGCATCCAGTTTGTGCTGGTCCCAGCTAATTTTGGAGCCCTAGGGGCTTAGGCTTCCAGTTTTGCACTGGTCCCAGTGAATTTTGCAGCCCTAGGGGTTTAGCCTTCCAGTTTATGCTGGTCCCAGTCAATTTTGGAGCACTAGGGGTTCAGGCTTCCATTTTGCATTGGTATCAGTGAACTCAGGAGCCTGCAAACCATAGAATCATCAAATTATTAATGCTGGAAGAGATCTCCAAGGTGACCAAGTCCAAGTTTTGACCACAATGGTGGGCCCTGTCTTCCTGCAGGCATAGTCCAGGTCTGAGGCTGGATTTTGCCACCTCCCCTCGTGCTCCCGCTTGATTTCTGCACAAACTCTGCACACCCACAGCCATCCTGGGGAGTCAGGCACTGTGGGATGTGTGAGCAGGGGTCAGGGCATCCCTGATTTTCCCCACAGCAGCCTTCACCCTCTGCCTGAATATCCCCAGCAGCTGATTCACCTCATCCCACCGAGATGGACACCTCCAAACTGGAGTGTCCAGTTCTGCAGCTGTGCCCAGCCCAGAGATCTCAGCTCTGCCTGGGCAGCAGTAGCCTGCAGGGTGCTGGCAGTGCTGCCATGTCCTGCTTTCCAAATTCCCTGCACGCCTCAGTACTCCCACGAAGGAAGAGTGACATCCCTGGTGGAGCATCCATCCTTTCCCTGCCTGTGCTGGTTTCACTCATGGAGCAGCAGCCTGGATGTGGCCAATGGAGGGCACTCTTAGACATGCACACAAACCCACACGCACACAAACACTCCACAAGAAAAAAAAAAAAAAAATCAAGATGACTGCAGAAAGGGCATCCTTCCCCAGTGCTGCCTGTAGGACCATTCCCAACAGCCTCTCCCTGATCTGTTCCCACTGTTCCCAACTCCCCCTTCTCTGCCCATTGGCTCCAGATGTGCCACTGTCCAAGATTTACTTCCCTCTGCTTTTCCTTCTCCTGACCTTGGTGCACGGCTGACATCCCAGCAGGGTGAAAGCCACTCTCGTCAAGCTAATTCTCCTTTCCTGGGTCTTCCCATTTCCCTGTAAGAAGGTCCCCAGATATCACACTAAATATCCCTTTTGCCTGAGGCAGAAAGATGCCTGGCCCTGAAAAAGCTCGTCCCTTGCCACTCTGAGAAAACACAGGAATTTGTTCTGTCCTTATTCACATAGAAATGTTAGCAGAGGGGAAAAAAAGAAAAAAAAAAGAAAAAAAAAAAAAAAAAGAGCTGCAACAGCTTGGAAATTTTGGGTTTTTTAAGAGAGAGCAAAGCAGAGTGGAAATGCCTGGAAAAACACGGTGGCATCTGTGAGCTGACAGCACAGACAGGAGTCAAGAAGGGCTCAGACCTGGGTGGTGTTTGGCTGCAGTGGCTCTGCTGGGCTGCAGGGAGAGGAGTTAACCCTGCAAGGCACCCAGGGAGCTTGGACAGGTTCTGGAGCACCATCTCTTCCGTAAAATCAGTGCTCAAAATACAGGGTTTTCCTTTGTATTTTTTTTTTTTATGGTCTATTTTTCATCCCTGGAAGTGTTCAAGGCCAGGTCAGAGGGATTTGACAAAGGCAAAGGTGTCCCTGCCCATGGCAGAGGGGCTGGAATTGATATTTAAGATGATATTTAAGGTGTCTTCCAACCCAAACAACTCCATGGCTTTCAAAACCCAGATTTCTGCATGGCCCCCCTCACATCCTGGAATATTTTCTCCATCACTTCAAAGACTGATGTGTTACCCCCTGCCCCTCTCTGAGTCTCCTGTGTGCAGAGAAAGCCAAAATCTCACCTGCCTGCTGTGGTAATAAATTCTGTATATACACACAGCAGCATCCTTCATCCCAAATTTCTCCCAGCTCCAAGCAGGAAAGGCACCTGCCTTAGGGGTAGAGCCCAGCAGATGTGGAACAGCCTGCAGGACAGCATTAGCAGGGTGGGAAATGTTTGATTCCGATGGAAATTGGCTTGTGGGTCAGGATCCCGATCCTATTTAAACTTTCAAAGGCTGGAAGAAGGGATTTGGGGAAAGGGAGGGCTGGGAAATGGGAAACATCTAGAAATGGATCATCCTGGGGTTCCCCAAGGAGTTTTCAACCACGAGGAAACTCCAAAGCCCCTGGGCTTTGGTTGAACCCTCCCATCTGTGATCTCCCCCAGCATTGGCCAGATGGGGAGACACAATCAGGGGGAGCCAGAGGCCAGGTCTGAATCCTGGCTCCAGGGTTTGTGCACACTGTCAGTGGAGCATCCCTGCCAATCCTTTCCCACCTGAAAAGATGGATGTGAGGAGCATCCTCTGCTTTCCTTTAGCGCTCCATGATCTGAGAAATTCCAGCAGAGTGCTGGAGATGATGATTCATTTCCAACCAGCATCCCAAAAAGAGATTAATTTAAAGACTGAGGTGTCTGTTCCAGATCATGTTAACTGTAGATGGGTTCGTAACTAAAGCTCTCAGGGTTTGGAAGGTCAGGATCAGCTCCTGGGTCTGGATGATTTTTTTTTTTAATTTTTTTTTTTTTTTGAATGGGATTAAGGGAGAATGGAGCACAAAGACTGGACCTCAAAAGGTAGGATCCAGTCAAAATTCTGGAAAATCCTGGCCAACAAGGAGGGCCAGCTGTGCTCCATTTGCCCCCAGATGTGGCTGCCTGCTCAGGGCTCTGCTGGCTCCCACACAGCCTCAGCCAGGTGTTGTCTGTGCTCTTGGTGTCTTTCGAGCATCACCTCATCCCAATCCACACCTATTTTTGTCCTCAACTTTCCTCTAAAAGTTTGGGTGCAAATATTTTTAGCATTGCCTATTGGAAGCCCTGGCAGGACTTGGAGTTTCTTAAGGATTTTATAGGGGTGGATTTGATGTCTTTGCACAGCAAAGTCAAGGAGCACGTGGGGGTTCTTGGCAGAAGGCTGTTGAGGGAGGTCATAATATCACATCTCACCCTGCCTCAGTTTACCTCAGTTTAAGGAAAGCAGACTGAAATCCCAATTAAGAGTGGGATTACAGCAAGCCTGCTGTGAGTTCCCAGGCATTTCCTCACTCCCAGGAGTATACCCTGATCCTGATCCTGATCCTGATCCTGATCGGATCAGCCCTTCCTCCATGCCAGCATCACCCACACTCCCTGCCTGGCCTGACTCTCACCCATCCCCATCGGTGGTACCAAGAAATACCATGGATTCTACACCAGCAAATCCCAGAAAAATCCCATTTTCCCTCATTCCTGCCTGCCAGTGCTCACAGCCAGGGCTCTTTTGGGGTCTTTTTCCCTGCTCCTGAGTGTGAGGGTTACACAAGAGGGCCTCTGAGGGCAAGGTCACCCTGATGAGTGAACAGGAACACTTCCATCATTTGAGCTGGGAACCGGGATGGGATTGATTGGGCATTCAGCTGGAGGTTAAAAGCACTGGCATTAGCTGGGGAGTTAAGTGGGAACCCCCTGGGGATAGGGAGTATTTAGGGAGGGGCAGTGTGTGCATGAGGAGGCTCAGGCTTGCACGGGCATATGTGCAGAGGGATGTTTGGCAAAGCTAAAACTGGGCTGTGGGATTCATGGGGCGCACGTCCTGACCACACAAATCACATCCTCAGGTTCCTTTTCTGGCCCCTGAAGACAAGAGCCTTGACACAGCTCCTGTTCCTGTGGCTAAACTGCCCATTCCCAAAGCAGAACAGCCTTCCACGGGGTTTAATGCTCTCTCCTGAGCTGTGCCGTGGCATGGTCTGGTGTGGGGATTATTGGCTGGGGCAAAAACCTCACCAGGAAGTGTCCTGAGATGTGTAGGCAGCGATGCCTCAGTGTTTCAGGCCAAAATTTAGGAAGAAACTCTGCCCTGGGAGGGTGGGGAGGCCCTGGCAGAGGTTATCCAGAGAAGCTGTGGCTGTTCCATCCCTGGAAGTGTCCAAGGCTGGGTTGGATGGGGCTTGAAGCCACTTGGGATGGAGGAGGGTGTCCCTTCCACAGCAGGGGGGTGGAACTGGATGATTTTGAAGGTCCTTTACAACCCAAACTTTTCCTACCCCATGGCATCCAAGGGAAACTGAAGGAGACAAAGACCCAAACAGCTGATTTTTCAACCAGCCTGGGGCCAGGATCTGCACAGGCTCAAGTCCTGGTGCTTCTCCCAGCACCAGGAAAGGAGATTTCCACTTTGCTGCTCTCCAGCTCATATCTGTCTGGGGGTGATCAGCAGCAGGAGATGACAAGAGGCCTCTGACCAGCCCCAGTGTAGGAAAATTTAATGTGGCCTCTTCTGGTTCCTTCCACGGCTTTGAATGATCGTGCCTCAGTTTCCCCCCACCAGGCAAACAATGTTTGCACTCCCCCAGTGGTGGGGATAAATTTCCTAGGCAGCAGCTGGGAAAAGATGGAAAGACTGCATCACAGCCCAATTTTACATCAACCCTGAAGGTGCACCATGCTGTTTTTGAATGCTGCTGCCTCAGCAAAGTTAAAACTGGATTGGGAACATTTCCCCTTCTGAAAACAGGAATTCAGCTTGTAATTTTAGTCATTCAGGCATTTTAGTTTCCAATGCCCAGTGAGGATGTCATCAGATTGCACACAGAAGTACCCTAAGATCCTACTGCTCAGATTTGCAATTTTCCAGCAGTAGGAAGATGGAGATTCAGGCTGTGGCTACCAAAGACATTTAAAACACAGGTCTTTTTAGTAAAACCAGAACTGAGACCATCCCTGGCCTTACTTTCACTGTCCATAGAGTGAAGACCACAAAAAACCTTGAATTCCAGGAATGCTTTAGCTCTGGGAGAGATTCCATCTGCTCCCACCGGGTCTGAAATGAGAGGCTTTGGAGTCTCTGCCACCACATCAATTTTGGCACATGGGAACTTCCCAGAGAAATAGAGATGGCAGAAATATCTGAGCTTGATCAGGGTGTGGAACCTTTCTACCAAGCTGAGCACAGCCCCTGGAGGTGGAGAGAAACAGAGGCAAAGCAAATCCCTTTTGAAGCCCCAAGTTTCCATGGTTTTGGATCCAGCCATGACCTTGAAGCAGCAGAAGCCTGCACCCTGCACTTAGGAAGCAGAAGAATGATAATTATGAGTGTTCCTGCAGCACCTTCTCCTCGAGGGACACAGGGAGCGGCAGTGAATTAAGGCTGGTGATGCAGGGAGCGATTCCTACTGACCCCAAAACCTGAGCACAAACTAAAGGAAGTAGTTTTTCACACAGCTCATAATTCAATCCCGGACCTCATTGCAACAGGATGCTGTGGAGGCTTAAAGGCATAAAAGGGTGACAAAATGGATTAGGGAACCTGTGGAGGAGAGGCCAATCCGTTGCTCTTGAGCAGGATGGTCTGGGTGCAGCTGCCTGTGTCAGGGTGGCTCGCTCTTTGCTTTTCCTTCAGCCTTTCATGAGTGATCCAAACAGATTTGGGTGGCCCTGGGCTGGGGCAATCCCCAGTTTCAATACAGACTGGAGGATGATGGATGAAGAGTAGCCCTGAGGAGGAGGAGGAGGATTTGAGGATCCTGGTGGATGAGGGGTTGGACACGAGCTGGCAGTGTGAGATCACAGCCCAGAAAACCAACCAGATTATGGGATACTTCAAAAGAAGAGTGGGCAGCAGGGTGAGGAAGGGGATTCTGCCCCTCTGGTGAGACCTCAGTGCTGGATCACTCAGCACAAGACCTGGTGGAGTGGATGCAGAAGAGGGCATCCAGAAAATGATCCAAGGGCTGGAGCCCCTCTGCTGTGCAGACAGGCTGGGAGAGCTGGGGTTGTTCAGCCTGCAGGAGAGAAGGCTCCAGGCAGACCTCACTGCAGCCTTTCAAAATATACAGAGGGCTTCCAAGAAAGAGGGGGAGATGCTTCTTACCAAGGCCTGAGGAAATGAGACAAGAGACAGTGGCTTTAAATGAAGGAGGGCAGGTACAGGTTGGATAAGAGGAAGGAAATTTTTATAATGAGAGCGGTGAGGCCCTGACACAGGTTGCTCAGAGAAGCTGTGGATGCCCCATTCCTGGAAATGTCCAAGGCCAGGTTGGATGGGACTTTGAACAACCTGGTCTTGTGGAAGGTGTCCCTGTCCATGGCAGAGGTTTTGCAGCCAGGTGACCTTCAGGGTCCCTTTCAAACCAAGCCCCACTCTGTTGCTGCCCATGGATGATCTTTAAATATTCCAGTCTTCCCTGTGATTCAATGATTCCATGATTCTATGATTCTATATCTTTTATTACTTCCCTAAATAACCATTCTTTCATTTACTGTAGAAAGGTGCAGGGATATTATATTAAGCCAGAAAAATTATGTCCACACTGCCAAACCATCTACAGAGCCTGAAACTAAAAAAAGAGTGTCACAAGCAACATCCATGTTGTTAAAATCCCCTCCCAAAATGGGTTGGCCTGATCCATCCTCTCTCTTTGCTCTGTGGGAAAGCAGCCCTTGGGATGGATGGTGATCTGCCCTGGCCTGAATTCTTCTGGAGTGTCCTGCTCATCCCCATGCAGGGCTGTGCCTGAGCTAACCATGCTGGACAGCAAAGGATCCTGCCTGCTCTGCTCCCTGGAGGCTCCCCTTTCCCTCACAGACTCCTCGGGGCAGAAGCTGCCTCCCAGGCTCCCCTGTAACAAATCCGAGGATGCTGGAATGCAGAGAGGCTGGCAGAGGGACGCAGTCAGAGCACAGGCGTTAACAAGCTGGATTATTCCTCACATCTCATCCATCAGCCTCATGACAAGCAGTTCAGGATCTGCATAAACGAGACAGATGTACTCTGTTCCCCTTTCCAGTCCTCTCTCCAGGAATCCTGGAGCAAAGTGGAGTGGGGGAGAAGATTACTGATGAGGGACAGGCATGGGGGGGTTGTTGGGACACAAAGTTCTTCCTTCTCACTTTTTTTGGCTTTGTTCAATCATAGGAGATGATGGAGGACATTATGGAGTGATTTGTGCAGCACTGAGGATGTGCTGGTTCGGGGCTGGGGTTAGTGAGCTGTCTGTATGCAGCCTTGATGAAGATGAAGGGCTGAAGGAGAAGGGTTTATATTTATTCTGAGGAGGGCCTGGGTGATGCTTCATCACAGGGATGACAGCAGAATCTGGGATTTTTACACGCTCCTTCATTTGTATGAGTATTTACTTCTGGCTCAGAGGACAGGAAGACAGGATTGGAGAGCTGGAGGGCAGCTGGAGGTCTGCAGGCAAGAGAGCTTAAATTTAGGTTACTACACAAGACCCAATACCTTGGAGGGGAATTCAGCTACAAAGCCATGTGCTGGCAATTCTTCTTGTCCCATTTCCTCCAGAGAAAGATTTTGAGGCTCCTCCTCCTCCTGCTTCCAGCCCAGCAGTGTTTTGGGAAATGTCAGCCTCAAGTGTTCCCGAGCAGCCCTGCAATGACAAACCCACCTGTGCAGCACAGGAACCTGCCTCAGTGAGGCAGGAGATGTAGGAATGATGAGGAAGATCAGCCAAGAGCTGAGGATTGGGGCCTTTTTTGCCCAGAGGATGGACTAACCCAGCACAATGGGGTGCAGTGGAAGCCTCCAGTCTCCCAGGACAATCCCTGGAGGGGCAGGGGCATCTCCGCATGGAGTGCCAGGCTGGAATCCAGCACAGGTTAGTTGGGAATGCAAGCCTCCACCTCGTGCCAGACACAATGAGCAGATGGCCCTCCTTTAGCTCCTGAAGAACAGGAATCCACATGCCAAATCAATGCTAATTTGCCCTTTTGCTGTCTGTCTCCACAGGCTACGTCTCTGTTGCTGAAGGATACATAGCAAGGGCTGTGTTTTGGCTCTGGGACCAGGCATGGCACAGCTTGTGGACACACCCCAGCCCTCCTTCCCTCTGAGAAGGGCTGGCCTCATCCCACAGAGCTGCAGGAGAGAGTCCCTTGGCTCAGCCATCTGCCACGATGTGTCCTGGCACTGCCTCTGGCCAAAGCTTCACCAGGGAGCAGGGAAATAATTAAATGCTCTGGATGATCACGGGACCACTCTCGTGCCTGCCTGTAATCCCTCAGTTATTCGTGAGGAGAGGTGGAGCCTCAGAGGGAGTGCATGGACATGAACAGCAAAAAGGGAGTGTTCTCTCAGGTGTCACTGCAGGAACTGAGGGGTGGGGAAGATCAGACAATCATAAAATCATGGAATGGTTTGGGTTGGACCTTAAAGACCATCCAGTTCCCACCCCTGCCATTGGTCCAACCTTCCCCCAGACCAGGTGAATCAGATCTCTGTTCAGGGATTCCCTGGTATGGAATCCCTACAGGAATGGGGAACTCACAGCCTGTCTGGGCAGCCCCAGCTCTCTGATCTCCCTCTGGGGAGCAAATCCAGGGATCACCTCTGTGGAATCAGGTAGACTTTTGCATTGGAGCCACATCAGTGTGGGGGGCTTTTCCCTCTCTTACCCTTCTCTGCCCATAAATCATCAACTTTTTGAGTAGACTGTGACCCCTGCCAGCACCAGCAGCAGATCGGAGCACTCCCCTCAACCCTCAGCATTCCTGACCCAAAGAGTGAGGTGAGGAAAAGCATTAATCCAATTTTTTTTTTTTTTTTCATCAGGGCTGCCATTTGGTAACTCCCAAAAAGCTGCTAAATGTGGCTGGAGCAGGTAGATCCTGGTTAGGCAAGCATAAATTTTGCTGCCAGCGTGTCCTGGGTTATCTAACCAAAAAAAGTGTATTCTATTTAATCTGTTGGAAGCAGTTAGGGAGATGTTTTTCTTCATCTCTCGTAACTCCAGTGGGGAGGGGGGCAGGTGCCTTATGATAATGGGCCAGCTGTTAAAACCAGGTGGAGAAGTGTCCTTATCTCTTCTACAACCATCCTCCCTCCAGGGGATATCTGCTGTTAATGGGCCATCGAGGCTCACTGCATGACTGATACAATGACATCATCCCATTGGGAGATGCTCCACCCAGGGGGAGGAGCCAAGCATTCCTACCTGGATAAAAACTGGGACTCAGCAACACGAGGCATTCTGGTTTTCCACTGGATTCCAGAGGAAGACTGGACCCATCTCGCCACCACTGGACCCTTTCTACGGGATCATCTCTACTCCTGCAGAACCACATCTGCCACTCCAGGAAGGCTTACTTTGGACTGCTTCCAGCACCCTGACCAACAGGGTGTC
>VZSR01000824.1:1187937-1224094 GCA_013398615.1 Brachypodius melanocephalos
TCATTCTCCATTTCAAGGAAGACTCTAGCTTTCTCTGGCAGATACCTGTCTTCCCAAACCAAGACACAGTACTTTTCATAAGAACTGGATCAGTGCTTTTCCCTTTCTCCCTCTCACTCCTTCCCTCCTTCTCCTTTGCCTCTGCAAAGGGCCACGGCGTGGGGATGAATTCCCTGATCGTGTGCTCCTCTTTCCCCCACCATGTCGCTCCAACAGCAGGGTTGGGGGATGGAGAAGGAGCCCAGCTGCCTCTTGTGGGCTGTTCTCTCTCCACCCACCAAGCACTTCAAATCAGACAAAAATTAACACCAACTCCTGGTGTTAATCCTCTATTAGCCGGATTGGCTCAGCCTTAGTTTGCTTTGCTTCTACCTTCTATTTTAATATTTTGTATTTTTTTCCCTCTGCCCCACCTTCCTGAAGAGCACACCTAACAATAACAGCAATGCACTGGAGAGCAGGGATGGCCCTTCAGTTCTTACAGTAGTGTTGATATCTGATGTCTTGAACTTTAAACCATACACTGTGCCCCAGTAGGGGACAACAGTCCCTCAAATGGGACTTTTTTTAAATCTAGACTCCTCTCAAAGCATCGTTCAGGGAGAAACCAGAGTCACGAACGTGATAAATGACAAATACTCTGTACTTTGAATGTGACGTTCATCATTTGAGAAGGAAATCATGTAAGATCTCTTTTCCAACACAGGGAATTGAGGTAGCTGAAATTTGACTGCTCAATGTGGGTAAAATGCAGGTAAAATCCTGAGTCCTCTGTTAGCTGCAAGGGATCACTGTCTCCAAAGGCTCCACAGTGGCTTGAACATAAGGAGATGTCCCCACACTCCGGGAAACGTGGCACCAACGTGGTCACTGATGCTCATTGTGATGGGGCCTCAGGACCAGAGTCTAAAGAAGAGCCATCACTGGTGGAGACACACAAATGGCTTAATGAAGGGCCACAAAGTTGGTCAGAGGGCTGCAGAACCTCTCCTCGAAGACAGGCTGAGAGAGCTAGGGTTGTCAGACCGGTCAGAGAAGAGAAAACTCTGGAGATACCTCAACACAGCCTCCCAGCACCTTAAGGGAGTTTATAAAATGGAGGCAGAGGGACTTTTTACATGAGCAGATAGGGACAAGACAAGGGGCTGTGGTTTTAAACTCAAAAAGGACAGATTTAGATTAGAGATTAGGAAGAAATTCTTCCCTGTGAGGGTGGGGAGGCCCTGGCAGAGGTTGTCCAGAGAAGCTGTGGCTGCCCCATCTCTGAAAATGACCAAAGCCAAGTTGGATGGGGCTTGGAGCAACCTGGGACAGTGGAAGGTCTCCCTGCCCAAGGCAAGGGGGTGGAACTGGATGATTTTGAAGGTCCCTTCCAACCCAAACCATTCCATGATTCTGTGATCACAGGGCCCTGCCCCTCTTACACTCCTGTTTTTCAGTCCTCATCAGCAATGTGCTTGATGGAGACGAGAAGAACAAACACTGGGTTTCCTGCTGGAAGCACCATGGGATTGTCTGTCTCCTCCTGGCTGGCTGCTTGGCCACGTTTGCCAAGCCGCGCACCATTCGGCAACTGTCAAACCTTTCTGTGGATTTCCATCCCTGCAATATTCGTTTCTTAGCAACTCTGTTTGCTTTTAGCAAAAACAAAATGTCTCTGCCTGTGGCGTGCTATTTCGGGGAGAAACGGTGCTGTTTCAGGTCCATGCCAGTCAGAAGGACCCTGGTGAAAATGGCCCTGTCTGCCCACTCATTCTTAAGAGCACCGAGTCAAATTCTTGTTTGTTCCCTGCGTTCCACCTGCCGCAGGGAAAGCACAGCAATCCTGGACAGGCAAAGCAGCTCCTACTGCTACACTGCTGTTCCACAGTCCCTGCCATTCCTGGATCCTGGAGGAGATTGTATAACCCAGGTAATGAAGGCACAACTCAGCAGCAAATTTTACAGCAGAACAAAGTTTCAGAGAGAAAACGCCATTGTGAGACCCCTGTGTACTTTATTGGGAATGTCCTTGGGCTTGTAAATTTTGATTGGACCCAGCTCTACCAGAAGCTTTGGCAGCACATCCTGCTTGAGAAAAGGCCCAATGAACTTGGAGGGCTGACCTTGTAAAAAAGCTCGGCAACAATTTCTCCCATGGACCAAGAGTGAGCAGCACAATGTGAGGGTCACTGTGCCATTGCAGGATCCGTGTTTTTCATTTTTTTATTTTCATGTGGTCACAGAATGGTTTGGGTTGGAAGGGACCTTCAAGATCATCTCATTCCACTCCCTGCCTTTGGCAGGGACACATTCCACTAGGCTAGATTGCTCAGAGTCCCATCCAACCTGTCCTTGAACACTTCCAGGGATAGGGAGTCCATTCTATTGTTTCATTCCCACCAAAATATTGCAAATCCAGTCTCTGTCTAGTGGAAACTGGAATGAGTGGCCAGCTGTTCTCAAAACCCATCTGCAAGTTTTATCCTCCTTCATGAGTTCCCAGTAAGGGTAAAGACACACAAACTGACATTAAACAGCATCAGCACCTCTTGAGATTATGATTTAGGAGATCTGATCGATTGGAAACTAATTCCAATTAAAAACCAACCAGGCAGAAATGCTGCCTCACTTCACAGGCTCAAGAAGGAGCTGAATTAAATAAGATCCCAGAAAAACAAATGGGACTTGAAGGCATTTAGGATCAGTGTGGGGAGACGGATGAATGGAAAATGGGACTTTTAGAAGGTGAAGATCAGCTGTGCTTTAAATACAACTGCAGACATCAACTCTCCCACCCATCACAATCCCTCTATTTTGTATTCTCAGTTTGAGCCGAGTTGATTTGAGTTGAGCACATCGCCCTGAATGTACCCCACACCTCTGAATTTCTCAGAATATTTAGGACAAGATAGAGATCTCACCAACTCAGTCTGGCTCTGGCATAAGGCTCCTTTACTTCTCCATTGCTCTATGCCTACGGGAACTGCTGACCCCCTCATTTCTGATTTGTGGCATTTTATACATTTTGCAAGTGGCTCAAATGATGATGGTTCTCGGTATGAATCCAGAAATCCCCAAAAACTGGTTAAAAACCAGGCAAAACAAAGAGGGATAAAATAAGACTTGAATTTTAAAGATCTTTCACTGGCGAAACCATAGATGGAGGATGAGAATAGAGGGAAGGAACTCAGCAACTCCAGAGTTAACATTTTGAGGGCTCAGGAGGCCTCTGAGAATCAGTGAAGTTGGACATGGACCTCAAGTGGTGTGGGAACTTGTACAGTTTGTAGCCATTTTCTTTGGAAATAAGAACCATCCATCCTTGATATAGATCCAGAGTTATTCACTGACTCCAAGAAGCCTCAGTGACGTCAGCAGGGCCAGGAATCCATCTCTTTATTCCTGAGCTGAATGCCTACATATTGTTTTCATGCAGCTGTAAAGACCTCTTTTATGCATCTTCTTGATTTTTCTCTGGCTCATTCATCCTGATTCATCCTCCTCTGCTCAGAGCTCCTTGAATATCCTGCAAGAAGCCCACACACTCAGACACGTTCTTGCCCGAGCCCACATCTCAGTGTATTTGTCCAAATAATTTTTACTGAAATAAAGTTCCTGCCTTTGCAAGATTGCCAAGAGCAATTGTTTTGGTGAATCATAAATAGTGCAGAAAGTAAATGTTGGTTCAGGTTGTTTGTTTCCACCCTTGGCAGACCAAGCTCTAAGGGTACACACATTCCTCAGGAAACTGAGATTTTAGTTCAGCAAATAAACAATGATGGGAATGGATATTCATTAGGAGAGTCCTACATTTGACTCTTGGGACGTGAATCTGCAGAAAATTATCAGCTTCTCCCTGCCAAGGATCACCAAACAGCAGCAGAAGTTTGGAAGTAGATAAGTGTACATCTTCACCTCTCTGCTCAGCATCCTCACCTTGCCTGCAAACCACCCTCTTCAGGCTAAGAAATGACCCAGGGAGATCCCAGGGCCAGAAAGAGAAAATAAAGTAGATTGTGCCACTATAACTTATGGATTGAACCACAATAGAGAGAAGTACTGTGCATTTTATCTGAAGCTTTTTTAAGGAAAAGTACTCAAGTTGCCCAATACTTGGGAAAATGGGGATTTTTTTCAGTCCCACTTCAACCACTGGGTCTTGATGTTTGAGATGTAGGCAGGACTACTTCAAAGATGATACAGTCATGGGCTGGTTTGGATTGGAAAGGGCCTTAAAGATCATCTCACTCCAATCCCCTGCCATGGACAGGAATATCTTCCATTAAACACTCAGAATGAGTGATTTAATCTATCCTTGGATGCCCAAAAGACAGGGATGTAAATCTGAGCTGTCCCCTCAGGATTCCTTGGTCTGTCTGTGGGAGGAAATGGGAATCTGCAGCAGGGAGTGATTCTGGACAAAGCTACAATGGTGCAAATTGCCTTGGGCAGTCCTGCACTGACAGAGGAGCTTCCAAGGGCACATTTTTGGATCACTGCTGTCCCCATGTCTTTGGGAAGGGCATAAGCTCCCATGGACAAATTCATCCATGGGCAAATTCCTCAGCAGCACTGCTCAATGAAGACAATTCATGGGGAGGCAGAAACTGGACCTCAAAATAGGGATCCAGATCCCATTTCAGGACTAAGTGCTAAAAATGTTGTTGGGCCAGGGTTCTTTTCTAGAGCTCTGTTAAATCTGTTTCCTGATATCGATGGAAGATCCTTATCTTCTTCAGCAGATACTGATTACAAGGCCCTCTAAATTTTACTTTAATACAAATAATATATAAAGGTAACACTGTCATATTTCATAATATGGTGACTGTAATTCCACTCCTGTTAAAGAGCAATTGCAGTGTAATTATGATAAGTGTGTTCTCAGACACGCTTTAATACCACAAATACAAATGTAACGTAATTATACTCCATTACGATATATATTAATATTGCAATTTAATTCTGCGATAATGCAATACTATAATTGGTAATTATAGGAGGCATTATTGCATGTATCAGTGCTTTACATATGTGCACACACATGCACACACCCCCTCGTGTCTTGGAGAAGGAGTGACTGAGTGGTTCGTGGTGTGGCTGAGAATAAACACTGTAAATGTCACTGCAGTGCTGTACATTCAATTCAGGTAGCACAGGGACACCAGAGAGCCAACACAAACCACTCACTCATGCAGTTAATGTTCTTATTATATCAACAGAAATAATTATTGATTGAGGAAAAAAACCCAAACCACAGTATAATTACGTTTTAATTGCAATATAATTCTGCTGTAATTACACTTTTTCTGTTATTTGGCTTGGCCAATAACAATCGGGTTAGTGAGACATTGTTCTCATAATTTTAAAAGATTGTATTATTGTGTGATATTGCACAGCATCCCAGGAGAGGAGGTTTTGTCGTTGATCAATTATTTCAACATAAACCTGGATTAGTGTTGGAAAATTAACAACAAAGAGAAACATTGCTGAGTAGCCCTCTTGAACCCTTCATGGCTCTGGTATCTCCAAATCACTGGCATGCAAAAAATCTGAAAAAGATGTTGCATGGAAAGATGAGATGCCAGAGGATGGGTCCTTACCCTCAGTTTAGAACCCTCTGTCAGCTTTTAAGGAGTCTGTTTGAAAAAGCCAAAGTGTTTAGAGTGGAAAAAGAAGATTATTCTATCTAATTCTCTATTCTATCCCCAAAATATCACTTGATTCAAGACTATCCAGGAAATATGAGAAAGAAGGTTGGATGGATGGATGGGTGGATGGATGTTGATCCCACTTTTCTCAAGATGCAATGCCATGAACACCCCTGGCTCCCCCCAAAATAATTGATGATCGAAGATGTTGTTCCAGAGAAGCTCTAAAGAGAATTTCGTTACATGTTTCAGAAACCAGAAAGGTCTGGGAGACCACACAAGTGAAAAGAGACAATTATCTCATCATCAGCCTCGGAGCATTTTTGTGCTCAAAGCATCGGCAAGAACAATTAGTGTCCTCCCTTCCTGCATTCCCCCTCTTATTTCCTATTCATTAAAAAAAGAATAAAAAATCAAACTGAATGAAAAAGTTGGAGAAGGAATGAGATCCTGTGTGCCTCCCGGATACTCTGGGTGATACAGTAGCCATGGCAACAAGCAGCACAACAGAACTCCTTTACCTTTGATTTTTCCTTTTTTTGTCTTAATGTTTACAAGAAAAAAAATAATTGGATTTTTGTTCCCAGTTCATCTCCTGTGTAGGCCAAGTAAAACACTTTGTACAGTTTCTCATGAGGTCCTCCCTCTTTTTCATCATTTACACTCGGACATGACCAAGCCTCAGCTGAAATCAGGTTTTCTTTGAAGTTTTCATCCCCTGTTATCAAATGTCCTCCCCAAAAACCCCCCAAAACAACAGGAGAAGAAGGTGGGAGGTGAGCTGGAGACATCCTGAACAGCACAACAGTTTAACACTGACTTATTCCCACAAAAAACCCTGGAGACCAAACATTCTGGAGGGTCCCAGGAGGGATTAAACAGGTTCACAGAGGCACAATCGATCCCTGGTTATAGAACAGGGTTTTTTTTTCAGACACAGCTCTAAATCAGAGAAAAATAACCATCCTTCAGTCAGTAACTGCTGGATGCAAGCAGTGAGCATCACAGATGGGATTACTTTATACTCACTCCTTTCTGCTTTATTCTTCCCATTGGCAGCTGCCCAGGAAAGGGGTGGAACCACCACCCCTGGAAGGGTTTTAAAAATGTGCAAATGTAGTGCTTAGGGACATGGTTTAGTGGGGACCTGGCAGTGTTGGGCTAATGGTCAGAATCGATGATCTTAGAGGTCCTTTCCAAACTGAGTAATTCCACGATTCTGCACTATTTTTATGAGCTCCATTGATCATTGGTCTCACCCAGCACAGCTGTTACAGATTTTGTGTTCAGAGCCACACACAGCCCTCAAACTTCCCACCCAGGAGGTGTTACAAGGTGAGGGATGATCCCAAGAGGGGATCTGAGCCAGTGAACCTGGATCAGCATCTGACAAAGCCTCTGGTGTGGTCCCCAAGCTCAGGAAGGATCTCTGGTGAGGTTTCTTGCCTGACAAATGCCAAATTGTGCAGCAAACCACAGATCATGGACTGCTGGTCCGAGCTGTGTCTCCAGGGCTGGGAATGCTTTGTGAATTTTCACAGCATTCCAGGGGAACCTGAAGCAAGCACAGTGGCACAGGAGATGAGCTCAGAGCCGTGGCCCAATGCCTGCCACTGCAGAGGTATTCAAGCCCTGGCACCTCGTGTGGGTTTCTTTTTTTAAAATGAGCTGATTTCAGGCCAAGGCTCCAAGCAGAAGCTCAGGGTGGTGGGGCCATACCCCATGGACATCAGATTCACCCAGATCCTCTGAGAAAACAAGGTTCCTCTTGACTACTAGGGAAAGAACTGGAGGTTTGGGGTTGGTGTTTTTTTTTTTGTTGTTGTTGTTGTTTTTCTTTTTTATTTGTTTGTTCTGTGGGTTGTTTTGTGGTGGATTTTTTTTGCCAACAGCCCCCACAGGAGACACTGACTGGAGCCTGGCTTTGACTTTTGCTCTTTCTCACCTTGCCCAGCAATAACACCATGGACACACAGAACAGAAGAACTTTTACCCCTCCTGGCAGCTCCAGCCCTTCCTTCTCTCCTGGAGCAGGCAGGCAGACTGCAGCAGCTTTGAGAGAGGGGCCAAGTGTTCTCATGCTGCTCCCCAGAGCCAGGAGGCTGTGGCAGAGTCAGGCTCTGTGCTAGGGCTTGGGCTTGCAACCAACGCTGACACTGCATTGCAGCACTAGGAAAAGTGGGGAGGGAGGAAAACTGATGCACATCCTGCAGGGAAAACAGCAGAGGTGGGATCATCCTCCCCATCCCTGGTGGGAGCCCTTTGTCCAGCAGGGCTCTGCTCCCATGGCATTTCATCACAGGGATACACAGAGGGAAAACTGGCACTGACAGGTGAAAAAATAAAAAGAAATTAAAATAAAACCCAACTCCCAGATGTGTAAAGCGTAAGCCTAGCTGAGCTGGCACTTCTGCTCCCTTCCACAGCCTAACTCATTACTTTATTGAGTGCTCTGGGATACTCAGAATGTGAGGCTGTGCCTCTTAAAAAATACACCACTGTCCTACAGTCAATTCCATTCGTGTTCAATAGAAAGCAGATCAGGCTGTTACAGAGCAAACCCTGCCAGAACCAATAACTGTACAAGCCATGGCGTTATGCTAAGATGCTGCTTCAATAAATTATCAGCCAGGAAAAGTCTGGATCCTTTAATACTCCAGAGATTTGTGACTGCGCAAACCTGTGTATGGATACAGATAAATGCAGTTAAACAGATTCACTGGATGCTCTTGGCTGAGGATTCTCTGAGTAACAAGGAATGACACATTTAAAACCCTAGGTTAAAATTGGGACTTACTGGCCCATCTCCAGAGATGAAAAAAGTCCATTTTTTAGGGAACACGGTTGATAAGGAAGGAGGAATCCTGCATGCCAACCCCTAAAACCACTGTGTTTATGTAGAGAAAGATCTGTAAAGGATGATCCCAGTGGATGCCTGGGACTCATTTATGTTGCCAGGTCATGGCAAACACTGAAAATAATCTTCAGAAGATGAAATCAAAGACTGGCTGCTGGGAGATAGGAGATTTGGGAGGACCAACAACAAAATCTGGGGAAAAAACTGGGGAAATTTTTCCTCTTTGGGAGGGAAAAGCCATTCAGTGGAATCCACTTGAAGAAGGACTGGAGGAAGAGATGGAGAATAAGTCTGCTGAGAAATAACACTGACTCCTGTCCCCTCAGCACATGATTAATGCTGAGGACTCAATGCCATTCCTGGAGCCTTCCTGGAGGTCTTGAGGAGTCCCTCAAACACGGAGAGAGGTTTTTTTTTCCAGAGTTTGGGTGGTTTGTTTCAGAAATCAGAGCAAGGCTGATCCTGAAAGAAGCCACCTCATCTCTTCCTGAGGGCCACACCCTTCCAAGTGTCCTGAGCTGTGTCTTCTCATGAGCAGAGTTTCTGTTACTGAGACATCCCTGAGCCTCTGGCAACATTAAAAGCAGTCAGGTGGAATCTATGAGGTTATTTCCTACTAATCTACTGGGATCCAGCTTTCTTCTCAAAACTGGGGCAAAAAATCGATTAAGAAATTCCTGTAAGACCTCAAGAGTACTGAAACTGGCTTCAGCATTCACTGTGTTTACCCATCACTCACCCTCTCCTTCCCCTTGTGAAACACCCTGCATATCTCCAGCAATCTGAAGGACCATGTATTTTACTGTTACATTAAAAAAAATACTTCAACAAGGCAGGGAATGAGGAAGGGGGAGAGCAGCTATGAACAGTGGACTGAATTTTAAGTTGAAGGAAAAAACTAAAAAGTCATCTGCCCAAACATCAGCCCTACTTTTCTCCCTGCCTCGGTGGGTTCAGCCCAGCTGAACCACAGCCTCACTGCCTGGCTGATGAACTCTGAAAGACTGCAGCCCCAAGAAGTTCTCTTCCAGGGAGTTTCCTTGCATTTCTCTTGGCAGCCTGTAATGGGATATAAAGCTTTTTGGGGACGCATTAGCCCAGATGACACTCTGCAGAGAGGAATTGTGCTGCGGTGTCTGCTGCCTGTGGATGCAATTCCTCCTTCCCTCCCCAGCTGATGTTGCTATTATTGTTCTGGAGTTCATAACAATATGACTGGAGCATTTCCTATTTGTCCTGTAGGACACAAACCCTTAAAAATTATCTCTTCTTCCTTTCCTGAATTAACTCCTGGGATGGGGGGGATGAAAGGGGAGCAGGTCCAGGGTGGCAGAGGAATTGAATTCCCAGATCTTAGAGCTTGGAACAGAATTTTCCATCGATAGCGTTTGTAAAGTGAAACAGTGCTGACACTTTCAACAATAGAGCTTGCATGAAATTTATTTAATTTTGCTTGTTGACTGGTTTCTTCTAAAGAACCCAGATTTACCAAAAATAAAGGCAGTTGCTTTTGCAATGCTGGAAAGATTCAGGTTTTCCTTCCAGGAGAACCTATTTACAGATTTGCTTTCTTGGGAAAGCTGAGATGGAACAGCTCAACTACCCCGTGTCCTGGAGAAATGCCATGATGGGAAATTGGCTTGGGGCAACTTGGAATAAAGAATGGTGAATTTAATTTCTAGAGGACTGGCTTGATTCCTGTTTGGACCAATGAGGGAAAAAAAAGTAACTTTCTATTTGGATCAATCATGAAAAAAATATATCTCCTTTTCAGGCTCTCTGTTGAATTTTGTGTTTCTTCCTGAATTTTTAACCAGGTTGGTGCTTGCACCTATGAAAATGCAAATCAAACAAATACAAACAACCCTACTGATGATATTTTTCAGTGAAACTGAGAGATTTCTCCTCTGCCACCTGAGATCTGGTCTGAGAGATGCTGCCAGGGAAGGATGGATGGAGTCCAGTTTCTTTTTGCTTTCACTGTGTATTTTAATCTCCGCAGTTTTCAGTCCCACACCTTTTACAGGGATGAAAAAAATCTTCCAAGCAAAGATCTTCTGCTGGTATAAACCAGAAAAACTCAATCCTATCAACCAAGAAATGTCATTTCAAAGTGACTCATTATTTTTTAACAAGGGACCAGAAAGTTTCCTATCTTACAGTCAGATGATGCCTCTCTTTAGTAATTCAAGGGAGTGAGGCTGGGGAAGTGTCTGGAGCACAGATTTCAACAGGAGTGTCTGAGGGAGCTGGGATTGTTTAGTTTGGAGAAAAGGAGGCTCAGAAAGGACCTTCTTGCTCTCTTCCTGTCAGGAGGGTGAAGCTAAGTGGGGGTCAGTCCCTTCTCCCAGGTAACAAGTGACAGAAGGAGAAGAAATGGCCTCAAGTTGCTCCAGGGAAGGTTTAGATTGGCTATTAGGAAGAATTTCTTCACAGAAAGGGTTGTCAAGCACTGGAAGAGGCTGCCAGGCCAAGTGGTTGAGTGACCATCCCTGGAGGGATTGAAAAGACATGGAGTTTAGAGACATTGTTTAGTGCTGGCCATGGCAATGCTGGGTTAATGGTCAGACTCAATGATTCTATAGGTGTTTTCCAACCTAAAATGTCTTTTTTTTTCTGCTGAAGGAATTAAAGGACCACCGTGCTCCAGCGTCCCAGATAGCTTTTGATCCCTGAAAAAGAAACAGCCTGGCTTGACGTCCTCACAACACCAATGAACCAGGCAAACAGTGCTCTGGAGGGTCCTGTCTCACACCCTCTGGGACAGAGCAGCAGTGACTGTTCGGTGCAACAACCCTAAAAAAAAGCACTGGTCATTTTCCAAAAGCTAATGACAAGTTTGTTAGTTAATGGCCCACATCAGAGCCAAGGGCGATTAATGATCTAACAAACCAGTCCATGAACTGGTAATGAAGACCAATTATGATCCCTATCATCACCCACCCCCCCACCCAAAGAATCCCCTTTATTAGTCTTTTCTTCCCTCTGTAGAGGGTCTTGGACAAGCCAGGGGCTATTTCAGGAAATTGCTGGCTCCCTGGAAATCAATAACCAATCAACACCTGGGGTTTATGCAGAAGAAAACGCATATGCCAGAAAACAAACCCTCCAAGAAACATTTTACCTAGAAAACTAATGAACCCAACATGTAATGTGATTTGCTTTAGACTCAGCTGTTCAGCAGCTTGTTCAAGGGACTGATTTTCCTTTGTTTAAACCCCTTGCTAAAAATGTACAATGTAGGGGAAAAGCACATGGAAGTGGAAAAACATTTTCTAAGTTAGGATACTGACTGAGTGACCAGAATGAGCTCCTTTGCTGTGATAGTCAGGGAAGCGTAGTAAAGGTTTGTCCAAAAGAGACATCTATTATGTAGGGATGTTATTTTAGGAACTGGAGAGTTTACAACAAACTTCCCAGGTCCTTAAACAACCCTGAGCTGGGAGAACATTGAATCATAGATAACACATGGAGAGATCCACTCCATCTCCAAGCCAAGCCCATCTGGAGAGAGACTTTTGACAAGGACATGCAATAACAGGACAAGAGGGAAAAAAGAAAAATCTAGGAAAAGCCCTGCCATGTCTAATTCGGATATCCAGCCCTGCAATCAAAGCACGTGGCTGGGTTCTTTTGTCCTGTAAATCCAGAAAAAATATCCTATTTCTTTTTTTTGCTGCAATTCCTCCCGTACCCCCATGGCAGGCAAGGTGGACTCGTGTCTCTATTGTATTTTTCTGTAGACAGAAAAGAAAATAAAATTATTTATTTATTTATTCTTCAACATTAGTTGTATCCTAATCTAAACTTTGAATTCACTAGGTCATTAAAAGCCAATTTAAAAGATACTCTACCATAAAATCTTAATACTTTGTTTCCAGCAGTACCAGTTAGAGACATTATTTGGGATGAACACATCTCTCCTGTTTAGCATCTAGAACTGCTGATTCAGAGGCATTGGAGGAGACTGTTCCTTTCTGTATCCACCCAATTTCATCACCAGAAAAACTTCTTTTGAGGACATCATATGGCAGCAGTGGGCAGTGACAGATTCTGCTCAAAAGGGAGTTAAAATATCAGCGAGGAGATTTGGAAATTCTTGGAGCCAAGGGCTGGGGACCCCAGAGCTGGATCCTGTCCCAGGATTAGACATTTGTATTCTTCTAAGTCTTCAGTGGTAAAAGTGTGAAGGGCTTTAACTCCAACAACCAGCACTTACACAAGATTTACTACTGGTTTTAATATTAACACTGATGGAAGCACAGAGGAAGGAAGAGTGGTACAAGCATGGGAGCCTTCAGGCAGTGAAGAGAGAATGGTAGCAGCCTCCTCCAAGTGATTTATCCCCCTCAAAGAGCTGAATCACTTCCACGAGCAGATGATGGTGGTGGTTTCGAGGTGAGGGCTCGATTTCATGCCTGGCTCTGCCACCAGGCTCTGGCTTTGGGGGCAGCAGTGGGAGCAGTGCATTGGTGCAGTCTGCATCGATGGCAGCAGCCCAGCCCAGCTCTGACTGCTCGAGCTGCACTGGTGTAAATCATCTCTCATCCCCCCACGATGATGTGAGTCACTGATCCTGGCACTTGGCTGTCTTGGCAGGTCTCCCAGAATCTGTTGCATGGCTCTCAGCAGCCAGGGGATGCTTTCAATGGGATTTGTGGGTAGAGGGATATTGACTTCTCCATGCCTTGGTTTCCTCATTGGTGGAACAAAGCTAATAACCCTTACCTGCTCCTTCAAATAAGAAAGGAAAACCTTATAAAAAAACTTAGCCAACTGTGGTTTATGTAATGCCTTGTGATCCTGTGGCAGAGAGAACTCTAGGAGAGAAAAGTCCAGTTACTCTGAATAGTTTTAAAAGTCTCTCCTCCACACTCTGTCGATTGGCTCATGCTGACTTAATCTCTGAGCTCAGCTGAGCATCTGCTCGCCCAGAATTAGCCCCGGGGATGGGAAACCCAATTCACATTCCACTTGCAACCTGCAAGGTGAGGCCCTGATCTTTCTCACCAGATGGAGCTGGTTAGAGGGTATTGTCTTGTTTCCCTTTTTAAACACTGAGCTGTCCTGCTAAGTTTGTCCCTTCTTGTCTTGCTCCTTTGTTCCCTGGTAATCAATTTGATCTAATTCACTCTTCTTTTTTTCCACACACTTACAAGTTCTTTATAATACAGCACCTACTACAGCTGCCAAACTTTTTTTTTTTTTTTAATTTCAAGTTCCTCTCCCCCTCCACTTCATCTAATCTTTATTAATTAACTAGTTAATAACCATCAATTACTCTATAAATAAACGAGTGGCTGAGCAGCCTCTGTGCAGTGCTTTCCTCCTTCTGAGCAGCCTGGTACCAAATTCTCCAATTCACAGTCTTTGCAGCAGCTATTTTGATAGAACAAAATTTGTACCCCGGGACAAACATTTTGAGTATGAGAGAGCAGTATTAGGACTGCCATCAGTCTTCTGAGCCTCAAGAAAGTTAAAAAATCACAGCAGAGCTCCTCACTTCCCCAGGCACCTTTCTAACACCCCAGCTTTTGGAGGAGGTATGAGGAAATGCAATCATCCATGCTAGGCCACTAAATTGGGATAGGGAACCATCAGATTTTCTGTTTTGGACCCACGCAAACCTAGTGGGTCAAAAATTGGTCTTACTTCTACCAGAAGAAACAAGGAGGCCAAAGAAATGTGAATGGGACTGATATTTCTCTTCAAAACAAGATAATGGGTTGGGAACTGTGTTAATTCCCAGGTTTGTGACTTCCTGAGTGCTTTCGGGTTAAGTCACTTAGGCCTGTGCCTTGACTGCTCCACTAAAAATGCACCTTGGGGTAGCAGATCTTCCTTAGATCAACTCCAAAGAAATGCTTTGGAGTCTCCCACGAAAGGCTGTGCAGCAGAGAGCAGCTGGAGGATCCGGCAGGATCAAACCAGATTTGTGCAGATGTGAGTGCTGAGGGGGGTCTGTAAAACCACAAATCCCAGAACGGGTCAGGCTGGAAGGGACCACAGTGGGGTCATCTGGTGCCACTTCCCTGCTCCTGCAGGGCCACCCCAGAGCACACGGCACAGGATTGTGTCCAGTCAGTTCTGGAATATCTCCAGGGAGGGACACTCCACACCCTCTCTGGACAATCTGTTCCAGTGAATTGCCACCTGCACAATAAAGAAGTTCTTGCTCGTGTTCAGGTGGAACTTCCTGGGCCTCAGTTTCTGCCCATTCCTCCTGTCCCATTGCTGGGCACCATGGAGCAGAGCCTGGTCCCTGCTCTGAGCCCTCCCTGCAGACACTGACAGACATTGATAAAATCCCCTCTCAGTCACCTCAAGGCTGAACAAGCCCAACCATCTCAGAACTGGCCCAACTCTCTCAGAAAGTCCCACTGTTTTCTGTTATCTGCCCTCTCCATAACAACATTATAGTGCCCTTCTGCTCTGTCACATAAACCCAGAGGTTCCCAATGCCAGCAAGACCAGACCCATTACAGTCCATACAAGAGGGGATCGGGGCAACTTTACAGATGAGATCATGGGCATAGCAAGAGTTTGAGGTTTACATTGTTGGCATGGGCTCCAGGTGAGCCAATGTTTGGCCCTGTTCACTGACACTTGGCTCATCCTCTTGTACCTGTGGCTGAGGTACTCCCCAGTCTCAGTTTTGGATACTTTTCCCTGTGACTCCCCCAGAAAAGAGACTTACCCTTTCCATCATAGATCAGCCCTGTCCTGCCCAGGACTCAGTCCTCCCCCAACAAGCCCCTGAAATTAACAGCAAAACTCTTGCTGATTTTAGGAAAGAACATGTCAGGGCATTAATTTCTTGCTCTTCCTCCCCAGGAGGAACCATTTACTCTTCTCTCCGCTGAAACAGTTGGAGAAATTTTTCACCACCGCACTGATGGACGAAACGACTCTGCTTAATAGAAGCAGATAGAAAAAATATGAGGTCATTTGGTCACAAATGAAAAACTTGCCTAGTCTTATAGTTTAGTGCTGAGTTTGCCTGGCCCCTTTTATGATTAGATTATTACTTATTCACTTATTCGCCTATTTAATCATATCAAGGAAGAGTGCCCTACATGACCCTTCTGGGTACTTGCTGATTCCTTTGTTCTTTTATTCTGCTTTTAACTGAGATTATTTCCATGCAGGTTCCTTTCATAATGAGCCTTGAATTATTGTACTTTATCATCCATAAGGTGCTTCTCTGGTTTGCTGGTGTGTCCCTATCTATCTGAGCTATTCCTGCAGGACACATTACTCTTAAATGACTCACAAGGACCAGCCATTCACAGAGTCCTGGATTTTAAGGATGGCTGGGCCCTTCTCTTTCTTAACCTCCTGAAAAGTGATGGCCTTAGACATTACATTGTTCCTGAACTTCCTGGCTGTCATAGTGTGTCTTTCAAAACTAATACAAACTAAATCAAAAGGTACAAAGCATGTCAGGGCACTAAGCACCACCAGAATGTGTGAATGAATTACAATTTCAGATTTTTTTCCCAATTTTTTTTAAAAAAACTTTACCTCAGCTTCCTTAGCCAGAAATTTGGGGTGTTGTTGGTGTGGGGTATTTTTAAGTAAAGATGAAACTGGTTCTGTAAGAGAGAAGATAATATGAAATTCTGCATAGGACACGCTGTTTACAGATTTCTTGTGAAGTGGCTTCTTCTATCACAACACATCCAGTAATAGACAGTGATATTTTCCCTATCTCACATTAAAGAACACACATGGAACAAGGGGACATTTATGGCTGTATTTTCCTTCTATCTCTGCTCTGTTAGTAGCAGGGAGAGAAGGAAAATTATAGAGTGCAGATTCTCAGTTTTATTGTTCAGTCATTAGACCACATCCAACCACCACCCCGAAATGTGTTATGAATTATTTCTATTTTTGCTAATCTTTCCTTAGTGATGGGACTGCATTGGGTGACTTCTTTCTTCTTAGCCTCACCCCCCATGTATCAAGCTTGAAATTGAACTCTGTTCAATTAATTGTAAAATCAAAGGATCCTTTCAAAACAGTGAAAAATGTAAGAGAAAAATTGTGAATCTGCAATGGCACCGATGCATCTCTTGCTAAGAAAATATGCAGAAGTAGTCAAAATTTCATCCTAATTTCATCTAACTGACCAGTCAGAAGTACCCACTTTAATCCGAGCAATAGGAAGGACAAAGCTTAAAAAGATGACTCACATCCTGAGCCAAGGAAAATATAAAATTTGCATGTTCAGCTTTGGTCCAGAGCACAGAAGTTTGGACTTGCACTCTTTTATGTGACTGGCAGCTGAAAGCTGTGCCCTGGGAGACAACCTGGGAAGAAAACTTGATCCAAAAAATTCCAGGGAAGCAGTGAGGCTCTTGAAGTGCAGTTGTCCTGCCTCACCTTGTGGGCCAAGGATTACAACCACAAAGGTTTCATCCAGCACAGGAGCTGTGACCTGCAGCAATCTGTGCATGGCCTTGGAAGGGATAATTCTGACTGTGGGAGGAAAGAGCTGGAAAATGTGCCAGGTACCTCAGTGGCATTCATGGCACTGAACTCCTGCAGGGCTGGCCTTGGAAAAGTTCACAGAATCACTGAGTGGTTTGGGTTGGAAGGGACCTTAAAGATAATTTTTTTCCAGCCCTCTGCCATCTAGGGACACCTCCCAGTAGACCAGCCCCATCCATCCTGTCCTTGAACACTTCCAAGTTAATTTTCAAAAATCCATGGCTTCCATAGCTTTGCATGAAACCCACGCCACCAAAATATTCTGGTGTGAGAGCATCAGAGGCACGGAGCACTGTTTGCTGTCACATTGTGAGTCCACACATTAAGTGTGTTGTGTGAGTGTGTAGCCATGTTTTCAATTCCTCCATCCACACTGATCCCACCAATCTGCTTAGAGAAGATTCCTGAGCCCAGCCTCCATGAAATTTGAAGAGGACTTCCAGGCCCTTTTTAGTTGTCTCAGTAAATCGAACCAGAATGGACCAAACTTCTCCAGCAAACACTCACTTAAGTCCCTCAAACATGGTTTACTTCCAAATACAGGACCTGAAACCAATGGATATAGACAATAGGCACCCTATTTCATAGTTTTATCTGTTTTCAAGGTGGATACTTCCATAAAAACAAGTTTTAATGCTCCCCAAGTAGGCAGTTTTAATCTAGAAAGTGGAATCAGTGAAGAGCCACCACTCTCCAGATGGGCCACAGCAATGACTACTCTGTCATTGTCAAATTGTGTGGTTTCTGGACATCTGAGATGTACAAGAACTCCAGAAGGAATTGGTGCTGCAATTCCAACTGGCATTTTACTGGAAAACAAGCAGTGTATGCTCACTGGTGTTTGAGCAATGCAGAAGATGAGTGGCCAGCACATTAGACAGAAATATTCATCACAGTTTGTTCTGCAGTGGCCAACAACTCAAAGAATCAAAGCAGTGAGGAAGTGGAGGAGTTGACAAAGGGAGATTGCAGAAAGAGTCTTCAAATACAGCTAAAAGTTGAAAAAAAAGAGCACCCATGGGTAGGTGCCTGGTAGGAGAAAAACAATCCCTGTGCTTTATTGGCCAGACTCACAGTGTGCAGGGAGATGTGATCAGGGACAGTGTTTCTCCTGAAAAAATTGCAACTTTAATTCCTTCAAGAGGGTGGGGAATGAACTTGACTCTTTGAATTATGTTCATTCATAACACAGAATCAGAAACACCTCTACAAATAATACTCTTGTCATGCTGTGTTGTTGTTAAAGCCTGTGGGTTTTGGAGGGACTGGGAGCCAGGCAGTGGTTTAGACAAAAGCTGAGCAGGATTCTGAGCGGCGATTAAAGGACAAGTTTAAAAAAGGAGCTGGCAGATTATGAAAGGAAATTGTCAGGTGATGCAGTCACGAAAGGCAAACAAATAAAAACAAATTCAGGGAGCAGTGATTTCTTTCCGAAGGGAGAAGAATCAACATGTCTAAAAGGAAAGGGAAGGGAGTGTGGAGATGAAGGAGAGGAGACAAGATTGTACTTCCATTCTGAGCAGAGAAAAACCGAGTTTCAGACCCGACAACCCAGTGAAATAGTTTATTACTTCAGCTTTCTGCTATTTGTTGCTGTCTATTTATCTTGCTTTATTAAAGTACTGAATCCATCTCTTTTGTGAAGTGTCCATTATACAGAGTTAAAAATAACTTTTTAAGCCTCCTGTGATATAGTTTGCAGCAGGAGCAATGAGTCAAAAAGAGAGCTATTTCTCATCTGCTGCTTCTATTTCCAAAAACCAATCACGTGGATGTGCTAAGATGAACTTAATAGGATCTGAGCAGTGATTGGGATCCTGGAAAGAAATGGGGTCACAAACACAAGCTTTCCAAAAACTGAGGCCTAAAATTATGCGTCTTACAAGGCCAAGTGCAAGGTCCTGCAGTGGGTTGGAGGAAAACCTGGTATCAATAGAGGCTGGGGGATGAAGGGATTGGGAAGAATATAGGGACATTTTAGTAGGGCTTGTAGTGATGAGACAATGGATAAAAATTTTAAACTAAAAGAGGGAAGATTCAGGCCAAATATAAGGAAGAAGTTTTTTTTTTTTCCATGAGGATGGTGAAACACTGGGCCAGGTTGCTCAGAGATAGATTCCATGTCCCTGGAAACATTCAAGATGAGGTTGGATGGGGCTCTGAAAAACCTGGTCTGCCTGAAGATGTCCCTTTCCATGACCTTTAAAAGACATCTGGTCCAATCCAAGGTATTCTGTGATACCATGATTCCTAAACATTGATATCACCCCTAAACACTGATATCACCCCTAAACACTGATATCACCCCTAAACACTGATACTCTCCCACCTCACCTACTCAGCCTCTTCAAACATGGCAGAAGAAGAAACAAAGCAGGAAAAAAAATTAGGACATCACATACCCAGTGGGGTTCTAAATTTAATCATTGTGGGGGATACCAAACATCTCATTTCAGGTTTCTCTTGCTGGGAAGTAAGGAGTGCAAAAAGAAAAAAAAACAAACCCAGCATACAGGGATTTATGATGATGTAGATTAGAAAATGACAGACAATTGATCAGAGAAGAATTAGCTTCTAGAATAATTAGGATGTAGAAGAATTCGAATAATCCAGAATTAGATTCTAGAATTCTAGAATTAGAATAGTTTTCACGGTTCTGGCTGTACTCACACCAACCTTGCTCTGAACTGTCCTCGTAACAGGGCAAGTCCTGCGAGATAGACTCAGAATCAAGCAGGACCTGCCTTTCTCTGGTGTTTAAGCATCGTTGGCTGCTGTTCTTTGGGAGAAGAGTGAAGATCTCCTACCTGGCAATCCCAGATCTGAAGGAGCCCTTGCAAGTCAAAAATGAGGATCCACCACCTCCTCATGAAAGAACTCAGAGATGTTTTGTCCATGTTGCAGACTTGGACTTCAGACAGAGACATGGAACATGTTTTTCAGTCCTACAGGGCTCCTAGAAGTAAGTTATAGTGCCCTGCTGATTAAACCAACCATTTCCTCAGCAGGCACTTCCAACCCTTATTTGGAGGATTTGTCCCTCTTTTCAAGCTGAAGGAATGAAAGAGTCTGAATGGAAATGGCTGGGAATAGAGGGGAAGCAGGAAAAAACATCTCCAGGCTCCTTTTGCACTGGAAATATTCACTTCACTGGCATCTCATGGAATCATAGAATTGCAGAACATCCTGAATCAAAAGGCACCCACAAGAAACAGGACAGCCCCAAGAATCTCACCATGCATCTGTAGTTACTTAGCCAATTACTGCTACAACCAGAGAAAATTAAATGCATTGTAATATAAATATATGTACATATAAATGCATATAAAAATAGAGCTACATATATAAATGCATGAATGAATATGTATTATATGCAAATATATATCTTTATAAAAATACATTTATCCATGCATATAAATACATTATATTGGTTTAGGGAAAAAGAAAAAGGCAACAGCTGCTGCTTCAAAACGGGAAAATAAAAGCCCTGGAACAAATTTCTCAGACTCCTGTAGGGCTCTCTTTTACAGCAGCTCTCCCAGGCATAAAAAGAAAATTTTCCTGCCCTGGGTAGAAGGGCATATCAGCCCTCCAGCTCCACTGTTACGTCATTTAATGCCTATTGCCTGGATTAATAGGCCTCTCAATTGAAAATACTTTTTGGAGCAGAACTTGGCTGCAGCTGTTTTCCTTTCTGGGGATCTCCTACAGTGCTCTATAAAGCAGCAGATTAAATACTGATGGAGCAGTGCTGGGAAACAGCAATTGTAGCTGTGGTGATTGTTCATACTTATGCCTGGACATAAGAGCTCAGCATCTGAGTGAGAGAATATTAGTTGAGATGATGGGGTCGTGCTTTGGTGTACCCAGACTCAAATTTAGGAGGTATAAATAGAGCAGCAAACACCTTCACAGGGCTAAAGGTACATTAATTGTACTTTCTGTGACAGTCTGTAGTCTCGGTAGAGATAGATACACTGGTGATACATCCTAGCCTTGAAAATCCAGGTGCTCCTTGGATTTATTACCAGCAGAATGGTTTCTCTTGAAACAAAGCCATTTTAGGAGGTTCAATACATAATAATCAATACCCTGTAATATATAATTTGGATCAGCATCGCTGCTCCTTATTCTCCCGAAGATACTTAGCAAAGTCTGATTTGTTTATAAGAGTCCTGGGGAGAAGGTTTTGGAGAAAGGAATGCTATCCTGTCCTTCCCTTGCTCCTCATCCAAAGCCACTGGGTGTAGGATCTTTGCAAGTATGGGCAGCATTGGTCACACACAGATTTTTGTGAAGCACAGAAAGCCCAGCTGGCAGCAGCTCCTCTCTGAGTGCCCCCAAACCCTCCCATCCCAGGAACTGGGTCCAGTGCAGAGTGACCCACAGGGTGATGGGGAGCAGCACCATCCCCTCGTCATGCCAGGGCTGAAGCCAGCAGGAGCCATGGCATGGCAGGATGCTAACCAGAGTGAGTTATTCTGGATGCTGACCCTCATCTGAGGTGCTGATCTGTGTTATGGCCTGCCTTGCAGAGAGCCCAAGAGCATTTTCCTTGGGATTGCTCTGTTTTCTGGGTCTGGGGATGGAGGTGAGCAGATTTCCTTGTTCTCTTCTTCCCACCTTGACCAGGCACTTTGAATTGTTCATTCATTACCTGTGATGTGGCTGTACCTGGCTATTAATTACCAGCACTTCACAGCTATCAGCACAGGATGGGTAAACAGGAATTTCCAGACATCCATTCCTGCTCCAGAAAGTCCTTCCCACGGCCATCTTTGCATGCAGGTTGCCCAGGGATGTTCCACAGCATCCTCCCCATCCCTGGAGGTGCTCAAGGCCAGGCTGGATGGAGCTCTGAGCATCCTGGTCTAGTGGAGGGTGTCCCTGCACGTGGCAGAAGGGTGGAACAGGACGATCTTGAAGGTCCCTCCCAACCCAAACAATTCCAGGATTCTGTCATTGTCATTTCAATTACAGCCCAGAATTGTGCTCCAAAGGGATATCCAGTAATGATTCTGACAGAGACTGGCCTGACACAGGTCACTCCTCTTTTCTTGCAACAAGCATCATGGAGTGGTACTTTAAATATTGCAGCATCCTGGGCTTGGGCAGTAACTTTAAACTCCCTGGGGACAGAAATGTACTGAGAGGCAGCCTCTTGCTTTACCTCAAACTGAGAGGGGGCAGAATCACAGTCAGTGATTTGGGTTGGAAAAGGACCTCAAAGAGCATCTCATCCAACCCCCCTGCCACAGGCAGGGACACCTTCCTCTACACCAGCTTCCTCAGAGTTCCATCCATCCTGCCCTTGAAGACTTCCAGGAATGGGGCATCCACAGCTTTCCTGGGCAATCTCTGGGCAGAGATGTTTTTTTACCTCTTCCAAGCAACCTTCTTCATGGGAAGGTCACCAATCCCTACCTGCTGCCATGCTAGAAACAAGCAGTTTGAGAGGAAGTTGCTGTCAAGGAGGGGAGAACAGTAGGAATCTGAGAGCAGATCTAATGCTAAAGCCAGGCTTTCTAAAGCCTTATAAATGTCAGCCTTGTTTGTTTTCAAGTAGGTGGTGGCAATAGAGCAAAGGCTGCTCTGTGTTACTTCAGTCTGACTAATGCTGCCAGAGCCAGGCTGGTGAGCTGCTGATGAAAATGTAACTCAACAGGTCTCTGACACCTTTAAACACCTCTCCCTGCTTCCTGAGAGGAAACCTGCATCTGAGGTCCGCAGGGATGATGTGAAATGGCAGCAGAGGCATCCCAGAGGGACGTGCAGCCAGAGGCTTGTAAAGGAAAGAAGCTGAGGAAAGTGGTGATGCTGTATGGAAACAAAATCCCCACGGGTGTAGGAAGCTCAACTAAACAGCTTTTCACTCTCTGTTCACTCCATTGAGGCCACCCTGCCACACACCCACAAAAACCAGGAGCTCCTCTTGGCCACCCCCACTTCAGCAGTGCCAGCCTGCTCCTCTTGGGAGCAGGAGATGGCAGGGTTGGAAGAGCATCATCAGGATAATAGCAGGATTGCTGTTTTACTCCTCAATTATGCATCACCCCCCCCAGCACACGCTCCCAGCAGGTGTCTGTCTCCGAGCTGTACAAGGGCACTGTCAGCTCCACGCTTGTCACCAACCTGGAGCAGCTGAACAGGAGATGGTCCCACCTCTCCTGGGTGCTCCCAGGCATTTTAAACATGGAGTCAGGTCAGCAAACTGAGAGCCATCACTGGTGGAGCAGTAGGGACCAGAACAGATAACAACTGAGGGAAGGCGACCTCAGTGTGCTGTGGACAGGGGATGGTCAGAACTTTTTAAACCAATCAGAGCAGTCTCACTTATTTTATATTGTCATGTCCACCTGCTTTTTGGGACCAAAATAAAGAGTTTCTTTTTGCATAAGTAGCTTTACTGAATCTCTGTTGGGTCATGGTCTAGCTCTGCCAGGATCATATTGGTGTTTCTGCAGCACAATCAATACAATTCTTTCCAGTTTCTTTTTTTTTTTTTTTTTTTTTTTTTGGTCAGGTGAGAAAGTGGGGACATCCAAAAACAAGCTGAGCACTTGAGGTAGGAGAGTCACAGTGCTTTTGTGCTGGCTCATTGAGGTCCATTTTTCTTGCAGATTATGACCTGTGGTCCCCTTACACAGCAGGACTGTGTTGGTTCAAAGCATGGTGTGACTTACATGTGCTTCACTAGAAAAAAGATCTTTTCTTATTGTGGTGCATTCACAGCTCTGGCACAAACCCATAAGTGCCCCATAAGTGGTAAAGACAGGGCTGAAGCTGAACTTATCTCCAGGGAGGGAGCAGAATTGGAGAAGGGAATTTAGCGAAGCTCCTTTAATGTGGGTGATGAATGCCTGACCTGAGGGGACTGACTGCAGCCAGTGACCTTTCCGACATCAAGACTCCTTCACCACAGCCTGAATTAGCCTGTGATCCTTGCAGAAAGGACCCCGGGATCTGTCATTCCAGATTCAAAATGCCTGTTAAGGCCATCTGCCCCAGGCCTGACCCTGTTTGCTCTCTGATCCCAAATAGGTACCACGATCATTTCTGGAAGACGGGGAGCACTGCCCTTACAAACACAGCCCACGCAAAACCTCCTTCCAAACATCTAACCCACATCTCATTTTTTTTTCCCTCCTTGGACTCTCCTTTGAGTTGATCCTTCCAAAACACTGACCCAGTGACCCCATTCCCTCCCCCACCCCCCGGCCCTGCCCCCAGTAGGTCTCCAATTAAATCCAAAATTGCCTCTGCACAAAAGCAGCTCTGTCAGCTCCATTCAGAGAGGAACAAGTGGCCTGACTGAATAGCTTTGGGTGCATTGGAAACTGAGAAACAGTGTGGTCTTGTGTTAAAGTTGAATGGTGGCGAGGGGGGCGGTTGGAGGTTGAGGGGGAGCCTTGAATCGGTTAAAGTAATTATTGAGTCGTTCAGGAGGCTGGGGATGGAGCAGGATTCTTCTCCAACAAAGCCCTGCAATAGACACATAAGGCGTTTCACCCTTTAAGGACGTCTTGGGCAGAAAAGGAAAGTATCAGGTATAAAGCAGTAATTTGTACAAGTCAGGGCTATTGTGATGCTCTGGCCTCTCGTTCCTCTTTCCAGATGGTTGATCTTGGACCTCGCTCTTCTCTTCTCTTTTCTTTTCAATTCAGGGAGTCCAAAAGGTCTAATTCAGTTCTTGTGGTGCAGGGGGGAACAGCTGAGGGTGTTTACGTACATCCTGCAGACAAGGGATCCGATTGCTTTGTGTGTCCTGGAGTCATCTCCAGGCAGTGACAGCTGGGGAAACGCTGTCAGGATCATTACACAGCAAGCTCCATCATTTGTCTGACAGCTAATACCAATCTGACAGCCTCCTGAGCAAAGTACTCTGGGTGTAACCCAAACCCTAAAAACTGTCACCCGTCAGCTCAGCGGGAAGACCGCATCCGTGGACGTGTCAGTGCCATCCATCAAAAACCAACCCACAAGGGACAGGGACAGAGGAGAAAGCCACTTAAAAGGCCAGGAGAGGAACTGTCCAGCAGGAAGATGAGGCAGCAGTCCAAAAACAGCAGTGGCTTTCTATAGAGGTTCCTCTGCTGCTGCAGGGCATGTGCATCTCTCCCAAAGCAAGCTGTGATTCAGGGGCAGGAAAACAGGCTCTGTTACTGTCACAGACAGCCCAGCAGCATGGCATCCACTGCTGGCTGCCTCTCTCTCCTCTCTCAATATCTCAAGACATTTTTGGACAAACTTTCAGTGAAGGGACTCAGGTTGATGCTGTACATGTCAGACCATATCATGCTTATCAATCAGAGAACACAAAAGGGACAAGATTTGTAGCAACAACTTAGTTCCTCTACTCATTCCAGGTCAGGGAAGACTGTTTATATGTTCTTTTTTCAGTATTTTGACTGTTCACACTGAAATGCGAGTCCTTAGGGATTAGCCCACCTCAGGTAATGATCCAATGCAAGCTGGTTTTTTTTTCCCTACTGAGAGATTAGGATTGCAATATCTTTATTAGTTATTTTCACTCATTCACTTATTCTTTTTCCTTGGTGAATGTAATTATTTTTTTCAATGTCACAAAAGGCAAGAAGAGCCATTTGGATGCCATGCTGGTAGTTGATATCAGCCAGAGCATTCACAGATTGCTGCTCCTGCTCCTTCTTGGGCAGTGTGTGACAGTCCTGCTGTCAGAAACCCTCTTGTGTGAGGGTAAAAACCAGTGCACATTAACTCTTCTCCCTTCCAGAATCTGTTTTTTTTCTGCCAATGAAATATTCTCTGTGTTTGTTACTATTTATTCACACTGCAGCAGTTTCCACAAGTGTGAGCCACTCAGCAGAAACTCTTAATCTCTCATGCACTCTAGCATGGAAGAGGTTAATAATAGAGATTAAGGAACCAGAGTAATTAGGTATCTGCTGGAGGTTTTTAAAAAACACGAGCAAATATTTATACAAGACCAGAGATTTTTAGGATTTTGACATGATTACCTCTTTCTCTCCCTTTGAGCTACAAAGCCACGACTTTGCAGAGCTTTTCATGGGCAAATATCCTAAATATCAGCTGCATGCTTTCCCCGCTAAGTACCAGAGTTGATAACAACCCCACTAAAATTCAGCAGAAGGTGCCACAGAATGGTTTGGGTTGGAAGGGACCTTAAAAATCCCCAGAGTGGGTCCCATGGGCAGGGGGACCACCAGACCGGGTTGCTCCAAGCCCCAGCGAGCCTGGCCTTGAACACCTGATGTATCCACGCACGCAGTTCTAGCAAGGGAATTGTTGAATCCAGGAATATTTCATCAGTCTATTTTTGCTTAGATTTTCTTAGATTATACTGAAATTGTTTTCACTCCTGGAAGCTCCCTCTTGCCCCCTGACACAATCTTGGGTCCCTTCTCCTGCTTGACCTCTTGTTTCCCTCATCCCTCTGCTCCTCAGGCTCATCTGGGCAGCTCGGGGTGGATCCCTCCCCTCTCACAATAATTAAATGTGCTACCACAACCTGCTGAGTCACGATTTGGCACAGCCCAAGGCAGTGTCATCCCCCAGGAGATGCTCAGGGGATCCCTCCACGGATGAATGTGTGGCAGCAACCACGTGCAAAGGATTCTCATGGATCTCATGGATCTCATGCCACACCTTCCTCACCAGGAGCACAGGCCACAGCAAAACCAGGTTTTTAAGCAGAGCATTACCTGGCTCATCCTGTGACCAGAATTCCAATGAATGACAGCACCAAGACAGCAGATAAATCCCGGCTAAATCCACCAAAATCAGCACCAGCAGCATGACTCAAGCTGAGCACATCTGAAAGCAAAGGTGCTTCGTGCCATTCTTACAACAGGCAATTAGCCATAGCCTGTTAATGACTTGGCTGGCCTTTGTGGGGAACTGCTCCCAGGTGGAATCAGAGCCACTGGAGCCTGACTCATCGACGCTGTCCTGACAGAAATATTTTGTACCTCAAGCCCAGAAAAGGCCCATTACCTTGGAGCTGAGTTTGCAGTCACTGCAGCTCTGGAAGCTCTGCTTCACTGCCACAGCGAGATCCTGCAGGTGCTTAAGCAGCTGTGAAAGAAGTGTCACCTCCTGGCTGTGCCACCAAGCTGGAATGGGAAAATCTGAGTGTTTTCTGCCCTAAAAAAGGCCTTGATCACTTTGTTCATTGCTTGTCTTTGGCACAGTAGAGGCAAAACAGGGTCCAAGCCTGATGAGCTCAATGATTTTAGAGAGCTTGTTGCTCTAAATGAATCATGGGCGTGGCCCTGTGTGTTTGTTAAGGACCTGCTGGAACGGGGTAGAGTTTTAGTCACAGCTTTTAAGCCCTTCCATTCCTTTTACAGTCCTTCTCTCCATCCTCTATAAAGAGAAGGGCAGGTTTACAACATCCATCACAGTTAACAGGGTGAAATAGGGCAGGGGAGTTGATACTTGCAATTGTGCAGGAGCCAATTAAGGTTTTTAACCAGAACATTCAAGTCATAAGACACTTATCACCCTTTTGGAACCCATCCTGGAGCAGCTACCTTCTGTTTTCCCAGCTTTTCCTCTCTCCCTGCTTGCCTCCAGGTCCATTTTCCCTCTAAGCTGTTCCTCTCATCCTATAAGCTTGATATGAATTTAAAATATCATGTTCAAGATTTGGAGAATAATCACAGAATCATTACTTAGGAAAAGACCTCTGAGATCATTGAATCCAGCATTTGACTGATTCCCACCTTTTCAACCAGCCCAGAGCACTGAGTGCCACGTCCAATTGTCCCTTAAACACTTCCAGGTTTGGTGACCCCACCACCTCCCTGGGCAGCCCCTTCCAATGCCTGACCACCCCTTCCAGGAAGAATTTCTTCCTGATGTCCAACTAAACCTCCCCTGGCACAGCTTGAGGATGCATCCCCTTGTCCTGATGAATGGCTTTAGCCTAAGGGGGTGGAAAAAAATAAAAACTCTGTGATATTTTCCCCCCTTTTCTGTCCATATCCAGAATTACTTCATGATGCTCTTGAAGTCGTATTTGAGGCACAGAGGAAACAGGCAGAGGGGGCAGACCGTGTCAAGGTAAATGCATTATGCCTCTACAAGGCACCAGCCAACTGTATCATTAACAGCAATGGTGATAAAAAATGCACCTCTCTCTCACCTTAAGGGGGTTTGAGTCACTGACATTTTAATTAACAAGGTTCTTGTCTCCCAGCATCAAGTCTGCAGCCTGCACAACTTCTCCTTGCTGGAGTGAGTGGAGATCAGGTGTCCTTTGCCACAAGGATTTTGTGTGGAATGATATGTCCTGGGCACTGGACTCTCAGGAAGAGCCAGACATGGAAAACCATGATCTTTCCCATTTTAGGAGCAAAAAAATCCAGAGGAAGGAGTTGCAGAAAGCAGGCTGAGAGCAGCCAGTCCACATGAGCCACAAAGAATGGCCACCAAACCCTTGAGTTTATCAGAATATACAAACCTGGAAACAAGTGAGTGGATGGGAAGTTTAAAGAGATGAAACTGGGGACCAAGCCTGTCTGGTTAAGATCATGGGATTTTAAATGACTCTAGATCACAACTAGAAATCTTTCTGAAGTCTCTCTTCAAGCCACAGAACAGGCTGACCAACAGCTCTGTTCTGTGTGTCACACAGGTGAAGCAAGAAGGATCTCCCCTTTTTCTTCCCTGACATTCATAGAGGTAAAAAAATTGCACCAAAAATGAATGAGGGCAATTTTTTTTTTTTTCTGCTCATGGCAAGAAATCTTTAATACAAAAAAATATGGGAGATGGCTGGAAGGAGGCCATGGAGAGAAGGGATGAAGATGGCTTTGGCTCTAATAGCAAAGCCTATAGACAAAGGAAAGAAAGAGCATGGATAATCCCAGGATCCATGCTGGAAGAGCCCAAAGATAGGTGAGATTTGAACAGATGCTACCAGGAACCAAATTCTATCCAGCCCCTCTCTCAACCTGGCTTGGCCGATCTACCAGCCAAGACCAACCCACCATTCCCATCAGTGTTCCATGGACAAAACCTGGAATTATCTCATGATATGGAGCACAAATAGCAATTCAGAATGGAAATAAAATGTCTTTGTGTGTGGTGTGTGTGTTCTAAAGTGTGATAACGAATCACAGAAGGGGCAGATGCTTCTCTGTCATTGGAAAATGTTAGATTGGACTGGATCTGATTCTCCTGCTTAGTCTGAGTTAGGGGACTTTGAGAAACTGCTGAATGCAGCTCCCAGCTTTGCTCCACACAGATGGTAGAGCATCATGTTCCCTCCTGGCTTTGAAATGGTTTTGTGGAGTGAGGCCTCTGGGGTCCTTTGTTCTCCATGCTGCCCAAAACATCTTTAAAACACCTTTGTTTGGTATAAGGAAATCTCTTCAGCTAGAAATGATCCCAGGTTAAATTCAGCAAAATTGTTTGAGCATGCCCATAATATAGAGAATCACAGAGAATATAGAGTCAGAGAATCACAGAATGGTTTGGGTTGGAAAAGACCTTAAAGCTCATCCAGTTCCAAACCCCTTGCCATGAGCAGGGACACCTTCCACAGGAGCAGATTGCTCCAAGCTCCATCCAGCCTGAACATGATGGAAATAAGGACATGAGGTCCCATCCTCCAAGCTCATGCATTTTGAAAGTCAGCCCATGCAGTCATAAGACAGGAGTTGACTTCTGCAGTCTCTCATGGTGTTGATGAGATCTGAGATTGCCCTTTGCCTGCCCCCTGAGAGTCACAAAACCCTTTTGTGGCTCCAATATAAACCTGTACAGCTCTTTCATAACAGCACATTTGCCTCTGGGTATTACCTTGTCTCGACACAATCCATTTTTAAACACCAAAGCTGCCAGTTGGCGCAGGCTTGAACTGTGTGTCTGGAAACCAAATGGTTCTTTGAAAATCGACAAAATTGTATTTACAAGAGCAGTCACTCCATCAGCACTGTCAAATTAATTTTTCAGATGCCATCTTTTTGATGAACTGCTTTTCTTTCCTCACCTTCTGGCACAAAGGTCACCTCTGAACTCTGTTCCATCATAGTTCATTTATAACCACCTTTAAAATATTTATAAGGGTAACATGTCTGTTGTTTCCACGATGCCTTCTTTCCTCCCCTAAAACTTAACTTCATACATCCCATTGGAAGGCACTGACCACCAGCTGGTTACTTGGATGCCTCTCTTGGAAGCAGAGTTTTGGAGGTGCAACTTCTCTTTGCAAATTTGACATAAGCAGCAAATCACGTTTGATCTTTGAGGACCATTGTGATTTTTTTAGGAAAAAAGAATTGGTTTTTATTATGCATCAATATTGTTTGGTTTTGAGGCACCACAAGGCAGCCTAAGCTCTTTAACAGAGACAAAGAGAGAATCCCGTGTGGATTCTGGCAATGTCTGGTGCCTGCAGTGGTGGTGAGTGTGATTTATGGGACCAAAGCACTCTTGTCACCAGGTCCAGTGACTTCCTGCACCAGGACATCACAGCCAAACATGCCCAAACACCTGGAACTGCTGATCCTTGGATGCTATCCATAGCCAAACCCGTATTTTTTATTCCATATTTCACTGGTCACAAAGTAGTGACCCTGGGGTAGAAATCTGTACAAAATCCCACACAGATATCACAGGGAGGCAGAAGTGGAAGGTGGAATCAAACCAGTCTTGATGTGTTCTTTCCAACCTCATAAACGTGTGAAGGAGCCTGGTTTCCCAAACCACTTCTCTATTTCATGTCTGAGGTCTGTGTATAAATAGAAGCAGAATTACGCTCTGTTGGTATAACAGCAGGTAGAATAAGGGGGAAAAGAGTGAAGGCAAATAAATACAGTGATAAAACTTTTGTAAGTCCGCAGGACCATCACATCTATTGTCTGCATTGTCCAGTGGTTCCTGCATGGAGCTGAATAACTTGAAGCTGAGCTAGGACCTGTCTTTCAAAACCACAAGCAGCTTGGACTTGGACATTTTGAGCAATGGAAAATCTACCACTTCCCTTGGGAAGCTGCCGTAGCAGTTAATTAATTTTTGCTGTTAATAATGTTTGCCGTGGTTCCAATTTGAATTTGTCTATGCTGCTCCAAGGAAGGATTTCATCAAGACTGTTTGGAGCTCCTGGTACTTGCACTCCACCTTCATAAGATCTTCAAACACTCAATAAATATTAGAGAAACCTCACAACATCCCTGTGAGACGCAAAAATGTAATTACCTTAGCACGTTCCATGGATGAGAACAAAGGGAGAGAGGAATTGAAATTCTACTCAGGCGAAGCTGAGAGGTGAATTGAGTGAGATTCCCAGGAATAAAAGCTATCACCTCCATTCCCTGCTCCATGGCACTGTCCCCTGCATCCATGCCTGAGGGACAGTCACAGTTTTGTGTCACTTGCAGCTCAAAGACAACCCCAAAGACGGGGATCTCTGCAGTGCTGAGCATCTCCAGGAAGAACCAAGGCCACCAGGAGCAGGCAGGTTAAATCTCTCTTTCCTCTGTTCCTGGAAGCTTGCACTGACCCACACAGGATCCCTTTGTCTTGTGAAGTTTGTTAACAGGAAATACTTAATGGAGAGTCCAGTTTCTCCTCCCCAAACCCAGCAAGGAATACAGGAGCTACTGCAAAAATACTGGCAACTTCCAAGATATCTCACTCAGGTTTGTAATTCCCTGGATTCCCTTAACTAATCCCTCATCCCTGTTCCATGTTAACCACTCACTCAGTCAGTGACTGGCACTTTTTTGTCTCCACAAGCATTTTCTCCACTGCTCAGCCTCCAATGTCACCCACTCTTCTCAAATGGGATTATATGACATGGTTGGCTTGATGACCTAGAAGGTCCCTTCCAGCTTTATGTTGTAGTGGAATATTAATGACTCTGCTAATTCAGAGCTGTCTGACCTCCACTCTGTACAGCCACAAGCAAGATGATCTCTCTCTCATTATAGCTGTCATGCTCTCAAATAACCTGTTCATGCAAAATGCATGCACAGTGTTCTCCTTCCCCCTCTCTGCAATACAGAGATTTCTCTCTACCAGGAAAAAAAAAAAAAAAAAAAAAGAGCTAGGCACTGCTCTGATTACCTTCTCTGTAAAACGTTTTGGACGTTATTTCCTTTTTATTCCAAAACCAGGGATATAACTGTGAAATAAACAGAGTTCTTGGTGTGAAATAATTGGACTTAAAATCTGGAAGGAATCTAACGGGATTCATTTATCTCATATACCCCCCCACCTCCCAACTAATGCAAGCAAGGGCTTGATGAGCTGCCAGGGAAGGGAAGAGGATGCTCCTGCTCCTGCAGATAAGGATGGCTCCTGCTTGCCTTCAAGAATGCACTTCCCTGCCTGTCACCTTGGAAGCTCAGCCGATTTAGGCAATTTCAGGAACCTCTGTGCCCCACGTGCAGCAGAAACACCAGGAAATCACCTGGAGGTCTCCTTGCAGCACTCAAATGAATGCCCAGAAAGGGTGGAAGAGGGTGAAAAGTGGAGCACACCATGTTCCTGGTGCAGTGCCACCTCTGAGGAGCAGTGCAGGCACACCAAGAGCTTTTCTTGAGCTCTGAGGAGTTTGGAACAGACCCTCAAACTCTCTGCCTTTTGTTAGACCTCACAGGGTGATCAAAGAGCCAAAATGATGGACCCAACTCATGACGTGTGCTGTGCAGGTGTGTGAACGCTCTTCACTTTACCTTTAGATCTCGTAGGAAACGCATTCATAGAATTGTTGCGTGGAATTAGTAATAAGAACAATAATCACAACAGAGTTTTAAAAGAGTTGTCAGCAGGTTTTAGGAATGTAAAATTTATGCCTTACAGATTCAGGCCTTTAGCCAAAATTAGGCCAAAAAAAGAGATGTCAGGGGAATAGGAATTAAAGATATGAGTGAGTGTGGAAGGAAAAAAAACCTACCACCTCTACCACACAGCAATATCAGATTGATTCGTATTTCAAAGTGGGCTGGAAGTTAGATTTAGTCTGACCAAGGACAACAACTATTTGGAATGATACAACAGACTGTAAATCTTGTGTCAGAGGCTGGACCATGGGCGATTTCTTCCCTGGAGCAATGTTTTGCTGGCACTTGACTCCTGCTCATGCTCAAGTTCCCACTTGCAGGTAAAATAAGATCCTCATTTCCTTGCAACTTAATATCTGAAGCTTGGGAAAGATTTACTCCTACCGGGCTGGCCATCTGTTATCCTTCCTTAGTCTCTTCAGACTTCTAAAGATATCAGTAATTTTCCTCCCTGTCTGTCAATTTTACAGAAATGATACTGCCTTTGCATTTCTCTCCTGAACTATTTCTGTTACATTATTGTACTTCCTTTGTTGCATTTCTTGATTAATATTCTCATTAAAGTCTCTGTTACAGGCAGCTCTGTGGCATATTCTGATTTTCTGGAGCTCAATCCTTAAACATCTCCAGTTCCAAGCTCATGTCTAGTCAACATCTGCCGCTTGCCAATCGTCTAAAACCAGTAAAGTCTTGTACAAACACAGAAATTTTGCATATCACTGGGAGATCTCAAAGGAAGCCCAACCGAGAAGCCACATGTCCTTACAGATATTATTTTACAATGTGCATAAATCCTCAACCCATTGCAGGATGCAAGCCTTTTCTAAAGAGAATAGAGACACAATTTTTTTTTTTTTAAAGTAATCAGAATGTTTTAAAAAATCAGAATTTTTTTAAAAAAAATAAAATAAAAACTTAAAAACTTAGTCCCTGTTTTCCCAGAATGCTGAAAGCCTGAGATCTTTCTGTGCCCAGGGAGTTGGAACAACGTTGGGAAGGGTCTGCAGGGACCAATTGCCTGATAGGGATGAATGATTTGGTTAAGTGAAAGGTCTTCTTAATTTCTTTCCAACAGTGATCCAAGGGCAAAAGCCACTGGAGAACAACAAACTCTCTTAGTGAAAGACCTGCTGATCAACAGGGAAGCATGGAGCACAATATTTTGTTTTAGTGAAATATTTGGCATGTCCTGCAGTGATCAATGCCAGAGCTTTGGAGGGAACGATGGCAATGGGCTATAATTAGCTGTGATAACTCCTTACAATAACAACCATATTCTGGTTTGAATTATTCATGGCCCACTGTGTTATTTATGGCAATTGCAGCCTTTCTCTTCCCCTGGTAATGTGCAGTGGTTACATTTTGGGTGTTTCTGGGGGGGTTTTTTGCGTTGTTTTTTTTTTTTTGGTTTTTTTGGTGTGTGGATTTTTTGGGAGGTTTTTTGGTTTTTCTTGGGTGAGCTTTTTTTTTTTTTAAAGTTGGTTTGGTTTTTTTTGGGTTTTTTTTGTTTTTTTTTTTTTCAGACACAGTGTTATTTCCTTGCTAAGCATGGGAATAAAAAAAACAAATAAATAAGATTCAGAGAAAGGAAAAAATTTTTAAAAATACAGTTTCCAGCAAGAATCAAGTTTTCATTCTCAGTAGGGCACGAGGAGGGATCAACAGGCTCTGAATTTCTGTGCTCTTCATCAGCTCCATATCTTTCTGACAAAGCCTCATGGAAAGCAAGGAGGGGTTGTTTCTTTGGGACGTGCCGGGCTCCTCAGCTTTCTCAGCACGATTTCTCTTCGAGCAGATGGAGGGATTCAGCTTTTCCCCCAAGATTCCCCGAGTGAAGCACCCGAGGAAGTGCTTGGTCAATGTTCTGCGTCTGACTGATGTCTCTACTCCCAGCAAATTGACCCAACGGCTGGGATCTCTCTCTTTTTTTGTCTTGAGAGATGTATTGTTTAGTTAAGTTCCAGCTAGGAAAAGAGATGAGGGAGGTATTACACATTAAAAATTAATTTGCATTGGCAGCCCAAGATAATGAAGTTCTCTGTTCACAGAACAGGCACTTAAGGGCTGCTGCTTCAGCTTCCTGTTGCTCCACCTCCCATCCTTTTCCTTAGGAGCAAATTTCCTTAGGAGAAAATTTCCTGGGAGAAGAGGAGGTCTCTGCCTTACTGCAGGGAGTTTTACTTGTCTTTTGGCTATGAAAGGATCAGTCCTCCAGGAATGAAGGCTCTGAAGCAGGAAGTCAGACAAACAACTCCACTTTCTGCAAAATCAGGAGGTTATAGGGAAAGCAAAGCAGATTGCAAACCTGGTCTGAAGCAGATTGATGTTCATAGCAAAGCTCCTTCCTCCTATACAGTGGCAATCATTATCTTAGAATTGTTTCAGCCCTGGAAGTGTCCAAGGCCAGGCTGGATGGGGCTTGGAGAAACCTGGGATGGTGGAAGGTGTCCCTGCCCATGGAAGGGGGCTGGAGCAGGATGAGCTTCAAGGTCCCTTCCAACCACCACCATTATAGGGTTCTGTAGGAACCATTAAATGTCATTTAGTCCAACAGCAAAATTTTGGGGATTTGTGGCAATCTAAGACCAAGAATTAATAATATTTATTTCACCAGATAGTCCTCCAGTAATAAAAAAAACTTCTTATCAACAAAATCCGGTTTTCACCAAGATTTAGAACATCTGTTTCAGAAGTTTTCTGTACCCAGATTTGACAAAACACTGCCTCTTTGCAGCAGCTTCCACACAGAGCTGTTCTGAACTGAAATGTTTCTTCCCAAGACGTGAAGCAATCCCCACTTTGCATCATCAGGTTGGAAATACTACTTCTCACCACATCCTCCTTGAAGGAAAAGTGCTACCTATCTCCCAAAAGGGACCGAGAGTAATCTAACAGTCATATGAATGAATTAATTAATAGATAACATGTTAAGAGACTGATGAAGGAGCTGTTATCTCAGCTACTGATACATGGCAGGATGGTCTATGGTGTAAAAAAACTCACTGTGCACACTCTTTACTGATTATCATTTACCCAGAGCAGAGGAAGGTCACTGGTAACACTGACCACAGAATCAAAGAATCAAAGAATGGTTTGGGCTGGAAGGTTCCTTTGAAATTGTCTTGTTCCAAACCCCTGCCATGGGAAGGGTCACCTTCCACTGTCCCAGGTTGCTCCGAGCCCCATCCAACCTGGCCTTGGACATTTCCAGGGATCCAGGGGCAGCCACAGCTTCTCTGGACAACCTGTGCCAGGACCTCACCACCCTCACAGTCAAGAATTTCTTCCTAATACCCAGTTTAAACTTACTGTCTTTTGAAGCCATTCCCCCTTGTCCTGTGACTAAAACCCCCTGTCAGTGGTCTCTCTTCATCTTTCCTGTC
>VZSR01000824.1:1230152-1248202 GCA_013398615.1 Brachypodius melanocephalos
TTTTTTCCCCAACCTAAATTGATCCTGTGATTCTCCATGGAGTTACAGACTCCCTGGAGAGGTTTATTAGTCCACTTTCACATACCAGGTGGGCAAAACCTGATCTACACTTCTGCTCCAGACCTACCTGGACCCTTAAACCAATATTAACAGCAACTCAGAGATTTTGGGACTGCAGATGTGACTTTTAGCTCTTTCTGGCCACTTGTAGATGAAAGCAGAAGGGCAAATGGACAATAATAAGTTGTTATGAATTCCCCAGTCACCTCTCCTTATCAGGCTTTCAGCCAGACACCAACACTCTCCATAAAGAAAGACAAAGAGATTAAATTAGAGTTGACCTTGAGTTACCCTTCCAGACAGATTGGGTTCATGGAAAGTCTTGCCTTGGAAAGAGTTTGTGCATCAAAATTTGGGTTTTGTGTTCCCTGGCTCAGCTTTGATGCTACAAAATACCTTTTGCAAGTGTGGGATTTGGAAGTCTTGGATCAGGAGCACGTTTTCCTCTGATGAAGGATGAGGTAATTAATCTCCATTTGGACTTTTTTTTTTCTGACCACAGATGTTTTATGTATAAATCTTGTTTATATGGATTTTGTTTATATGGAGGCTGGAAACATCTATTTAGAGGAGCAGGGAAGAGACGCTTCCTTACCATCAAAGTGGGCAAGACAAAAATCTACTGAAGGTTTTAATATTTATTTGTTTTTAATGTTATTTATTTTTAACCCAGCAGACAAACTCTAAGTGTCACAAAAGCACAACTAAAAAGAAAAGAAACACACAGAGCTTCAACCTGCCTGGCTGATACTCCAGAAAAATTAGCAGGGGAGTTACTTAAAATGGATAGAAGGAAAATCTTCCATGGGAGTAAAAAGCCAGTGGGACTCACTCATACAGGTCATGGGAGGAAAAGGTACAAAGTCGTTCTTCACACTCTGATTGGCCATTAATGACAAATAGTAATTAGCAAAGTAAGTAACCTTCTAGCAGATCTTTTAATCCTCACACATTCAGGCTGTTTGGGATGGCACTAAAGCTGTTTAGGCTGAAAGGTTTTTAATCTTTGTTATTTAGGTAATAGAAGAGCTACCATAGGGAAAGAGAATATCTTTTTCCAGGTAAGGAAAAGATCAAAGATGCAGTAATCTGCATGGAAATGCAGTTGCAATTCAGCAGCTCTGCATCCTTTATTTATTTTTTTTTTTAAATCAGCATTTTTCTTTTAGTATCCCATTTTCAGAATTTGGTTCTCATGCAACCTTTAACATGTTTTGTAAATCTTCCAATTCCTTATTATCCAAGACATTTTTCTCTTACCACCATCTGATATTTTGTTCTTAGCAAACTCCTTCTACAGATGGAGGATCTCCAGATTTCATAAATTGTAGACCTGGGTTGGAGGGAGAAGGAGGAGCAGGCAACAGATCCAAAGCTGTAAGAGTAATTTACCGCCTCTTATTTTCCTTCTCCATAGAGAGCTTCTGTCCCAGGCTTGGGACATTGTGAAAAATGCCTTAGTTTTTATCAACTTTTCAGCACTCTTTGTTCTGATCAGCTACTCACAAAAGGAAGAGAATTAAATGTATTTATGGTGGAAAAATATATGCACACCTCAGTCTGAAATAAAACTTCAAAAATCCCAAAATCTGTATCTGGGAGTGTTATTATATAACCAACATATCTCATTTTTAAAAAATCTTGGAAAACTTCCTGTACTTGTTATATGTTGACTTGCTTGAACCACTTTATGAGTGAAATGATCGTGCTTCACAATCTATATTTTATCAAATATAATTTGATATAGAATTCAAGTGAAGGGATCATTAATATATGACAGGCAAAAGACAGTTTGGCAAAAATCACTGGCTAAAAATTAGTTCTGAGATAAACCATTCTGAATGAAAAGAAAGGTCCGCAAAAATTTAAAAATCTTTTAGTAATGAATTTAGGGAAAAGGGATGGAGGGAGGGAGGGAGGGAGGGAGGGAGGGAGGAAGGAAGGAAGGAAGGAAGGAAGGAAGGAAGGAAGGAAGGAAGGAAGGAAGGAAGGAAGGAAGGAAGGAAGGAAGGAAGGAAGGAAGGAAGGAAGGAAGGAAGGAAGGAAGGAAGGAAGGAAGGAAGGAAGGAAGGAAGGAAGGAAGGAAGGAAGGAAGGAGAAGAGGAAAAAAGGAAAAGGGAAAAAAGGAAAAGAAAAAAGGAAAAGGAAAAGGAGAGATTAACTGGAGTTATGTTTTTATTAACAACAATAACAATCTATTGTTAATACTATTAAATTGTATGTGTGTTATTAATTGTTACAACTACCCTTATGAGCTCCTTTTTCTCAATCAGTTTAGAAAACAAACACATTGAAAGGATTTGAATTCTCTCTCTGAAACAAATTCATTTCAAAATGCCTTTTGTTTCCCAGTTTCAGCAGCAGAAGAGCTCAGGGGTTAAGGAGCTGTCACAGCCTGAGTAACAATCTGCAGCCTTGGATTCCAAGTGGTTGCCTAGCAGTAAAAGTCTCCTTCCACACCACTCCCAGTTGGAGGTGTTCCCTATTCCATATATATAGTTAGCTATAGAGACCCTATTTAGGGATGTATAAGAAGATTTATTAATAGGAGCTCCCTGTCAAAATCAGAGCATTGAGTAGAACTGGAAAAAGCCACATCCTTGCAAAAGCAGTGGAGCATCACACAGAGGCAGCAGCTCAGCACAGGAAATTAGTGTTGGATGCAGCGCAACAGATGCAGAAATCAACTACCATTAAGCACTTCTCTCGAGGAGTTTTTTGGGGTTATTCCTTCAGCTTGAGAGAAACACTGGGATGGTACTAAATCTGGGTAATTCCTCATGAAAAATCCTGATTTTTTTTTAAAGAATATATATCATGACAGAAGAGACTTTTATGTTGATGCAGTTTGTCCTCAGGCAGAACGAGGCCATTGGCTCTCATCCAAGAATTCCTGTGCTTAACCCAAAGTTCAGCCCAACCTCCCCAGTTACACCTGGCTTGTGTCTTTTCCCCGTGAGCCTTTCAGCAGTGGTGACCAACAACACCACAGTGCCTTGGATGCCAGTTTTCCCATTAAAAAAAAGCAGGAGTGATGAGCTGTGCAGAAGGAAAACTTGTATTTATCCACAAGACAGAGTCTCCTGACCCACCCCATGAGTTTGCAGAGGCATCAGGCATCCCTTAACCCCCTCCTCATGGACAGTCCATGGCTATTAATGATCTTCTCTCTCTGGTCCATAGATCACAGGCAGGAGCCATCTGGCTTTTCCTCGGACCAGCAGAACAGGCTTTCCGTAAACTTCAGGCTCTTTTTCCCTATTTAGGTCAGGAGTTAACATCCCCTATCACAAGCAAGGGGTCATGTCCTGCTGTTTAAAGTCAGCCCACTCCAAGAGGGCTGGCAGGATGAGCTGCCCCTCTCATCCAGGGAAAGCTGGGCTGAAAGGAGACCTGTGCCTGAGCACAGCAGAGCAAACAACACCACAATATGCTGCCAAATACTCACAGTGCATCTTGAGTGAGCTTTGCACAGAGCCCTTTTCTGGTCTAAAACACAAGAGATAAAGAAATGATGCTAAATCCCCCCTCTTTTCTTTTTTTTTTTGTTTTTTTCCTTTTTTTTTCTTTTTGGCAAGAAATGCTGCACTGTCCCAGTCTATCAGGCTTGGCTTGCTGAAAATTAAGGGGTCAGAAGGAGATGCCCCAGTCTTCAATAAGTCTGACCCCACCATGCTGGCTGGAGAGATTCTTTCTCTGCAGGACGAAGGAGTTCAAGTCCAACTTGGATAATAAGTAAAATGAATTTCAGCATCTTGAGAACCCAAAAACACCTCCTGCTCAGATCACGTGGATTGACCTGGCCATCTCTCCGTGACTGCCAAGCCTCAGCAGCTTTGGGGAGCAGTGGTGATCAGAGGAGCTGTGTTTTTCTCCTTCTCAATCCACCAAACTCTCACCCCTGCCTGGAGAATGGCATCCACCCCACCTATGTTGGGATATCAGCACTGTGGACAAACCATAGCTCCTAGCTGGATTTGTCCCTCTGTCCCCTTTCACTGCTGCCTGCATTGAATACAAAAGCTGAGCCATGATCTCTGCAGCTGGCACAGCCCTGCCAGCTGGCAAATCCTTCTGGGACAGGAGCAATGCCCTGTCCTCAGGAATGGGGCAGCACTTTTTCCTCTCCCCAGGCACCCAGCACCTTCCCACTGCCCCCTACAAGGATGAGGGCAGTCCCCACCAGCACAAGTGAGATAAGGGACAAGCTTGGGCAGTGCCATCTGCTCCTCTGAACACGCAACCCTTCACCTTGCTGCTGCCCAAAATTCCTGCCAGGGGGTTACACCGACCTCCTCCTTCCTCTGTGCCCCAGCAGAGCAAACAAGGCAAAGGGCTCTGTTGTTTCAGACCGCTGAGCAAAGGGAAGGACAAAGCTGCCCATCCTCCCTGCCTCGCATGTGACGAGCCTCAGAGGAGCAGCGGGGCTGCCAAGCCTGGTGACTAAAGGCCAAAGAGAGAGGAGATAGAGGAACACAAGGGGCTGCTTGTTTGGGTTTTGTTTGGGGAGTTATTTGAAATTCAGCAGCAACTGGGGTTGGAGAACAGAGTCCACTCAGAGCCTCTCTCTTCCCATTCATGCTCGTCCCGGCGAAGGAGGGAGGGGGGGATGCAGGCTGAGGAGCAGGGGAAACAACCAGGCTCCTCATAAGAATTCCTGCCTGGAAGAGGCAGCCTGTGCCCACGGGGAGGCATTGGAACCTCGACTTCATCTCAGGGAACTCGAGGCAGGACAAAGCCCTGATGTCAACAGCAGCAGCCTGGTGTCCAGGGAATCACTCCCTCCTTGCTTTTTTGCTTTTGGCAAGGCTTTGCCACCTCCTTCGTGGAGGTTGAGTCTTTTTTTTTTTTTTTTTTTTTTTATTTTTGCTTCTGCCTTAGTTTCCCCAGGTGTGAGGTAAGAGTAACACCATCACGTTTAGATAATGGGGACATTCCCAAGCTAAAAGCTGAAAAACAGTGAAGTGATTTCGGCGGAGCAGAAAAAAAGAAAAAAAAAAAAAAAAACCAAAAAACCCCAGCAGAAGATAAAGACAGAGATTGGGTAAAAACAAATAACATGCTGTGAAAAAGGCAATGTATCAATCTAGGACACAGTGAGGGGGAATATTGCCAGGTTTCCAGATATTAGGAGGACACTATCTTTGACCATGTCTAAAATATTACATCCATTTTTGTGCTGGGCTTCGAGAAACGTGAATTCACAGTGAGACAGGGTTGCAAATAAAGATCACTAAGATGACCAGACTTGCCACAAGGTGCTGGTGCACTTGGCTTTGCAAAAGGGAAATTAAGAGAAAATTAAAAACGCTATAATTAAAACTCTGAGAAGGACGCAGCAGAGGGATTTAAAAAACTTTAAACTAAAGTGCAATGATGCTGTGAGAATAAACAGGCTTGATTTGGCAAAAAAAAATGCACCTGGGTTGAGATTTTAGCCACCAGTAAAATTATTGCCCAGGACAGTCAGTCTTGTATGATTAAGAAGGAAATCTCCCTGCTAATGCTGAGGTGGATTTCATTAGGAAGGCTTTTGGGAAGTGGCTCTCCTGTTCTGTCCTTCTGTATTTAATGCAGAAACATGGCAACTTCACCATCTGTAGAGCTGGACACTACAGGGGCTTTGCTTTGTTGTGTTCCTCCACCCCTGAGATGCCTCCTGTGTTTCTTCTCAGGTGTTTGGTGACTCATCAGCAGCCAAGTGAAAGTTTGCTGCTCTGACCTTACAGGAGAGTCTCCAATGGCTCAAGGACTCAGGTGACAGCTCTCAGTCTGACTGATGACCTCCTGCAGGCAGCACAGACTCCTTCCATTTCTCTGCTCATTTTTAATTTAAGGGTCTCCACCTCTAATGCCTTATCCTCAAGGATACAGAGATTTTAGGGGCCCAGGGCAAATTTCAAGGAGCAAACTCCTCCTGATAAGATGTAGAATGATGTTACAAGCTGGGACACTTTCAAACTGCTCTGTCCAAGCCCAGCATACCTTCTCATTGAAGAATGATGTTTAAAGTTCTTCCCAACCCAAACTATTCTGTGATTCTCCTCTTCCCTTTCTGAGCTTTCTCCTCCTTCTCTGAGCCACAATCTCCTGGTAAAACCTCTGAGGGGTGTTGAACACAACAGAAATGGGGACGGAAAACTCTTCTGCATTCCCTTCCCTCCTGCCTGATTTTCCTCTTGATGTCAAGATGAACACACCCAGGAGAGATGAAAGAAATGTTCTGAACCATCTCCTGCCCCTTTTAACGTGGCAGAAATCTTTGCAAATGGGCAAATCTGAACCAAGTGATGAAATGGTCACTGAGTACAGTGACCCCTGACCTTCTCCCGTTTTTGTTATCCCAGGACGTCTCTCTCTCCCAATCCCACCTTCACATTCCTCCTGCAGTTGTTACTTTCCCCATCACAGGTACCATGAGCATGTTTGGAGTCATGGAATCGTTGAGGTTAGAAAAGATCATCAAGTCCAAGCATTAGTCCACTTTTTAGAGCAGAAGGACAAGGCTCCTCAGGAGTTTTCTCCCCACAGGTGTGACTCAGCCTCTATCCCATGTTTAAATCTCACCTCCAAGTCCAAAGTTGGTGCATTTTCATTGTCTGTATATCTGTACCTCAAAATGTAAATTTGGGGGAAATTTAAGTAAAAAATCCCCAGATTTTCGATCTTCACATGCACAATGAACCTAAATTACATGACTTTTTCAGCCAGGATGCTGATAAATGTGGCTCCAGTGCCAGAGAGAGCTTCATTCCCTGTGAACTGCTGCTTTCAGTTCCTGAGATGCTGCTGTTCCAGAGACAGAGCTCCTTGGAGACTGAAAGAAAAGATGCAGAGGCAAATCCTTCACTCCCCATGGAGACTGTATTCAGTCCTTATTACTGTTTGCTAATCTCCTGCTCCTTTCTGACATATCTCTGCCCTCACATTCTCATTCCACCACTCTCGTAGTACCTGGCATTTAGATCAGAATTTCTCAAGTTCTGTGATTATGAAAGACAGATGATATTAAAAAACAAGTACGAGTCATACTTAAAATAAAACCTTGGTGTGATTTTTGAATCACTAGACAGCCTGATCATGGTCCATAGTCAAGATTTAAAAAAAAAAAAAAAACAAACCAAAAAACAAACAAACCCACAAACCAAACCAAAACTAAGCAATTCAACATTTGACAAGCTCCAGTTTCATAATTCCCAAATTTTTTTTCTTTTGGCTTTGTTTCATAACTCGGTGAGCAAAGGTGAGCACACAGATCTCTGCATTCAGGCCCATGAAATACTCAGAGAAGATTGTTCTATTGGCAGCTAAACCCAGCCTGGCTGCAGGTCTCAGGAAAGAGCCTCAGGAAGAGCAGCAGTGTGACTCTGCTCAAGGGATGAGGGGTCCCTCCTCACCCCTGGCATCCCAATGTCCCTCACCACTACCAGGTATTTTGGTCCAAGTGTCCTTTGCCACCTTGTTCACGTTGCTGTTTTAAACTGGGTGTCCTGTGTTACCTTATTCTCATTGCAACAAAGGAAAGAAATTAAAAAATATATATAATCAAACAAAAACCAACATTCAAAACAGCCCCACAATTAAAATAAATCCACTCATTAATATAAATGGAGGCTGAAAATATGGATATTTCTCTGAAGTCCTGAAGCAAATGACATCCCCTCAGGAGAACACTGTTGTGGACACAGGCACATGTGTTTTATTTATAGCTTGAGTTTTACTGCAGTCTCTCAATCAAGCATGGCCACGGCTGTGTGCAGGCAAATGAGGCTCATTTCTCCCCAGCTCAGCTTTAAAGGGCAGTTAACAGCTTGTCCGGGAGGTTTGGTTGGGATGTTATGAGCACAACTTAATCACAGAGAGAGAAAAATGTTGCCACAGGAATGCAGCTGGGAGAGAGGGAGGCAGATCCCGGAGAGTGGACTGTGGTCTAGGCATGCTCCCATTCCTGTCAGAGCCCTGACTCGAGGCTCAAATCTCCCTCTAAGTGCTCCATTCATCACCCTGGAAGCCTCTAAGTCAAGGGAAGGCATCTCTCTGACAGCTTTACCCAACTCCTGCCACAAGTCACAGCATCCATGGAGCTCTTGTGGGATGAACACAGCAGCCCTGTCCAAAGGAGTTCATAACAAATCCCAACAATTCCTCCTGCTGGATTTCCCTGTCTTCCCCTCTCTGATGTCCACAGCTCTGCAAAGACACCACTGGACTTATTTGAGGTGTGATACAGGTGACAAGGTGTCAAAGTGTGGGTGTAGAATACAAGTGCTGGAAGTGAAGATCGAGCGGTAAATTTAATCAAATTCCTCTTGGTGTCACCCCATTCCCTCTCTTCCCTCCTTCTATCTCACTGCTGCTCCCTTAAAACTCTCTGAAGACTTTTCTGGACTAAAAAAAAGTCACGATTCTTCACTTTGACCTCCTCCAAACATTGTGTCCCTTGCCTAAAATTTGCTGTTGATTTTCAGGGATGTGCCTACATCACCTGCCCATGGCAGGACCCACACTGAGACACCAACACCAGGTCACCCACTGACCCCTTGCACCTCACCCTGCCTCTGAGCTGCATTTTCCCCTGCAGACTGCAGCCCTGCCCTCCTGTCCTGCATTGTGGCAGGCTGGCAGAGATCGTGTTCCTTCCCAAACATCCAGGAATAGATCTGGGCCAATTCCATTCCCTATAAAACTTGCACTTTGCAGTCCCAGATGTCATCCCTGACGTTTAGATCCACCTCAGTCTATCTGCTGGCTTAAAGCAAAGGGGAGGGCAATCAGAATCTGCCTGACACAGCAAATCTAGGGAGGAGAAAAGGGGGAATCAATTTTTATAATACGTGTTTGGCACTACATAATAGATATAACTCTAAATGCAAGCCATAAAGTTGGAGAGGATTATAAATTAAATCCATTCTGTCCCTTTTAACTAAAAAGTGACCTTACCATAGAATTAAATGTGGGTTTTACCCAGTGATCTATGGAGCTGTAAAAGTGCATTGTGGCAGGGGGATGTTACAGAACAGAAAGGAGCCCCCAGACAGGAATCTCTACCCAGCCCAGCCCATGAGCTTCTTCTTGGTTCAAAATGACCACAAGGCAACAAGAGCTGAGGGTTTCACCCCTCTCCCTGCCAGGAGGTGACTCGTATCCCTGCTGGGAACAGTCCCTGGCCAGATTTTCCTCTGAACTGGGACCAGTCCTGGGATGAGAGAATGCTGCCTGAGAAGGTGGTCCAAAACATTTCTAAAAATTAAACGGTCTGCACAAAAACAGGGCAAGTTTTTGGATCTGTGTCCTATCCCTGTTTAGTTTACCAAGCCCTAAATACATCACAAGAGGGGGAGAGGATTAGAAAGTACCCTGGGGCTCATATAAATGCCCCAGTGGTGGTGAAAGAGGGGATGGAAAGTCCTTGATTGCTCATATAGTGGCTCTGTCCTCCTGCTCAAATAATCATAAAGGAGAATCTGAAATACAAAAGACTTGACATTGTAATCCAGCCCAGAGGACACAATTTAGGATGTTCCTGAATGCTTTTGGATGGCCAGAAATTATCAGGATTTTGTCTCACAAGCAAATGCGGTTTGGAAGCCACTGCTGGGTTACAGGTTGGAATTTGTGGATAAAAGCTCCCTGAGCCTGTGGGAGACTCAGTGCCCCTGGAACATAACACAGAACTGAAGGCTGCTCCACTTCCAATCAGTACAGCAGTGAGGAAAATCACTTCCCCCATGAAACAGATGCTCAGGGAAGTCAGTGGTGTGTTACCTCATTACTGCTGAGAAGTGGTGCAAAGGAGGAGCCAAGAGCCTACCCAGACACTGAAAGTCACCGAAACTTGGAAAAAAAAGGGCTGCCACCGTCTCTTCCTGTGTGCACTGGACTTGTGTTGCCCTGCAAGCCATGAGCATTAACCAAAGATTTAGATTAGGTTTAGTTTGGATATCAGGATTTTTGTTTTTCGTGGTAAAGGTTGTAAAATATTGGAATGGACTGCACAGGCAGGTGGTGGGGTCACCATCCCTGCAAGTGCTCAGAAATGTGTTGACGTGGATGATGGTGAATGTGGTGGTGGTGCTGAGCCGATAATTGGACTTCATAATCTTAAAGATCTTTTTGAATTTTAACAATTCAGTGATTCTATAAAACACCAAGATTGGATTCAGGAAAGCAGCCCAGATGGTCAAGGTTATGTTGGAGACTCATCTCAGCTGCCACACTCCTCTGTGCTGGACATCAATGCCAATGGCTCCTTTCTCATTTTAGCCTTTCTTTTTCTCCTGGTCGCTCATTATTTATTAGCATTATTTCACTCAGTAATGGCATATTTGCCTGCAATTTGTACTGCTGGGGCTGCACAAGGACAGAACCCAGTCTAAGGAACCATCTGATGAACATCCCAGGAGCATCTGATGAAATCCATGGTCCTTGTGGGTCCCTTTCAGCTCAGGATATTCTGTGATTCTGTGTAGAATCCATCCTCACCATGGCTTTGCCGCCCAGGAAATACCAAGAACCACCCAGGGGATGGCATGGGGCAGGGATTATTGTTAACAAACCTTAGGATCAAGACTAAGTCACAGGTGGGGAGACAGAGAGTTTTGATCTGTGGCAGCAAGTTGCACCAGGTCATCGAGTCAAAGAACAAGCCCTGACATGTATTGTTAATTAACATTTGATGAGATATTTCACTGACCAAAGATCTGCAGGGGTTCATACCCCTACACACACGAGAGATGCTGGCAGAGCAAAGTACTTGCAAGGATAACCCAGAAGGGAAAGAAACTCTTGATAGTGCCCAGGTGAAACTCACCTCCACTCCGAATTTAGAAGGAAAGATATCTTAAAAAATCTGATTTTGCAAAGCACAACCGTGCTCAACCTAAGTCAGAGCCAACAACAGCATCCTGTTTACGCAGGTCTCCTTGCTATCCTCTCACCAGGAATATTTACCAATGTTAGAGATTTTATTCTTAAAGAGGTAGAATTGTTGCTATAGCTAGTAGCTCACTACAGATTCTATGAGGTAAAATGAAACAACCATTAATCAGCATATGCTGCACTGGGCTGGGCCAGGCTGGTGTCCTCCACCTCCTGAATCTGCCTATCACTCCAGTGCAAAAATGCCAAGATTTGTGCTGTTGCACATTTCAAAGCCATTTATGGTTAATATTCAGCAAAATCCAAATACTGCAGACATCCAGGACCTGCTGTGGATCAAGTCAAGAACATCTGGAGGACAAGACTCACCAGCAGAAGTCCTGATGTCCAAATAAATAAATAAATTTGCCTGATGGAAAGGGTGCAAACAAACAGTTCAGAGACAGTGACAGCTCTCCAGGAGATTCACAGAGGAAAAGGGCTGAGCTGGAGATGAAGCACAATCCCAAGATCTACAGATGTTGACCTCAGCTTTGCCATAAGTTCACTTTCCACCTAATTCAAGCCACAGACCAAGCAGCTTCCTCTGTGCTCAGGAGTTCTACGTTGGCCATGTTCATATTCAGTGTTGTGCAACCCACGGTGGTCAAGTAATGCAAATCCAAAAGGGCTCATCAGGAAAAATGCAGGGACACAAGATGGTGTTGGTCAATAATTTGGGAAGAAATAAAGCATAGCAACTTTAAACAATTCGCTCTTTTGATGACCCAGACAGAGAAAATCAGGGTTCAGGAAGAGCCCGAGCTGCCAGTGCTTGGTGGGAGTGACTGGGCAGAATAATTACACCACCAAAGTCACCTTCCAGACTGGAAGCCAACCTGCAGGACTAAAATCCTCTTTGAAATGCTCCTTCTCTGTCTGTCTAAAGACCTGTAACTGTCAGAGCAACACCTCCAGAGCAGGACAGGCCCCTGAGTGGAAGGGTTGGCTGGGCAGCACTGTCAATCTCCCACCCCAGTTCTGCCCCCTGTGCTGGAGAGATTGATTTCCTTCCCCCCAGCTCCAAATCCCTTCCACAAGGAGATTACACTGCCTACTCCGTAATCAGCAGCAACTTCAAAAGGGCTCAGCTGAAGGAAAACCTCTGAGGGACGACGTGAAGTGGGAAACAAACACAGCGTTTGGGTAGTAATTTGAGGTGGGAAGCTGGGGTTTTAATAACCACCTTGCTGCAGCCTGCTGGGCACCTGGAGGCTCACAAATTGCATTTATGAGAGCAGGAGGTTACAGGGAGGGTTTTGAGCCCACGTGGAAGGTGGCCGATGTGGCACATCCGAGGTGTCCGTGGCTGTTGTGTTTGGTGGCAGCTTCCCACCACGCCCTGTGGAATCCTTTGAACCCCTCAGGGATATCCCCAGGGCCTTGCCCTGGAAGAACATACCACTGAGTCTCCACCTAAGCGGAAAGAAAAGATTTCCTCAGTGGTACCTTGCAACTCTATGTGATCTACCCCAGTTTTGCTCTCCCCACCTGCCCCTAATTCCTGTGGTTTCTCCTTTCCCTGTTTCCCCAGTGATTATGGTATCCCTGGTGGCCTGCCCCATGTCCTCTATAGGGCATTGTCCTTTGTCCTGCCCTTTGTGTCCTCAGACCATTGGTTCCTTACCCCATACTTAACCCTGTGCACACCACATGGTCGGGTCTTTTGTCCCCGATTCCCTTCGGCACATTGGAATAAAACTTTGCTGGAATTTATCATACAAATGGCCCTTCTTGCCTCTTGGCTGAGCTAGCCGTGGCATGCGTGGTGTGTGGACTTGACTGCTTTGACTGAATGCCTCCCCAAAAGAGAGGCCTTTTGGTGGACTTTTGGTGGCCTTTCCAAAAGAGAAATCGGGAAATTGGTAGCAGCAACCACCATGTAAATCCCACATTGCTACAACGTCTCAGCGCTGTCACCCGCGCGCGAGCGGAGCCCGCTGACCCAGCTCCAGGAGGAGCCGTGTCCTATTTACATCCAGCCACTCTTTTGGGCAAGGGAAGGGAGCTGAGGAAAAAAAAAACAAATCAGTGCTTTGTCCCACATTCCCCTCGCCAGGCAAAATTGGAATAATTGTGGTGAGATCTTGTACAAACACGTTTAAGGCGTATTCAAGGCAGGGAAGAGAAAGGTGCTTCAGTTCTCTCAAGCTTTTAAAATGAGCTCCAGCCCAACAAGGACACAAAGAGCTCTCAGGAATCACAGCTGGCTCTACCAACTATCTTCCCTGTCCCCAGAACTTTATCTCATTTTGTACCTGATGCTGTTGGCAGTCAGGTGATATTCTCAGGGATATTCCAGGATGGGCTCAGAGGTGCTTTTGGGGAGATCACTGCTCCTAATCACAAGTCAAAAGCCAAACCAGGCAAGAGAGAGACCCCCCAGCCATCAGCACCACAGAACAAGAAAGGTGATGTTGGATCTTGTGGTGGAGTATCCCTCCTTTCCATACCCTGGAAAACTCAACTGCAGAGCAATCCAAGGCTTTTCCCAGGAAAACAGAAGGAAATATTCACAAAAATATGAATATTTTGTGATACGGGAGTAAAATAATGCAAGCAACACATCTTAGGGCAGGGTGTGTGCACATTTCTGACCAAAGATGCTGTGGCATTGCCTCTGGTCACAGCCCAGACAAAAAAATGGTGTAAGACTCCAGAGAGAGGAAGGGGCATGGACTTTCCAAGAAGAGCCTTGTCTAGAAAACTGAGATCAAGTCAACAGGACATCAAACCAGGCCTTTGTCCCAACACGAGTAAGGACAGTCTCCACTTCTTGAGAGGTTGTAAGCCTGTCTCACACCATGAACAAAGATTTTTCTTCCACTCAAAACACATCAAGACCTTGGATTTCAGCCCCCAGACCTCAATCCTGATCAGATTTCTTCCCTTCTGAGGAGGACAACACAAAGGGTCACACAGCCCCACACTGGAGTTTGTCCTGCAGAACAGCCTTCAGTTCTTTCCCCAGGACACCTTCACATACTCTGCAGTCCTCCTGCTCACCAGGAGACAGCTCTTGGAGGCATCTCTGTCCAGTGAGAGCATCAAAATCTGCAGCACTCCTGCCCCATCTTCACAGAATCACAGGTGCTCAAAGGTGGAAGGGACCTCTGGAAATCACCTCCTCCAAGCTGCCTCACCATCTTCCTTGGTCTTGGTAGAGGATATCCAGATATCCAGATTGAGGGTTCCCCGTCTGGAGAATTCCACTTCCAGTGGCATTTCCATGCCTGCAGGCACTTCCCACGGTTCCTAGTCCCTGAGGGATGCCTTGGGTACATCTACAATCATGTCAACTCTTCCAGCAAAGGATGCCCTCCTGGTGTTTCCAACTCATCCCACTTAACTGGATCCCCCAGCCAACTGGCATTTTGCTGGGATCTCTCCCAGCTTCCCCCCTGCCCTCCCAGCTCTGCTGCTCTTCTGCCTGTCACCATCTCTCCTGCTGGTTGTAGCATCATCTCCATCTGGAGACTCTGAAAGTCCCGACAGCATCGCTATCCCTGGTAACATATCCGAAAACCCAGAGCTGGCAGCAGTCAGAGACTGACACAGGACAGGAAATATTTAACGTTGTGCATGTCTTTTTTTTTTTTTTTTTTTTTTTTTTTTTTTTAAGCATTCAGAATATGCAGTGAACATAAATTCACTGTCTGGTTATTCCTTCACTTGCCCTCATAGCTGACCTGGAGGTGTTAAAATAGGTGATTGGAAGGGCAGTGCTGTATCCAGTGATAGGATCTGGTGGAGAGGCTTGGGGCAGTGTCAGGAGAGATTTAGATGGGAACAGGGAAAAGGTTTTTCATCCCCAGGGTGGTCAGGAGCCAGAACAGGTTCCTCAGAGAAGTGGTCACAGCATGGAGGCTGCCAGAGTTCCAGTTTGCACAACACTCTCAGGAAAATGGGGGATTCTTGGTGTTGTTCTGTGCAGGTCTAGGAGGAGCTGGACTCGATGGTCCTTGTGATTTCCTTCCAAGACAGGGCATTCTGTGATTCTGCTGAGATGTGGGCAGCTCAGAGGCCCTCTGGCCTCCTCAGGGTTTGCCTTCCCACAGATGGACGTGATTCACATGCTCCTTTATCACAGTTTTACCCTCCTTTGAGCTGCACTCACCAGAGCAGACCAGGCACAAAAATGTCTTCTTTTTTGTCACAGACTTTCCTTAAAAAAAAGCCCACCCCTGGAGCCATCAGAGTTTCCCTAGAAAGAGGCTGTGCCTTGGGGAACATTTGCAAGGCAGTGTTTGACCACTGAGGAACCACAGCACTGCCAAGCTCCATCCCCAGTGTGAGTGCCAAGACAGCTCAGCCCTGCTCAGGGGAGAGGTTCATTGACATTTAAACATTGAACATCACCCACGACCTGGGAGGCAGCAGCTGTACAGGCTGCTAGGTTACAGGGATTTTTCCTCTCCTCCCATCCCTGATTTCTGCCATAAAAATCACAGGCTCTGCTGTAATTTTACCTTCCCAGATAGATATTCTTGGGGCACATACAAGAACCAGATTCCCTCACCATCAACTGCACACAATGAGATTGCACTAAGATCCAAAAAGCGAGGGGCTCACCCTTGCCCCTTTCCTTGTACACAGGAAGGTGTAGAGCATTTTTTAGCAATTAATCCGTGTTTCAGCTCAATAGAGCTGATCAGATTGTGGAACAACATCTAAGAAGTGGAGATTAGCAGGCCAAGTTCTTTAGTACTTAAGGCACCAGTGCAGCTACTCAAAATCAGATTTCCCTTTCTTCCCTGGCAGTTGATTAAAGCCTTTTCAAGGAATTCTTTCCAACCTGCAGATGTTTAAGTCAGGTGATGGAGAAATTTTTTTTTTTCTTTTCTGGCAGCAGCATGGAGCTCAAGTAACTCAGGACAAAAATCAGGCCCAGGAAACAGATCTAAGTGTGTGTCTGTCTGTACACAGGCACTAAAGCAGAGCTTGGGTAGGCCTGACCACAGCACAAACATGCAAAGGCTTTGGTAGCGTGGTTCCAGAAGGGAGAAAACACTCTTAGAGCAGGAGCTGAATCCAGAAATAGCCTGTGAGAGGATCAATTTCTGCTGCATACTGATTTATTCAGACCTCTCGTGGTGGCAAAGCCCTCTATAACAAAATATCTGATTACAGGACTATGGCCATAAATTCCGCATGCCCTCGAGCAATGGCCAATGAATAACTGACTTGTTAAGGGAACAGCCCTGCACAATGAATAAATCTACCAACAGGGCCTTCGATACAAAAGACCCCACCGGGACAGATTTCCTTGTGAAGGTGTATCGACTTTCATTTGCAGGAACCAGCAGATATTTGTTTGGAGGAGATCTCCATTGTTACATTGCTGCTCAACAACATCCAGCACAAAGCCTGACTCCTACCCCAGGCTTGATTGATTGGAATATCCAAGTGGGCTGGACTGTACAAAGTTTTAGTGTGCTCCACGAGGCTCTCCTGCGAAAGGTGGTGTTTAATCCAGAGGAAATCCAAGGCAGGCGTAGGAGAATTGCCTGCTTCTGTTATAGAAGGACCTCAAGAAATTAACAGCTGAGGAAGGATGAGAAAAGACAGCTCTGGAGGAATGTTTAAGGGTGGATGTGCTCACAGTCAAGGCACAAGAAGAATAAATCATCCCTGGTGCTCAGCTGGTGCCCTTCACCTCAGGATCCAGAGGAAATGTGGTTTGACCACATCCAGTTGGACACACAGCTGGCACAGAGCCCCACCAGGAAGGAGGAAGCCAGGCTTCCCCATTTCCCAAATGAGAGCACCACCGTGCAGAAAGACCAAAGTCTTAATTAAGTGTGACCTGATCCCTGCCCTGAGCCACGTGGTTTGGCAGGGGCTGAGATCAGTCCCCTGATGATGTCCTTGGCCCACAGGGAGAATTTCACCACAGCAGCTTTTAAAATCGACCGTGGGGTTTTGGTGTTGGGTAACCCAAACTTCAGCGGTTTGTGGAGCTACTGGCTTAAAGGATCATCCCCAGGGAGACAGGAGCACAGATGGGACAGAGACAAAGAGTTTCAGCTCCAAATCTATTCTAGCACAGATACCACGATGACCCCAATCCCAAAAACATTTAGACAGAGAGCTGTGCTAATTCTCAATGAATATGGAATAGGGCATGTCTGCCAGGAATGGGATATTCCTAATAGCTGACAGAGGGGAGGAAGAAAAGAGCCATTTTGCAAACAGCAAGGACTTTGTTATAGGCCAGCTGAGCTCAAAAACCGAGGAAACATCTCCATCTAGCCAAGCCAGCCTGGAAACAGGCAGCTGACAAGGTGAGCCTGCAGGTGGGAGTGCTGAAATCATGGCAGGAGGTATCACAAGACTGCCTCTGACCAAAATTCAGTGTTCAGAAAAAAGAGCTGGCAACAATAAATACCGGTACATGCACGTGGCATGCACGAAATGGTGCCCCCAAACACAGGCAGGATTCCTCTGTCCTGCTCCCAGGCCACATCAAGACAGCAAACAGCATCTCTACCTGGAGAAAATCACCAACCTGAAACTACAATGGTACAGGAAATACTGGAAGAAGAATTTTGTATATTTTATATATCTTCTTTCATACACTCACTTGAGCCAACATACAGTGTACCACGTAAGGTGACATCTATCTGTTCAAATTTTAACCCCTCTCCAAAAATATCTTTCTTTTCTTACTAGGTCTCTGTCTATTCTTCCTCCAGATGCCATTTGCTTTCCCTGATCTTCCCTGTCCCAGGGATAAGGCATGACACCAAGCAGGGCAGAGTTTGCCACTTCAACAGCTCGTTTGTCATCAGCTGGTCACTCCTTAATTAATCTTTTATGGAGGGATATTTCAGAAGAAAATGCAGAGGGAGTAGGAGATGGAAAGTAAGAAACCATCCCTGGTTTAATTTTGATAACATTGGCAGGGAGTGATTCGCTCCAACAAATTAAAATCAGCAAATCTCTCATTTTCTCTGACAGAGGTAACCAATTAAAATTTTCATAAAGGGGGCAGTGATGTGTGTCTGCCAGACAGAGTCACCAATCTAGCAGCCCTCTGATTTAAAATATTATCTTTCCTTTCCTTTTTTTTT
>VZSR01000824.1:1250671-1290273 GCA_013398615.1 Brachypodius melanocephalos
CCCCCCCCCCAACACACACACGCAGTTCTCATACCGGGTATGGGGTCTGGCACACCGTCCCTGCCTCGTTTTCCCTCGTGTAAGGAGAAGGGGCTACAATCATTAATAGAAAACCCCTCAGCTTTGCAGCCAGCCATTCCCTGAGCCTGCCCACCCCTGGTTCAATGACGGGTGCTCCAAGCCCCTCTCCCTGCACCCAAGGCTCTGCAACATCATCCCAACTGCTGTGAAAACGGCCGAGAGCTGCTCCTGCCCTGTTTGTTCCTTGTGGCAGCCCAATCCCTTTCTGATCTCCCCTTTCCTCCTCCTCAGCAGGAGCGATGCTGCACCCTGACCCCTCTCAAACACCCAGAGCTGTGTACGGGGGTCCCCTGGGTTTTCCATACCCCAAAACCCCTAAGCCCTTCGGAGACCCATCAGGCAGGGTCTGTCTGTCTGTCTGTCTGCTCAGCCCTCTTCTCTGTCCCCTGCCTGGCTCAGCCCCGTGGCCACCCTGTCCCCTGGCAGTGCGGCTTGGCTGAGCTGGTGCAGTTCCTCAGCACCCTCCAAGGGTAAAAAAAATCCTCCCTGGCTCTACCCTGCCACCCCCTTCCTCTTCCTCAGCGAGGTCCTGGGCACAGGAAGGACTGTGGGACCCAGGTTAATGAGTCATTAGTTAATTAGGGACTCACTTAATATGCATGGGGAGTTGTTTGTTTCCTTTAGCCCGGACTTTGGATGAGATCCCAGCCCTGCGAAGCCTCCAGCCTCGTCTCCCAGCTGATAATAGATAATACAGATATTTCAGCACCAGCCAAAGCAGAGTCATCATCATTAATACAGAGCCTTCCCTGCTACGCGGCAGAGGTCACCAGGCAACTCCTCGGAGTGTCGGGGGCTCAGCCCTCCCGGCTTTCCTCAGGCTCTGCCTGGCCAGGTGAGAGGAGACCTATGGGCACTCAACAGGTACCGGGGCTGGGGAGGTGCACCCTGCACCCCCAGCACCCCTGGCTCCCTCCCAGGGAGGCTTTCGAGGCACTGCGATTTTCGCTCTGACGCGCACGCAGGTTTGGGCATCTGTCAAAGTAGCTCCGCTCTTCCTCAGCCGCCTTCCTCCCCTCCTCCTCTTCCTCCTCCCTCAACCATCAGCTGTCAGCTGGCCCTGGCAAGTCGGCAGAACCAGTGCTGGAGCTGGGTTGAGCGTGGAAAGCTCCAGCTCGGAAGGGATGGGGCGGTCAGGGGTGGAAGGAGGGGGTGTCTTTTTGCCCTCCATCCCTTTGACCTTGCCTTGATGCTCCCCTCCCTCCCCACTCCTCTCCGTGCCGCTGATTCACAGGGGTTTGTTGCTTGGCCAGGGCAGGATCAGGGACACGAGAGTGAGTCACAGCCGAAGGTACCTGGCAGAGTTCATCTGCAACCCGTGTTTCGATTCGGGAACCGGTGCCCACTCTCAGCCAGGATTGAAAAGTCCCTTTGAAACCTCTACCTGACCCCCCTCCATCCCTCTTTTCCCCTTTTCCTCCCAGCCTTGGCAGAGCCATGGCTGAAACACCTCTCCGTGAAAGTCTGAAGATGCATCAACAGCCACCCTCCATCAGCGAATGTCAGGCCGTGAAAGGCAAGGGGGCGGTGGGGGAAGAGGGAGAGACAAATTTTGCGATTCATTCCCACACAGGGTGATTCAGAACAAGATGCTTTGTAATTACGCATCCCTGATGGAGACTCCTTCTCTCTCCACCGGGCCCCCCTCCCCAAAGAAAGGCTAAGCCATGCCTGGGTGCCAGCATCCCCCAGGAGCGCAGCGCCGGGAGCAGCCTGTGTGTGTCTGTGTGTCTGTGCCACACTCGGAGCTCTACAGAGGCTAAAGGTTAATCTTCTCCCCCAGCGTGAAGCCAAGTGCTGAAAAATGGCATCTGGGGGGGGCACACGAGGAGCTTGTCGCCTCCCCAGCCGTAGCCTCCAGCCCTGGGTAGGTGCCACACAAGCAGCGAAGCAAGCGAGGACCCCCCCACACCGAGAGCTCTCCATGGAAAAAGAGGAAAGGCAGGAAGCTGCGATGAGGGCAGATTCATGCCCGGGGCAGCCAGTTGCCTGTCCTTCCCAGACTTTGTTTGCCAACATTGCGGGCTGAGGAGTCCCGGACTCCAGGGCTGCCCGCGGAGGCACCGCGGCTTCGCAGCACTTGGCAGTTCAGCCCCGGCTGCCTCTGCAGCTCTCCTGTCGCGATCCCCCGCTCCTCTTCCCTCGTCTGGCTGCCTTCTCCCCCAGCAAAGAACCCAGTCCCCAGCTCCCTTCCCCAGGACACGTCTGCATTTCCCCCTCCGCATCCTGCAGACATTCAACATTTTCCACCAGCGCTTGATGTTTGCCTACAGGACCTGCATGCACAAAAGTTAAAACTTCCCATGTCGGGGAATTATTACGCTCTATCAGCCCAAATCGCGGAGTGGAAGGGACGGAAACATCCTCCGGGTGCTGTTTTCAGGGGCAAAAGCAGAGGAGTGGGTGCCCACCGCTGCCCCCATCGCCGGCTCCCCTGGGGATGGAGACAGACCCCCTCTGCGCTCCAGGCAAAGCGTAGCCGGGAAAGTCGCGTTCCCCCTCTCCCTCCCCTCCGTGGAAGAAGGAAGGGTGGCCGGGAGTCCCTTACCTTGCCGAGCTCCTCAGGTTTTATATCCTCCTTCTTCCCTTCGTCAAATTCCAAATGGAAACCAGCAACATATCCAGGGGTAACCAGCCCAACATTGGGCAGCGCGTGAAGTCCAAAAGGATGGCAGAGCTCTCTCTCTCCCCCCCCTCCGCTTCCTCCACTCCAGCCTCTACATATATATATACATACACATTTACATATATATATATATATGTATATATTAAATGGAAAAGGGGGGAAAAATCCTAAAAGAAATGGGGGTGGGGAGGGTGAGGAAGGGAGAACCTTTGGTGTCTCTGCAGACAGGCAGGTAGATGAGAAAAGCTGAAAATAATTAAGCCGTTTTTTGAGGAATCCTTAGGAGAGGGGAAAAACGCAGTTAAAAGCCAGTAAATCATTAGATCCAAGCAGACAATCAAGTCTTCTCCTTTGGAAAAAAAAAATATACAGCAGGGTTCAGAGTAGCTTTCCCAGCAGCAAGGAGCGAGAATGGTCTTCTTCAGAAAGATATATTTGTTTAAAATCCACTCGTCTGCTTTTCCTTCTTTCTCTCTCTTCTCCCCCACACTTTTTTTTTCTTTTTTCTTTCTTTTTTTTTTTTTTTTAATTCTGCTTCTGAATCTCTCTCTCTGAAACTAGATCCAGTCTTTGTAGCCAGGGGCTGCATTAAGGATTACATCAGGCTTTTATAAGCTTTCCAGATCACACATTAGAGTGAGAGAGAGAGAGAGAGAGAGAGAGGGAGGGAGGGAGGGATAGGAGGGAGGGATGAAATGCACACACACATACACACGCACACGCACGGATCGGAGCTTTGTAAAACAGGCAGCTATAGGCAAGGACCCGAACTGACACGGTATCGCATCGGGCATGCTCCGCTAGCCTCCAGCAGGAGAGGATGGATGGATGGATGGATGGATGGATGGATGGATGGATGGATGGATGGATGGAACAGAGGAGCCAGCGACAGCCGGAGCGCGCTGGCGGCTCAGCAGCGCAGCCTCCTCGGGACAGCTTAGCCCTAAGCGGGGAGCCAGGAGGTGAAGAGGGAGCCGGGATGGTGGTGGTGAGGATGGCTAGGCTTCTGCTTCCCCCCCCCCTCCCCTCCCCGCCCCACTCCCCCAAAAACCTGCGGAGGCTCAGCACGGAGAGGTGCCGCTCGCCCGCAGAGGGATGCGCAGAGACGCTGGTGCCGCTGCCTGGGTACCGGCGGGGAGAAGGGGGTGCCGGGGCTCTCTCATCGCGCCCCCCGGAGCCTCCCCCGGGGCTGACAGCCTGGGAAGGGGGACGGGACACTGGACAGGGCGGCGGGGACCATCGGGGCAGTGGCTCCTCAGCCCCTCAGCTGCGGGGAGGGAGGGCGGGGATGGGGGGACCTCCCCCAGCACCCCGGCTTGGCCGTGCCTTTGCACCAGGGCATACGATTTGCCCAGGCAGAGACGGCAACAGCCATTAACCCTTTCCTAATTGTTTGAATTTTACCTCTTTCCTCCTCCACTCCTTGCTCCATTAACCCAAAATTTGGGGGGGAGGACGGGGGATGGAAGGGGGGAGGAGAGGGTCTCACATCCAGACGATACCCCAGGGTAGAGGAGGCTGGGGAGGGGGAAAGAGAAAGTTTGAGCAGATGGAGGAGGAGGGAATGAGCTGGGGTGAAAGGTACGTGCTACATCCCGGCAGATTTGGGGTGAAGGTGCTGCCTCCCGGTCTGCAGCCTGAGGAAGGTCCTCCGGTAATGAGGAGCCTGCCGAGCAGAGAAGGAGGGGTGGGAAGGGGATGGAAGGGACAGGGATAAGGCTGGAGGTGTGTGGAGAGCTGGGGGACTTCAGCATCCTGTCAGACTTCGGGACCTGCCCCTTGTTTTTAACCCTTCCTACTCCAAAAGGGGGAAGCCGACCCTCTTCCCCTGACAAAATCACCTCTCTCCCAGCCCGGGGCTGCTGCTCCCCCATAAAGGAAGGGGCACAGACCTATTCAAGGGGAGAGGTAAAGATCCTATCTGCCACCACCCTCTGTCCCTCCGCCTCAGGGAGGAAGAGGAGCACCCCATCTCTCCCCCCAGAGACTCTCCAGGGATCTCCACCCCCTCCCCTTGGCCTTCTTCCCCTTTCCTGCCTTCCTCTCACATCACTCAGCCATTTAGCCCCTATTTCCACACCTTCAGACCGTTTGCATCCCTAAAAAAAAAAACTCCCGGAGGAAGGAGAAAAGGAAGAAAATTCTTCATTTAGACGAGCTGAGCTGCAAACCCTGGCTGTGGAGGAACGCAGCAAAGCAGCCTCTCATCCCCAGCCAGCACTGCAGCATCGCTGGCCAAAGGCATCTGTGACATCTCCAGTTGAGCGGGGACTGGAGCAAAAGGGCAGCTGGGGCCTGAAATGCGGGGTTTTAGCCGACAGGCGGCTATGCTGGATTAGCACAGTGCATGCTCCGAATGGAAATCTCTCCCTCTCCCTAGCCAGCATTTTGGCAGTTTGTTTTCCTTCAGGAAGGCTTCCCTGCTCCTCCGAGTCACCCAGGGATTTCTTCCCTGTTTCTGCAGCTTCTCTCTCTCCGACCCTCACAGGGGCCAGCAGGAGAGTGGAAAGTTTTGGAGGGAGCCAGGGAGGGATTGGCAAAAGCAGCACGACCCTAAACCTCACCCTAATCCTAAAACTGACCCTAACCCTAACCCTGACTCTGCCCCTGCACCCTCTGAGCCCCGTGGGGCAGCTCTGCTTTGCTTTTGGAGTGATGGGGGAAGAGGGGATCTCTCACCTTCCCTGTTCTGTGTCTTTTGGGGGATCAAGCAGAGCAAGGTGCAGTTGGCCTCTCTCCTGTGTTTCAGGGCAAATAAGCCCAAGCAGAAGGGCAAAGCACCAGAAAGTGCCACTGACCAAACGAAACCCATTTTCTCTTGCAGCAGTGGGGCCTCATGGAAAACTCGTCTTTGCTGGGAATTGGGCTCCATGAATCTGAGAATCACAGAATATCCTGAGCGGGAAAGGACCCACAAGGATCATCAAAGTTTATCTAGCTCCTGGCCCTGCACAGGAATCCTACCCTGGGCCACAGAGTGTTGTCCAAAGACACCGACAAATGTCACTGCAGACCATTTTTTCCAGTCCTAAATAGAGAGATTTGTGAATTCCTACCCTTGAGGGTAAGAATGGCCCACACCTCAAAATCATACAGAGGCCTGATGTCCTCATTTCTCACTGTGTGCCCTCCAGGGAGACCTGGGGGTGAGCTGTGACAGCAAACAGGATGTGAGGATTTAGGGTCTGCAACTGGCTGAGGTAACCAAGCGCAATAATTCACCTGCTCTCTTCATCTGTGAAGTGATGAAAGCAAAATAACTTTAGCATTGGATGGATCTGTGAAATTCCCCACAGCAGGATAATTCTGAGGGCAAAGAAGGCCATTGGCAGAGCAAGAGATACCCTCAAAATATCAGCGCTCCCAGAAATCTGAGTTTGGGGAGACACAGACCCTTCCTTCCATCCCGCCAACATAACCCAAACATGGGATCTGTGGGGAGGATGGTCTATACTGATAGCATGACAGATTTAGACTCCTTTGTGTTCGTGGTTGTCCCCTCTGCTCCACATGTAGGGACCTTGCAGTGGCCACACTGCCCAGTCCAGGGTCAGCACAATGTATTTATGACACAGAAAGCCCTGAAACAGAGATCTCTGCCCTGTTTTTTGCTTGGAACTGTGAAGAAATAACCAAAAGGCCTCAGCTCAGCCCACACTGGCAACCTCTGTCCCATCACAATATGGTGTGAGGACTCCTGAAGTTGCTCAGAGCAGATATGGGCACCATCAGGACCTTCCAGTGTCATTCCCAGAGGAAAAGAAGCAGACAAGAACAGCAAAAAGAGGTCAACAAGGCCCAATAGCTTTTGGGACACACCATCTCCACACCATCATGGTGGTGCTAATAAGGAAAACCCACCCCTAACTCTCCTTGGTGAGGTGCTGGGTGGGTTTTGTGACAAACACCAACTTTGTTGTCCAAAACCACAACCAAGACTGAAGTATCTTTTTCTTCTCTGCTCTGTTTTCTATCTGGGTTTTGGAGGTGGAAAGGCTTGAGTTTGATCCAGCTGTAATTCTCCTCTTCCCCCTGCCAAAGGAAAACAGCAAACTTAAGAGAGATAAATAAACCTTTACACTCACTTTTAATTTAGAACATGATTGTTGCACAGAAAATGCCTCTTCTTGTCAGAGCCAAAACAGGTCCAGAGGAAAAAAAAAAAAAAAAAAAAAGGAACATCCATGGTTAAATGCAGCACCCCTGGGAATATGCAAAGAGATTTTGGGAGAAGGATTAAGCTGCACACTTCAGGAGCCTAAGCTGGTCTCAAACTACAAAGTACATGAGGGAGACATGAAAGAGACAGAAAAAGATTTTCTATCTGCCCAATTTTTCCACCTTCTTTTGAAGCACGGAATACGGACGGGAAAAGGCTGTTTGGGCTGGTGGCTGCTCAGAGCTGGTTTAGATTTGTTAACTCTGTCCTCCCACCTCCCACATTGCAAAGGTAGGCTGGTGGTGCTGTTGGGATAATAGATTTGCTCCCAAAAATCTGCTGGAAGCATAATTGCAATGTGAAGAAACTGAGTTTAGTTTTTTGGAAGAGTCTCCTCCTGCCAATGGTACCCCCAGATATTGCAGTTGAGGATGAGGATGGCAAAGGAGAAAAAAAAAAAAAAAACAACAAGGAATGCCTGGGATTCCCAGGGGATCTGTTTGAAAAGGAGAACTGCAAAGCAGGACAGCTTGTAAGTAATCAGTTTACTTCCCCTCCAGCAGCAGATACCACTGTGTTTACATCTATAACACTTTCCATTGTGTCTGTTTAAAAATCTCCTTGAACATTTCAGATTTTCAGCCAGCCACATCCTTCTGCTGAAGGGGGACATGGGATAACTCAGCTCTACCCAGGACTTGAAAGGGATTTTCCCATGCCTGCTCTCACATGACTGCTGTGCTTTCCACCCTGCTTTTGTTGTTGTTGTCAATTTTTATATATTTTTAATGACTTTTCATTGCTGTTGCCAGCTGTGGTTTGTGCTGGCAGCGGCTGCTTAGGAGTGTTAATGCTCACGTACCACAGGTCAAACCCAACAATTCCAGCCTCTCCTAAGGGCAAGAAAAAACTCCTGTTCCTCCTCCCATGCTCTGCATTTATTAAGTGTAGGAATTGTCTGTGTTCAAGGAGCATTTTTGCTCAAACTCCTCCGTTTTTCGGGCAACGTGGTGAGAGAATTCTCCTAAAACAGGAATTTAGCATCAAGCTCATTTTATAGACTTGTAAAGTGAGGTAAGGCAGAACTCTCAGCTTTCTCAAGCATGGAAAATCCTGACTCCAGCCCTCTCCCCTGACCAGCCTGCTTTGCACACCAGGGTCAGGGGACAACTTAATGGGACAAAAAAAGACTCTTAGTGAGGAGAGCAAGCACCAGCACAGGGTTGGTCACAGCCAGTGATGGTGGAGGGAGCTTGGATGAGTGGACTGTTGCTTTGTTGAGGAAGCCAGACTATTCCCAGAGTCCCAAAGCTCTTGGATGACTAGGGGAGAGGATGGAACCCCCCTCTGAAAGCATTTGTGATGCTGGCTTGGGCAGCAGGAGGGAATGATGGAGCCCCAAGCCCAAATGCTCACAGCTCCTTTTTCCCAGAGCTGTGAACTGATCCTGAGTTTTCCTCTTTCCCCTCTCCCTGTGTGGGAAGGGAAGGAGTGGGAAGGAGATATTAATGAATTCCTTCTGCCTCCCTACTCCACAAGGATCACCTGCATCCACTGTGGCTCCAGCACCCTCTTCCTCTTCCCTATAACCCTTTGTTGTGTCCATTCCCTTGACTCATGAGGGGATCTCAGGAGCTTTGCACATCAGTCTTGGCCAGATATGGACGGAGAGGGATGCTCCCTCCTATAGCAACGCCAAAAGCTGGTGAAGATCCAGGGACCAGAGGCTGAGAACCAGGAGTGAGAGCAAAGACAAAGTGCAATTTGATGTTATTGCCAACGAAGACAAATTGGAAGCATCCCAAACGGTCACAATAAAGAGAAATTTCTCTAACAAGGCCTCAGGTCTTTCTTGTTTAGAAACTTTGTTCAGGAAGGAAGGTGCTGAATGCCTTCTAAAAATAACAATGTTAATAATAATTACAGCGTGTTTCCAGAGTCACAGAATGGTTTGTGATGGGAAGGACCTTGAAGATGATCCAGTTCCGCCCCCTGCCAGGGGCAGGGTCAGATCCCACTAGACCAGGTTGCTCCAAGCCCCCTGGTCCTCCTGGCTGTAGCAGACTCCACTCTAATGTCACCTGTCTCTGCCCTCCCTTAACCCTGACCCATAAATTCTCCCTTAGCTCCTCTTCCTCTTCAGGCAAAGCTCCATGTATTCCATCTGCTCTTCAACACAGAGGGGGACAGCCCTCCTCATCTCCTATGCTTGTTCTTCCTGGAGAGAATTCCTATTCCTGTTCTTCCTGTATCCTTCCATTCCACTCCTCCAGTCACAGGAGTCATCCCAATCCAGTCACAGGAGCTATCCCACCATATCTCCACGATGCCAACAAGAACACACATCCCTAACCCTCTGGTTTATTCCACATCCTCATGTGTTAGAATGGAGGAATTTAAGCTGGATCAGTGCTGGAGCCGTTTTCCTGTGTGGAGTGCCTGGAATTCCTTTGTGCTGCTCTCCAGGTGCTTCCCTGCTGACCTGCACTCCCTCTCCAAGCTCTTGGCATCTATTGCTGACCCTGGCACCAAACTGGCAGGAGAGGGATGGGCTGAGATTCCCCTTCCCCTGGGAACTCTATTTTCCCACACCAGCTGCTGGAAGCTGCCAGCCACTCGTTTAAAGCCCCGGTTAGCACAAAAGGTTTCTTTGATGGTGGAAAAGCAGATTCCTTTGCAGGGCTCCCAATGTGCTTCCCGAGCAGAGCCATAGATGGCAGTACGTGGTATTTACAGAGTTATTTCCACAAGTAAATCTTCTTATTTTAGCAGAAAGCGAGAGGTTTTCATTTCCTTGTAGTTAAAACGCGCTCAGAATGAGAACTAAATCAATGGAGAGAGCAAGAAAAGCCTCCTTGCCTGAGCACTGGCAGACAGAGCTTGAAATGCAAAATCCCTCTGTGCTCTACAGGATTCTCTCTCCCCTTTCACAGGGATGATACCTGAGGAGTTGAACAAGAAAACAATTTTCCACCCTGGAAAGAAGTCAAAGATCTCTGAAGTGACTGTCACAAAAGCCTGAAGTCAGCTCAAAATTCCAGGTTCACTTTCAAAACCCAGCAGTTCAGATTGCAAATGTGAATTTAATTCAGGCCAGACAAAAGATGTTACTTTGATTTCAACTTACATTTCCACTTTGTTATTGCTTTAATACCACTAGGTTAGCTTCAAAAATCCAAAATAATTTGTAAGTAATAATGTTTGGGATTTTTTTCCCCTTCTTTTCTCCTTGTTATAGTAAAACACTTATTTTCCACACACTGAAGTCTAAATTCAACGAACTGACGCTTCCAGCCCAAAGTATCATATTGAAGTAATATGCAACTTGTTGCACTTTCTGATTTGATTTGCATTAAAATAAATTGATTTCCCCAAGTCCAGCCTGTTTGGTCCTTGAGGGTAATTGATGACTGATCTCTCCCTGTTCTTTTCTCAACCCAGGAGCCTTTAATTATATTTTCTTTCCCTTGTCCAGCTGAGGGGCCTGACAGAGCAGCTTAGGAGGGCACCTGTCCTCCAGCCAGGGTCAACCCACCACAGCCACCTTCTTGTCCCCATGTTCCCAGCACCCAGGGACTTAATTTCAGTTGGTTTCTTTCCATACAAGTATCCAAGTCAGCTTCTCACAGATGTCAGAAGAAATAAGTGTAAAAAGAGGGATCTCCAGAACTTTACACATTGGTGGTTTCCAACCTCATTTTTCGTATTTAGACACTTTGAATCACCTCCCAAATCTAATCCTTGTGAGGCCAAGTGCTTCCAGGCTCCCTCAGAAACCAATGGAGCTGGAGAGTGCTCAGCACCTTTAAGAGTCTGCTCCTTTGATGCTCTCATGAATGGAAATCTGTGGTTTTCCAATACCTGTATTTGACCTGAGCATCCTGAAATCGAAGGCTGATCCTGTAGCTGTGTAAATCATTTGACATAAGCATATGTAAAACAAGTTTGATCCCTTAATTTATAGCCAATTGAAATTGGAAGTCCCTCAGTGGAACGTGGGATTAGTACTGAATAAGGGAAAACAATTAAGATTAAATAAACCATTCACCCAATCTCAGCCTTGTAACCTTTGTGTTTGTTTTATTTTCCCTCAGATGTAATTATAATCTATGCTGGGACATGTCTGCTTATGATAATGGAGGAGTCATTTATCAGATAACTTATCTCTGCCTCCTGCCATAAATCATCTGGAGTGGCTGGGATGAGCCCGGCTCTGGAGCCAGGTGGTGCCAGCACAGGACTCATCCTTCACTGCTGCACGTGTTCAGAAAGGCTCTGCAAAGGCTCCCAGCAGAGCTCAAAAGTTCTGCAGGTGCAGGATGGTTTTAAAAGCCATTACCTGGATCCTGGGTTGCATCTAAAGCAGAACAACCAGCAGAGGAGGGAGGGGATTCGCCACTTCCACTGTGCTCGGGTGAGATCCCACCTGGAGTGCTGCATGCAGCTCTGGGGTTCCCAGCACAGGAAGGAGATCGACTCATTGGGACAAGTCCAGAGGAGGCCACTAAACTGATCACAGGGCTGGGGGTACTTCTGCTCTGGACACAGGCTGGGATAGTTGTGGCTGCTCAGCCTGGAGAAGGCTCCAGGGAGACCTCAGAGCCCTTTCCAGTACCCAAAGGAGCTCCAAGAGAGCTGTAGAGGGATATTGGACAATGGCAAGGAGTGACAGCACAAGAGGAGATGGTCCTAAAGGGAAGCAAGGTAGATTTTATTTAGAATAAGTAGTAGGAATAAATTCTTTACTGTAAGGTTCATGAGACACCAAAAGAGCTTGCCCAGAGAGGTCATGGACTCTCCATCCCAAGAGATGTTCAAGGTCAGGCTGGATGAGTCCCTGAGCAACCCTGTTCTAATGGAAGGTGTCCCTACCCAGAGCAAGGGCTTGGAACTGGATAATGTCAAAGTCCCTTCCAATCCAAACCTTTCTATGATTTTATGCTGCACGAGTCCTTCTCTATTTACTCTGCATTATTAAATCTGAGGTTTCAAAATTAATCTCTTTGAACAGATTTCAGCAAACCGTTTGTTGGTGGTGCTCTTCTGAGGAACAGTCCTGTCTCTCCTCACAGCTGTTTTCCTTAATCTCAAAATAAGTCACTTCAGACAGAAAGAACATGTTTTTCTTCCTCTGAGTGTGGAAGACAACATCATGACTTGTGCATAAAGCCTGTTTCAATTATGGGTAACTTTCTTCTGTCCTGTTAAACCTCTGTGAAATCCATATGTACTCAGGGATGGAACAAGAGAACAAAATTAAATGTTTAAATGAGCTTAAGAGACACAGTCATGTCATGTTAACCTCAAAATACGCAACCAGTGTGACTCTCATATGGGTTTTCACTTCTGTTTGCCTTTTTTTTAAAAAATTTTTATTTTGAGTGACATTCAAGTTTTATAGCCCACATTCATGCTAGAAATCAGTGGGATTTGAATAAAACCTGACTCATTATTCTCATTGTGTTCTTTAAGGGAAAGCAAGACCATTTACAGTCAAAGGTATTTTCCATCACACCCAGGGAGAACATGAACTCTAGAAACCATCTCCCCTTCTGGTTTGAGAGGGTTTTGGGTTTAGGCACAGGCTTTGGAGGGTGCTGGAATATATGGAAGGCAATCCAAAAGGCACATTAGAACGAATAATGTACCTTTTATGTAGGGAAGAGCTGTTTATCTGCTTTGGAAAACACGGACCTGAGGAGATTGAGGCAGAGAGAACAATCGTGGTCCAGAAATGTGTCAATGGAGCAGATGACCCCAGAGCGAATTCCTGATCTCTAATTTTGCCTCACTTCAACCAGTCTTGGCAACACAGCCTAAAAGCCTCTGTGCTGGTTGGATGTGTCTTTTCCCTCTTCATAAATGACGTTTTCTCTCCACATTTCCCTCGAAGAAGGCTGCTCTATCCAGAGGCTCATTTAGAACATAATGAACCATGTTTGTTTGCTTGTTTGGGTTTTTTTTCCTCTTTCTAATAATAGTGTTTTTATATCAAAACCCACATTTAGAGTCAGATATTGCTAATTTCAAGCCTTGTCTTTCCATTCCTCTCCTCAGAAGCTTCTCAGAGCTACAGAGTGCCAGATCCACTGGGGTAAGTCTGGGATCGGCAGAGGCTAAAGCCCGAGCTGAGGCTTCCATTGGTGCTGGAGACAGGAGAAAGCAGAGGAGACTTCATTTTAAATTTATTTGGAGCAGGGGGTGAGAAATATGTCCAACACCGAGGCACACAGAAATCTTTCACACAAGGCAGGCACAGCCTCATTCTTCTGCTCTACTGGTGTGTAGGGACATGAGAACAATTGTGTCTGGATATTTTGTCCCAAGCATCACCTTGGTTTTCCTTCAACTCCTACAGACTTGATGATGTCATGGGTTTTTTCCAACCTTGATAATTCAAGAATTCTGTGACTTTACCCCCAACTCCAGTGCAGCCCTGCTGGAAAAAGCCCAGGAGCTTATAAAGGCTTAGTGAAATGGGAATAAACATCTCCAGGGATGTTCAAACTCACAAAATCAGCAAATCCACAGGAGAGTGGGAATGGCTTGAAATAATTGGAAGAGACTCAGAGCATGCTACTCAATACAGATGCATATTCCTCCCCTGAATCCACTTTCTTTTTGCTCAGTAAGCTGGTTTGCTTCAAGCTGCACAGAAAACTCGGAAGACACCATGTATTTTCCTCATGTCACTAAAATATTGAGTCAAATCACACAATAGTAATATTTTTACATGTGTGATGGTGTTGAATTCAGTTAATGGTGCCAAACACTGCACATTGTAGAGGTTTTGGGGCAGAGACCCTTTTCTGCTTTGCCTTCCTTGAGTTTCTGAGGAGGCAGGGCATGGACAGGACAGAAATTCATAGATTATATTTTTATTTTAACAATGCATGGCTCATCTCCTGGGTTTCCCAGATCTCTGTGTCTTCACAGGTACATTTCACAGATATAAACCTGATAGTGATGCACAACTGGGAGAAAAATACAACCCAATTCCTGCAAACAAATGGCCTTGTAGTAGCAATGGTCCCACATTTGGACACAAACATGACCTTTCCTTTGATCAAATGTGCTCATATTGACAAAAACTCTGCACAGGTGGTTGGTAGGAGCTGGTGATGAACCTTCCCCATTTTCCAGAGTGGAAAATGACTCCACTGACACGGATTTAGACAATTCTGTGAAGAAGAAAGTTCACCAGAGCATATTTAAAATGGTGTTTTGATGTGAATTCCAGCACAGAAAGGAGAAATGGTTCTAGGATTTGCTTGCATGGGACTGACATTTAAAAGGAAAGGCTGATCACTAAACCAGATGACAACCCAAACCAGCCTGAGCTCATCAAATATTCTAAGCACAACATTAGGCCACAGAAATAGTTTGGGTTTGGGTTAGGCTTTTTAGCAATTTCCAAAAGAATTTGAAACAATAGATTTTATACCAATTTTCAGTTTTTATCTTCATCAGAATAACACCTACCTGTGAAGAGCAATCTTCCTTACTTGTTGAGTCAGATACTTTTGGGCTAAATATAACTGTGAAACACATGGAGAGTATTGGGTGCCTGATGGAAATGTCTCCAGTGCAGAAAAAACCAACAGGGAAAATGCCAAAGTAGATTGTGACAAGCTGGTTTAGATACAGACCCCGGCTGGGCCACAGCTGGGTCCCTGTCCCAGGCTGAGAGAGCCATCAATGCTCAGGATAGGGATAAATGCTTGGAAGAATCCCCGAAAAAACGTGTCCCTTTGCCAGAAATGTTGTGGACAAGGTGATAAGTGCACAATTAGCTGATGTAAAAGGGATTAGGACTCCTACTAGTCTGTCTTTTGGGTCTAACCATCTCTGCCTGTTCAAAGAAAAAAAATAAAAATAATAATTAAAAAAAGTAGAAAAAAGAAAAGAAGATAAAAAGGAGAAAAGAAAAAAGGAAAAAAAGAAAAAAGAAAAAAGGAAAAAGGGGAAAAAGAAAAGAAGAAAAAAGAAAAAAGAAAAAAGAAAAAATAGGAAAATAAAAGAAAAAAGTAAGAAAGAAAAAAGGAAAAAAAGAAAAAAGGGAAAAAAGGAAAAAAGGACAAAAATGAAATAAAAATGAAAAAAAGAAAAAAGAAAAAGAAAAAAGGAAAAAATAGGAAAAAAAGAAAAAAGGAGAAAAGGAGAAAAGGAGAAAAGGAAATGAAAAGGGACAAAAAAGAAAAAAGGAAAAAAAGAAAAAAGAGAAAAAAGGAGAAAAGAGGAAAAAAGGGGGGAAAAAAGAAAAAAAAAAGAAAAAAAATAGAAAAAGACGCATAGATTAAGCCAGTTCCATCCCCTGCCAACAAGGAAGGAGGAAAAGGAGATTGTTCCAACCCTTAGCTCCCTGGTTATCCTCACTTTGGGGAGATGCTGGGACAGAGCCTGTTTTTCACTGAAGATGCTCTTTGTCAGGCACAGCAGTGCAGACAAATGAAGCTGCAGAAGGTGCTGCCATCCCCCTGTAGGCACCACTCCAGAGGGAAACTGTTCAGCCTAACAAAGCACCCTGCTCCAAATCCAACCCCAGAGTCCAGCCCTAAGCTGGTTTGAGGTATTTGCAGCAGAGATTCCAACAAAGTCAGCAGTGAATAGTCCTCTTCCCAAAAGAAGAATAGAAAGGTTTTTTCTAAATGTGCATTTACTGCCCAGAAAGGCAATCCAAAGCAGGGTGGGCAGCAGGTGAAGGGGAGTCTGCCCCTCTGCCCCTCTCTGGTGAGACCCCACCTGCAGAGCTGCTCCAGCCCTGGGTTCCCCAGCACAGGAAGCACCAGGAGCTGCTGGAGGAGTCTGGAGAAGGCATCAAGATGATCAGAGGGATGGAGTAGCTCTGCTGTGAGGAAAGGCTGAGAGAATTGGGATTGTTGAGCCTGGAGAAAAGGAGATTCTGGGATAGCCTAATTGAGAGCTGAAGGGAGCCAACAAGAAAAATGGAGATAGACCATTTAAGAGAGCCTGGAGTGACAGAAAAACTGGGAACAGCTTCAAACTGAAAGAGAGTAGGTTTAGATGAGATATTAGGAAGATGCTCTTCCCTTTGACAATGGTGAGGCCCTGGCACAGGTCGACCACAGAAGCAGTGGCTGTCCCATCCCTGGAAGTGTCCCAGGCCAGGTTGGATGGGGCTTTGAGCAACCCAGGACAATGGAAGGTGTCCCTGTCCATAGTAGGAGGTTAGAACTGAATGATCTTTAAGGTTCATTCCACCCCAGGCTATCCTATGGTTCTGTTCTCTGATTCTAAAAGTCATGTCCTCGTGCCCATGAAAGATGTCTGTCTCACATTGTGTACCTTCCATGAAACCAGGTTGTTCAGATCCCATCCAACCTGGCCTTGAACACTTCCAGGGATGGAGCAGCTTCTCTGGACAAACTTCTCCTTCTCCTTCTCCTTCTCCTTCTCCTTCTCCTTCTCCTTCTCCTTCTCCTTCTCCTTCTCCTTCTCCTTCTCCTTCTCCTTCTCCTTCTCCTTCTCCTTCTCCTTCTCCTTCTCCTTCTCCTTCTCCTTCTTCTCCTTCTCCTTCTCCTTCTCCCTCTCCTTCTCCTTCTCCTTCTCCTTCTCCTCCTTCTCATCCTTCTCCTCCTTCTCCTCTTTCTCCTCCTTCTTCTACAGTTATTTCTGTCTGTTACTCTAGAATTGTTTCTGGTCTGTTGCTTATTCTCATTTATATTAGAATGTTATCTGGAAATCTAGAGCAATTTCTGGACCGCTTGACACACTGATCATGATAATGCTACTTCCTAAGCTGAGATGTGGGAATAGCAGGTTTTCCATTCTTGCTGCCAATTCCTCAAGGTAAGCAAATAAATGAAAAAAGTTGGAGGCAGATCTTAAATGGAGCTAAGAAAAATAAAAGAAAATCAGCTGACTGAAAATGGAAAACAAACAAACAGACAAACAAGCTTGGCACATCCAAGTTGAAATGAATGTTGTCTTCCACCCACAGTGAATTTCTTCATGTTGTTTTCAAGCTTTATAACGTGTTTCCTCAGCACAGCAGAAAAAATATCTAAATGGAATATAATTTCAAATTAAAAGAAATAAAAATAAAAAGGAAGTATTTATTTTTTAATAATAAGAAGAATATGAAATATTTTGATTTTGTTTGTTTTTCTGAAGATTAAAAAATAATCAACCACTCTGTCAAAAATTCACATGGAATTTTTATCAGTTTGGAATCTACCTTTTCCACCAAAATTCTTTCAGCTAGAAATTTTTAAGCTGCCTTACAGCAGGTCACAAAATAAGCAAATCTGTCTCTGGGGAGCTGGAGGTGCAAACCTGTACTTCAGAATAGCAGTCCACTTATCCTAGCCATGATTCCCAGTTTTAAGTCACTGGCATGGAATAAAGGAATCACTTGCTCTAAAATCTAAAATCAGAGAAAAGTAACTTATAGTGAACTCCAAAATTCACCCATTCATAAATTCAGGGCTATTTAAAAATATTGAGCATTTCTGCAATTTCCAGACACACTGCAACTTCAGAGGTGTGCCTTACTCCAGTGTGTATCCATGAATCCTTCAGTGTTCTTTAATAATTTATATTAATAATTAAGTATTCAAGAACCTCCTAACAGACGAATCATTGTCTGAAGCAGAAAATTAATCTTGTCAGAGCTCTGCTGACAAACTTCCTGTGAAATGATATTGATACTCCCTTCTCCCAAACATCTGTTCCATGAGGGCACTGGAGGATCAGGAACTTTCATGTCAGATCCACCAAGGGGTAACACATGACAGGGAGAGGAAGCTTTGATTTTTCTTACGTATAAAAAAGTGCAGATATAAAGTTTTAAATGAGTTGCCAACCCTGGAATTCTTTACTGAACTTTGAGCATCTGAAAATCTCCTGGAAGCTGCTGAGCAGGAACCCTTGTAGGTCAGTGGAAAGAATCATGGAATGATTTGGGATGGAAGGGAGATTAAGGATTGTTGAGTTCCAACACCCTGCCATGGTCAGGGACAACTTCCACCATCCCAGGCTGCTCCAAACCCCATCCAACCTGGCCTTGAACACTTCTAGGCATGGGACATCCACAGCTTTTCTGTGCCAGGGCCTCACCACCCTCTGAGTAAACAATTTATTTCTTTCTAAAACCCCCCTCCTTTATTTTAAAATCATTCCCCACTGTCCTTTCACTATCTGTCCATGTAAAATATTACTCTCTCTCTTTTTCATAAGCCCACATGAAGTACTGAAATGTCACAAGGAGCTGTCCCCAGATGCTTCTCTTCTCCAAGCTGAGAAGAGATGAAGAAGTTGACCTCTCCTGAAGTGTGATTTTTCCACTCACCCTGATGGTCTGGCTTGAGTGACCATCAAGAGATCAACCTGTGTTGATCTCAGACCAGCTGAGAACCCCCCCTGCCTGTAGCCAGCACCATGCCAAGTGGGTGACATGCATCCTGTGTCTCTTTTTTCTCCACAGTTCTGCTTTGGGTTCATTTCTTCCGGAATGTGCCGAGACACCTGAAAACACAGCAACTCTTGCAGTGAGTCTGCTCCTACCTGTGTGTGACTTTGCTGATTAAAACAAGGGTATATTCCTATTAAAAGTGCAAAATCCCCCAATTTTCTGCTGAGTAAAGCTCAGGGGAGCAGAGTTCCCATCTCTTCCTAAGGGCTGCCCTGACTGCCCATGAATTGTGCGAAGTGAGCCAGCAGAGTTGGTCAAAGGGACAACTGGGGACATTGTCCATAGCACAGGAGGGCCAGGAGCACCTGCTCACACCCTGAAAGGTAAGAAAAAATATTTGGGGAGGGAAGCAAAAAAGCAGGCTGAGTATAAAACTGTGGAGAGAGAAGAGCTGTAAGGCGGATCAGTTGAGGGTTTCACCAGCGGGCATTAGGATCAGGGATCAGTCTGTGAGAGGACACGAAGGATGAGAGATAATCTGGTATCCTGAAGGGCCTTCATCCTTGGAACAGTGCAGAGCTTGTCAAGGAGGCAAGAAAAGAAGAACAATTCACATTAATGCCCTATAAAATAATGCCTGGGATACATACACCTGGCTGACCTCCTGAGGGGTGTTACCTTCCTTCCTCCTCTTCTGTTTGCTGTGTGGTCTTATCAAATAGACACAAATCTCACTTTGATTTTCCTGCTGGACCTTTCCAGCTTCAGCTGAGCCTGGGAAAGCAGGTTAGGTGGACATGGCCTAATAAAAGGTGACCAAGATTCAAGGCAACATCTCAGGATATTTTGTGTTTTGACTATAGAAACCAGCTTCCCACCACATACCAGGTCCTCTGTGTTTCAGGTGCTGCATAAATAATTTCAAAATCTAGGCATGAACAACAACAAAAAAAACCCTCAAAAAAACCCCAAAAACAAAACAAAACAAAATATTATCCAGTCTTCTGTCGAGATGCAGTAGGGAACCAGCTGGAATTGTGAAAGCAGCAGACACTACAGCCCTCATCTCTTTACTGATGCATTTCTCACAAAACACTTTAAAATCTTTCAAGGTCTCAGACATCTTCAGGATTCCAAGAAAACAGGGACAAAAATAGAGATGGGGTTAACTGCAGATCGTGAGAGCAATTATTGCTGCCCCAAATTCTTACTGCTAAGGGTTCAAATTTCTCCAAACAATAAATAAGCCCCAAAATTCCCCTGGTGTTAGCAAGTGACAGGCTCAGAGAAGAGGATCAACCTCTCCCAAGCAATAAGTGAAACTCAACAGTTTTCTGCTGCTATCATGGCAGCTCCCTTATTGATTTTCCAATGGGAACACTTGTTTCCTGAGCCAGGCTCCTGTATAGATAATAAGGCTGCTTTTAAAAAGAAATGAAAAAAAATACAAAAAATAAAAAAAATAATAATTGCCTCTCCCGGCCCTCATTTTCTTTCCCATTCCACATGCAATTGCAGATCTCTCTGATAGCTAATAATTTAACGGTCATTTATGTACATTTTAGGGTCCGTTGTTAGCAAGTAAACCGATTAGATTAGCTTGGGCCTTGCCTTCATGTAAAACAAACACACATCAAAGCAATTAAATGTGCACTTTAATCGCTCCCCAGCTATGAAGGAGACAGGTTTGCCTGAAGGTCCCAGCATTTTTGCTGCCTCCCATTCCCAGCTCCTAATATGGATGGGGTGAGAGCCGCTCGCTCTGTGGGTTTGGAAACTCTCATTTAGCACGGCAAGATACACAAATTATTGGCCTCAGCATTCCCCAGGAGGGGAGGCTGAAGCCCTGAGGGAGAAGAGGTTTCTGCAAGATGGTGAAGGTGTCAGCAAGACTGGGAGTATTTTTATTTTTCCCTCGTTGCCCACATGAGCTTCTGCCCCACAAGGATTGGTTTTCCCTCGCAGCCCTCTCCCACGCAGATGATTTAGCACTGCTGAGGCTTGGGGTGTTTGTACACTGACAGGCAGAGGAGGGGAGGCTGCAAACAGCTGAACTTTCAATCAGCAGTTGCTACTCTGAGAAATGAGGGGGTGATCTCATCCACTCTCTGGAAGAGACCCTGGAGGGAGATGAGTCCTGCAGGTGGTGCCTGTTGTTTCTTGCTGACACAGGGGATCCAGTTATATTCAAGTTCTTCCATCCAGGGCTACTCAATGCCTGGGGAGACCACCAATCTCCACCTGAGCAGAACTAGAGCTCTCTCTTTGTCCACTTGTGAGGTCAGAAGACAGGTCTGCCTTATTTGGCGCTGATTATTTAAGAAATTTCCTCCATTATTTAAGAATATTCCATATTATTGGAATATTGGTTTAATGCTTCCCCTGCTGCACCCTGGGAATCTATTTCCTTTCTCATTACAAGACCAGAGGAATTGATCCGGGTCAACATTATAATATCCCTTTATGATGGAAAAATAGACTGGTTTGAGATGAAAATGACCCTAAAGGCCATCCAGTTCCAACCCCCTGCCATGGACACCTTCCACTATCCCAGGTTGCTCCAAACCCCATCCAACCTGCCCTGGAACATTTCCAGGGATTGAGGCAGCGAGAGCTCATCTGAGAAATCTGTGCCAGAGCCTCAAGAGTAGGAAATTACCCTGGCTCTCTGCTCCTGTCTTATCTCCTAATTGGAAGTGCACCTGAACTGAGGGTTTTTTACTCAAATGCTTTTTATCATTTTTTTATAGTTCTGGTATCAACAATCCTCAGCTCATTTTGGTCTATTTATCACCCGTGCCTGGACTGATCCCAAAGCTTTCCTGGAGCTAGAAATCTTGAGGAGTTGCTTTGGAAAATAGCAATGAAAAGGGTTTCCCAAACCATTGCAAAAGTCCAGCTGCAGGTATCTCTTCATGCTAATCACTAGAAAATCTTTCCTGGCTGTCTGCAACTGGTTTAGACATTTCTGCAGTCTAGGGAAGGGAAGATTGAGAAAACAGATGGAGAGAGTCTCAGTCTTCCTAGAGGGAAGCATCCCTGCAGGGTGTGGGAGAAGCCTTGGTTTATATCAGAGCAAAATCAACATATCCAGCAAAGAGCAACTCATAGTGAGAACACCTCACAGGGAAGGGGATGAGAGTTGCACCAGGGGAGGTTTAGGTTGGACATTAGGGAAAATTTCTTCACCCAAAGGGTTGTCAGGCTGCTCAAGGAAGTGATGGAGTCCCCATCTCTGGAGGGATTAAAAAGATGTGTAGATGTGGCACTTGGGGACATGGGTTAGTGGTGGCCTTGGCAGTGCTGGGGGAAGGGTTGGGCTCGATGATCCCAGAGGTCTTTACAGCCCAAATGATTCCATGATTCTCCACCATCACTTGTGTTTTTGTTGGAGCTAGTTTGTGTAGCTCCAACTGGCTGCTCTTCTGCACAGGTCAGGGAGGTGACATCACCTCCTTTATTGATCAGACCTGATTTTTGGGGAGCATCAATGGTCAGAGTGTGCACCAAATGTATTGCAGAGATCTGGGGTCTCAAGATTCTGGTGATGGTGTAATTTTAGTGTAGGATTCACCTGACCTGTGGTTCTTCCCTGAGTATCTCATCCCAGTGGGCAGAGGAAGGCTGAAACTTCCAGAGGATGATTCATTTGACTTTCTTGTCGAATAAGTCTTCATGTTCAGGTGGTACAATGGTGGGACAACTGGCCTGTACTCTGTCACAGAGCAGAAAGTGGTGCTGAGAAAGAAGACCTCAAATCCCTGGATATTTAACTGGTGCCTTTTAAAGAACAAGGTCAGACAAACCGAACCTTTAGAGAAATAACAAAATTATACATTCTTTTTTCCTTAATACAGCAATGAAGGACATTGGGACATGCTTCATTGGTGGTCCTCTGTTCAGTCCAACAAAGCGGGTTTTTTCAATCCCTGTTTAAGTCCATTTGCAGTTGAAAATTCTGCAGCCAGATCCTCTCAGACAAATCTCTGTTCTTCAGCTCTATTTCCTCCCAGCTTCACTGTTCTTTACTGATGGCACCTGCCCAGCTTCACTCAGGATGTTAAATCCAGAGGAGCCAAATCAAACCACCTTCCCCAGCAAAACCCAGGCAGCCAGCAGCTTTTTGCAAGCCTTGCAGATCAAGTCCAAGCCACTGATTTTGGAACAGCATCATGTCAACCACTGTCCTATTTGTACAAAGCTTTTAAGGAGCTGTCAGCTTTCTTCTTTCTCTTTTACACTGTCTTTCCAACACTGTCACTTCAGCTGAGCCTGGCAGCATGGAAATGCCAGGTAGCAGCAGTGGCAATTGTGTCACTGCAAGTGCAAAGCTGGAGGTGCTCCCATCGCTGCACCAGGAGTGAGGAGCTGGCTGTGACACACAGAGAAAAACGTCATCTTGGGCAAAATGTTTAAAGACGTTTAAAAATTATTCCATGAGGACAGTCTGAGAGAGTTGGCCTTGTTCATCCTGGAGAAGAGAAGACCCTGGGCAGATCTTAGAGCCACTTCTAGTGCCGAAAGGGTTTCCAAGGGAGCTGGAGAAGGACTTTGGACAAGGCTGTGGAGGGACAGGACACAGGGAAAGGCTTCCCACTGCCAGAGGGCAGGGTTAGATGGGATATTGGGAACAACTTCTTTATTCAGAGGGTGGTGAATCCCTGGCACAGGTTGTCCAGAGGAGCTGTGGCTGCCCTATCTTCAGAAGTGTTCAAGATCAGGTTGGACAGGGCTTGGAGCAACCCAGGAAGGTGGGAGCTGTCCCTGCCCATGGTTCAAGGTCTCTTCCAGGCCAGAGCATTCTGTGATTCTGTAATGCCCTGAATCTTTGCCCCCTACCCAACACTGAGGAGCCACACCTGGAATCTCTGTCCCATTCCAGGCTTCTCAGTAAAAGAGATAAAAACACTGGAGACAGGCCATCAAAGGCCATGAGGATGATGAAGGGACTGGAGCATCTCTCCCATGAGAAGAGGCTGAGATCTGAGATTGTTCAGCCTGGAGAAGAGCAGTGTTGTGAGGATTTTATTAATGTCTACAAATATTTGAAGAGAGAGTGAGAAGAGGCTCTTTTGATTGGTACCTGAAAAAGGGAGCATAAACTGAAACGCAAGAATTTCCTTCTAAACATCAGGAAACATTTTTTTCGCCTGTGTTTTAAGGGTGACTGAGAACCAGCATAAGTTGCCCTGAGAGTTTGTGAAGTTTCCATTTTTGGAGATATTAAAAAGATATCTGACCTCATCCTGGGCTACTGGCTGTAGGTGACCATGCTCCAGCAGGTCGGTTGGATCAGATCAACTTCATAGGTCATTTCCAGCCTCAGCCATTCTGTGGTTCTGTGATTCTGTGTGTCACTTGTTCCCTAAAGTGAATGAGTTCGATGTCCCCTGTGCTACACACAGCAAGACAACAAAACCCAGCATAACTCAGCCCCTTCTCAAAATAAGAGAGAACTCAGAAATGCAGTGCGTTTATTGCTGAGAAGGCTGAATCCTCCCTCCCCATCCCACCTAATTTTTTCTCTGTCTCTACCCTTTCTTTCCCCCCTAACCCTGTGGATTATGTGGATTTTTACAGGTGTAGATCAGGGGCAGGGCCACAGCTCAGTCTCATTCCCCAGGGCCATCTTGGTGTGCTCAGCATTGGGAGTGTTACCCCTGGGTTTTTCTCACACAGCGAATCCTGTAGCAAGTCGAAATACAGGTCAGGCTAAAAACACTGAGAAACCTGGCAAGCACTTTATTAACTGTTACTCTCTGGCTTCAGGATGACTTGGGGGATTCAGTAAGTGGGTTAAGGAGTTTTCCCATCAAGGTCGGTGGCAGGAATCTGGTGCAAAGTGGTAATAACCACAAGGAGTTTTCAGGCCAACAGGAAGTGGATAAGTTTGGGTTTCAGCTCCTGCTGTGGGAATAGGAACATTAAAAAAAAAAAAAAAAAAACAAACAAAAAAACCCAAAAAAACAAAAAAACCCTCTAATAATAAGAATGGAGATGTTTGGGTTTTTTCCTTTCATTTTTTGTCCCAGACAGGAAAATGTATGAATGATTGCAAACAGTGCTGTTTTTTCCAAAGGAGTTTATGGAAAATAAAGGAGAGGACAACTCCATCATGATGGCATGGCTTTAGTACCTAGAGCCATGGGGCAGTGGTCCTTGGATGCTTTCTTCATCTTTGCAAAGTCCCTGTGATTAAAAATGTCTATGGAGTCCAAATGATGTGTCCTAACATTAACTGGTTGAGTTTTGATACTGGAAGATCCTAGCTGGATCCTCTTCCTATTGAGGAATTTTTGAAAAAAAAAGAAAAAAAAAATTCCCAGACTGGACATAAAGGATTTAGCATTGCCAGTGTTAAGAGATATTTTTCCAAACAAAGATGTGAGGATACATTTTCCAGGGTCCAGTTGGTCTGGTTGTCTGAAATTGAAGCCATCTAAATCCTAAACCAGGTGGACACTTCCATTAGGTGGCTGATCACCTTATTTGCACATTTAGCATGGATGGGTTTGATCACACTCTGAGATAAAGATATGGAGGAGTTGCTTACAAGTATTTTTGCTATTTGACTTGTCTGGGATCCACCCTTCCAATTTAACTGTCCATATTTAGTATTTCCATCCACTGCACACTGCAGTACTGGAGAATAAGTCAACACATTCAGTGAGAGCAGGGATGTGATTCAGCAAACCTCAGAGAAGCATCTTCTTCAGGATAAACCAAATCTTGTCCTGAGCTTCTTCACTGCCACTGACTCACTCTCCTAAAAGAGGAAAGAGAGCCTGGGTTGAGTTGTTCAGTAGGCACTTCCCCCCTGGAAATGAACACATATTAGGATAAATCCCATCCCTGAAGATAAATCAGGTGAATACCCTCCTGAATGTCTGAGAACAAGTCAGTCTTCACTGCCTGGCCACAATGTCACCAATCTGGTAACCAGATGTACTGAAATCCTTGTTCTGTTTTAGCTGCAAGGCATTCCTGTTACAAAGGCGATAATTCCCCTGGCAGTGAGAACTGCATCCCACAGCTGTGGGAAAGATTTTGGGAAAGCTCTAGAATGGCCTATCTGCCACAGATTTCTTGGACTTTTGAAAGCCAAGTTATAAGCATAGAAATTAAATTGAAGCACGCCCCAGACCTGTCTTGATTCCACCCTGGCTTCTGAAGAGGATCCATAGATCTGACATTAAAACGTTAGGAGCCATTCCTACGTGTCCACCATCACAACAGGGAGATGCACAGGAGCTGGAGACTCATCTGACTGGAAGAGGGAAGAGGGCTGGTGTCAGAGATCCCCTTCTGTGCACAGCACTTGAGTGGCCTGGATTATCTTGCATCTGTGGACCTGTCAGGCCTGACACCAAGCTCAGCATCTTGACACGGGCTGGCACACCAGCAATGCCTGGGCTTCTCATAGGAGCTCCTTGTTTTCTTGTTCCTGTGATTTACTCCAGGGTCACATATGGCTTGGCTGGATGCTGGGGTTTATTTCTGTCAGCACATCCGGATATATCAATATTAATTGTTCTTTCACAGCTTTGGCTACTCCTCCTTTAGCAGAAAAATACAAACTCCACCAATGATGAATTCTTAGTTCATGCCTATAAATCAAGGCTGTGAACTCAAGCCTGGATTATTACTGTTTGTTTACAGATGATCAGTTGGGAAGATGGAGAGGGACCCAGGCACTGCTGTCAGCAATATGTTGATGAGCTCCAGTGCCTTGCAGTGATGCTTCCAGCCCTCCTTGTAATCTGTCAGGATGCCTACAAGGAAAAGCATCTGGCTCCAACTCAGCCTAGCACGACTGAGCACGTCCTGACTTTAAAAAAAGAACTTGAGAAACTCCCTTTGTCATTAATTTTTTTTTTTTAAAGTATTTGCTTTGTCACTGTGTCCCAAGCACCTGCTTGCCCCTGCAATTTACTGCAAACATTTGTTAATAGCTGCATCCCTGGCTTGAGCAGTACCTACAAAGGAACTTCATCAACCTGGTCACTGGCAGGCTTCCTTCAGTGGCAAGAGCAGCTAGGAGGAAAAGGGAAGGAAAAGGAACCAATACAAACATGTTGCTATGGAGAAAATGAATGGAATCCTCATTGTGCATTACATGGCTTAAAAAGCATAAAAATCTTTAAATGAGGAGAAAAAATGTGGGGAAGTTTGAAAGAGATTCAATATGTGAATTAACATCAGACATATATTCTTTTCATCAGAGGAGATTCAGTTCTTTCTTTTTTTTTTTAGACTCCTCTCTCTCTCTTTCTCTTCTCTCTCTCTCTTTTTTATTTTTTCCCAATAAAATAGCAGTCCGAAAATAGCAAGAGTGGGAAAAGTAAACTGGCAGGTATTAATTAGCTGGACAGGTAGCAAAAGTAAAACCTCCTCAGCTATGTACTCTGGAAATTCCAGGGCGGAGTAGGAGGGGGGAATTCACATTTAAATATTTAACTTATATGAGATTTTTTTTTTCTCAGCTCTCTTATTGAGTTAGAAGAAAGAAAGATGGAGATTGCTTGCATCCTTCTCTGATGAATTTTCTTGTCTTTGTTCACTTCTTATTTCTGCACCAAAATCAACAACATTTCCTGTAGGAACAGCCCGTGCTCTCACTACAGTGTCCCAGTGCCTCACTTTCCCCTGCACGATGCTATTCCTGGACCTGAGTGCCTTTGAGAACCAAGGCTTCAGGATAAAAGGAGCAACACAGAAAATCGGGTTATTGTTTAGCTCCCATTTCCTTTCACTACACTTAAAGAAAACAAACTGGGTTTGCTCATTCAGAAACCTGCCAAGATATTTTTAAATTCTCATGAAATCCTGACCCTTATTCCCTGCGTCTTTCACATTACAAATTCAAAGAATTTCAAAGCCACTCTTTTTTACCTGATGTGAGAAGCAGAGGCTGTTGAAGAGGCTGAGCATCAATTCCTTGCCATTTTTGGCAGCAGAGTGTTTTCCCACAGATCCACAGCACGACGGATACAACTTGCTGTTCCACCAGGTCTACACAGCTGGGACATGAGATATTTGAGATATTAGGAAAATATTCTTTACTGTGAGGGTGGAGAGGCCCCTGACACAGATTGCCCAGAGATGCTGTGGCTTTCCCATCCCTTGAACTGTTCAAGAACAAGTTGGAGCAACCTAGGATAGTGGAAGGTGCCCCTGCCCATGGCAGGGGTTTGTTTCTAGATGAGCTTTAAGGTCCCTTCCAACACAAAATATTCTGTGACTCTGTGATTCTACTACAGAAAGTTCTTCCCAAGACAGCTTTAAAAGCTACAAATTTCCTACTTTTCCATGTTTCTGGTAGGGACAGCAAGAAAAAGATTTTTTTTATTTTTTTTTCCTTATACAATGTTATTACTGTGCTTGGTCTTTCGGGGGAGCAGAAATCAAGTTTCTGTGACCTTATAAGTTCTTGTTTTTTCTCCTATGGCTCCCAAAGAGGAATTCAGGTGTTAGGCTCCTCCAGAGAAGAACCAAAAGCAGAAGCTGGTTAATGGACTGTATGGACATGACCCTGACATATTCATGTAGTCCATAGTCCAAAGTCCCATGAAAACTTTGTAGTCTCTGATCCAACACCATGTCATCCACTGCCAGCCCTGAGCTGGAAATCATCCAGGGTTGTGGTGGATCAAAGTCTGAGACTGAACAAGAACCAAAAAAATATATAGGACAACACCACAGAGGCTGATTGCCTTGAAATGATAACCAGATTTTCTTTTTAATTTCTCAAGAGACACAAGTGTGGAGGTCACCTTTTCTCCTTCTTGGCATGTCAAAACAATTTCCTGAACTCTCTGAGGAATTGCCACCAAGGTTAATTTAGTGTCATAAGTCTACATTTCCCAAGTATCTCCTCCTAGAAACAGTAAAGTATGGTAGAAGCAAAGAATCAGATGAAATCAAAACATCCTAAGACTCATTGCACCTGTCTGTCTCATCTTTATTATCTGTAAAATAACCTGAGAGCATTACAGAAGAGAGGAGTATAATTTGACATTATTAATATCATCAGTCAATCTTCACCTATGCTGAGATGCTCCAGTGCTTGTGTTCCCAGTGACAGGAATGCTTTGTTGTGTTGGGAGTGCGAGTGACTTAAACACATTGGGAAAACCCTGATACAGGAGTTTCCCACTCTGCTGCTCACTCATTAATGAGTTCCAGAGGAGAGGACAGAGCATGGAGTGTTGATCAGGCAGCTCAAGAAATACCAGCTTTAAAGGTAGGGTCTATTTTTCAGTATTTTAGCAAAATTAGAGAAAATCAGAGAAAATCACCAGGGTGATCCAGTAGCTGATGGAAAAGGAGCCAAAGCCCTGGAAGCAGCAATGGGGGAGAGGATGAATTAACCTGGTTCTTTTCCCTATAACATTTCAGACTGACAACATACTCAACTTCTGGTTTTGCCTCTCATTACTCTTCGCTTTTATCTCTTCCCTACATGAAGGTCTAATCCCTTGGACACATTGCAAAGTCCTTTTCTTTAGATGAAAGATGGGACAAGAAACAACAGATGGATACAAACCAACGACACAGTGCGGGGAAGGCATGAGACAATCTGGTGCCACCATGCTCAAGATATTCCTCCTTGCAGTTTTCTGCAGGCGCTGATTTCTGCAGACAGCTGCTTGGGGAAGGTTCTCAGAGGTAGGTATGCCATAACTCCCACAGCTTGGGAATCTCTGGGCTAGAGGGAAGAGGATATTTTTTCCTCCTTATGTTCCAGAACTCTGTGAAGTCCTACATCCTACACAGAGTACATCTCTGCTGAGATGCTTTTCTAATCCCACCTGCAGTCTCTCTACGTTCCTGTCCATCCCCAGCACTGACAGGGCTCCTTGGAATATTCCCATCAGAAAGGGCTGAGAGCAGCAGGAACCTCCCAGGAGGTCTAAAAGAGAAAAGAAACTCAAGCTGCAATAAAATATAATCACTAGATATTAAAAGCCTTTTTCTTTTTTTTTTTTTTTAGCAGGGCAATAGTCAATCTAGGAGGAGGCTTCTGAATAATCTGCTGAGAGAGGGAGGTTCCATCAGGAACCAGGGATCCTTCCCTGCTTGTGCCATGGTGAAAACTGTAAAATGTGCAGTAACGTCAGTGCTTTGAGAAAGGACAGCTGGACATGTCCCATGAGCTCCATGACAATCATCTCTATATTAAACATTGTTTGATTCTGCTGTTGGGGCTGAAATGTCAGCTTGGAAATCCTCCACGGGGCCACCAGCACCAGGGGAGCAGTGAGGGAACAGGAACCAGGCAATAAAATCTTGGAAAAGATGCAGTTCCTTCACCTCTAGTAAATTCAGTTGCTTGGTTTGAGGTTGCCATCCGTTGCCACCAGCCTTCTCTTTTGAACTGCGGGCACTTTCTGAGCTCATAGGAGATGGTTGGGATGTGACCTGATTCTTATTCAGACTAAAGTATAAAGCTATTTGCTATTATCCTGTTCTGTGTGCATTCTGATAGTTGGTGGGGTTTTTGGTGTGGTTTCTTTGTGTGGTTTTTTTTTTGTTGTTGTTTTGTTTTGTTTTGCTTTTTGTTTACTTGGGGGTGGTTTTTTGTTTGTTTGTTTTTGGGTTTGGTTTCAATTTTTTGGTTTTATTTTTTGATGTGTTTTTTTGTTTGTTTGTTTTTTTAATGTTTTGTAAAAAAATAATGTACTGCCAAGAGGTTTAATCACGAATCACAGAATTATTTGTGTTGGAAGGGACCTTCAAGACCATCTAGTTCAAACTCCTCTGCCATGTGCACCATCCTAGATTGCTCCAAGCCCCAGTGTCCAACCTGGCCTTGGATGCTTCCAGGGATCCAGGGACAGCCACATCTTCTCTGGGCAACCTGTGCCAGGGCCTCACCACCCTCCGAGTAAACAATTATCTCCTAATATTTAACTTAAACCTTCCCCTCTTCATCTTAAAGCTATGTGAAGCCACTTTTGTTGTCACCAATCACCTTGCTTCTTAAAGCAGAGTTTCCAGGAGGATTTGCTCCATGATCTTGCCAGAAAAAGAAGTGAGACAAGACCGTAATTCCCTGGATCTTCCTTTTTTTTCCCATTTTAAAACGTGTGGGTTATGCGAGTTCCTTTTGCTGTCAGTGGGAACAATGCCAGACCAGGGAACTGAAGGTGGGTGAACTGTTTCAGATGGTTCATTTTGATGACACAGAGAGATCAACCCATCAGGAGCTATTTGTTCACAAACATTCATGGGAGAATTATCTCTCTGCACTCAGTTCTGAGCTAATCCTGTGTCCAGATTGGAATAGAAGAGTTGTAATTCAAGAATCAATTAATGCTTCATCAAAGTACATTTTTAAAAGTGAACAATACTTGCTCAGTTTGGAAAATGGAGTGCCTTTATTTTCCCTGATGTCCCCAAACTCACTTCTGAAATTTTCTTATTAATATTCATATTTACAGGTTGATGATCCATTTAATTCCTGTACAAAATGCAAGTTTTTCCTGCTTGGCCCACTCCCTCTCAGAGATGCTGCTGGGAAGGGCAAGCACAAATGAGCTTTCTGTGCTGGATCTTTTCCCGCTTTCATAACCTCACACCTTTCTGACAGGTGCAAAACCCCAGAGGGTGTTGAGATCAAATTGAAACACTTCCTGAGGCCTTGCAGAGGTGCTGGTTTGAGAAGAACCACTGCTAAATTTTCCACAGGCTGAAGTCAATTTTTGCCATCAGTAACCACTCTTTTTCCAGCCAAAACAGCAACACAAGTTTAATTTATTTGGTTCAAAGGGTGTAAAGGCATTCATTGAAGACTGAGTGAATGGTAAAACTGCAATTCAAAAGTGATCTGAAAACTTGAAGAGGCACTAAGAGGAGTTAAGTTCTTCCACGTAGATCAGAAACTTCCATCAGAAATCATAAAAACTGATGCGGGGAGAAGCTAAAAGATATTTTATCCCTACCTAAAAACATGTATTCATTCATCATTTAGGTGTCTAGTCTTCAACACTGATCTCACTGAAGAGAGGCAGATATTAACACGTAACATAGTATTAAAAGCTAGAAATGCTCTCTTTTTTTTGACTAGTCAAGCTGGACCTTGATGTCTGCACAGACTCAGGTCTTTTCATCCTCAGATGAACAACACTTTTTATCTGTATGAATCTGAAGAAGAGACTTGTGCACACACTCCCGTGGAGACACACACCAGGCTCAAACCTGTTCTGAAAAACAGTGGAAAACTTCCACCTCTGCTATCCTGGCCATTGGAGTGTCAAACTCATCCACTCAGAGAGTCAGCATTTTGTCTCAGAATTAATTGAAATGGAAGAGCTGCAGTGAGGATTTCATCATCAGGAGGGAAAACAGACAATTTCCCAGATCAGAACAGATCAATTCAATGTCTGGCAGCCTGGAGGGTTGTTCTTCCTTAAAAAAAAAAGATCAACCCACTTTTCCTTCAGAGAAGCAGATGATCCAGTCATTAGCACTTGTGTCCGTGACAACCCTTCCCAGCTGATCTTTAGAGTTGTATAAAACAGCCCTAACAATTCTGATAGATTTTTTTTTTGAGGGAAAGGACACATGATGGTTTACAAGAAATTGTGCTAGGTGCCAATTAAGCCAAGAAATTTTGGAATTTTTGTAGTGAGGATAAGGTCCGTATTCAAATCTTTTTTTTCGGCAGCATACTATAAAAGCCTAAAAAACTCACCAAAAACACAAAAAGTAAAAAATCCCCAAACCCCAAAGGAAACAAACAAGCAAACAAACACAACAACAACAACAACAACAACTTACCACAAAAAAAAAAAAAAAAAAAAAAAAAAAAAAAAAAAAAAAAAAAAGAAAAAAAAGAAAAAAAAAAAGAAGAGAAAAAAGGGCAACAAGGAATCTGGTCTTCTGCTTTAGTAACCCAGAGGTTCCAACATACTCAAGAAAAAATATCTCTCAGGGATGCAAGACTGTCCTGCTGCTCCATTGCCTGCAGGATTTCCTGGGATCATCAGGGAATTGTTTCAGGTAGGTGTCTCCAATCACATAGGACATGTCTGAGCCACCAGGACCAGACTTTTGCTGTTGATTTATGGGATGGTTACTCAGGTCTCATAATGATGGGACCGTAAAAACTACAGAGACAGACACAGCTCAACCCATTCCCCTCTGCTCATGGGCACAACACATCAGGACAACTCAAGGCCACCCAGACTTGAAAAGTTTGCCTTGGCCAGAAGGACACAAGCATCCCCATTGTTTGTGCAACAGAAAGCCTGCTCACCTTTGGCTTTTTTTTTTTTTTTTTAAATCAAAATATTCAGGAAAAGGCTTTAAAGATTTTGAGAAAGCACAATTTTCCCTGAGGGACACTGCAGGAACATGCAGTAGGATCTGAGGGAAGCTGCTGAGTGCTTTATTTTGTTACCTGTAGCACACAAGGTAAGCAAGCAATGGTCTGAACCATCCCTGGGTAAGTGACTGCCCAAGAAATGCTACAGAGAGCATTTCATCTGGAATTCTGAACACAGATCAGAGCCTGGAGAGCTTCAGCATAGTCCTGAAGATGGTAATCAAAACCAACAGAAGTATTTTAAAGTACAATTGCAAAGAATAAGTGTCAGAGGAAAGAAGTCAAAGAGTAGTATTAAAGATTTTTTTTTTCCCTCTTGCCTTGTAACTTTGGAGGACTATGAGTCAGGATGAAATGTTATTCTCCAAAAACACCTTTGGGGACTTGCTACAGGTAGGCAAGAAAAGAATGACAGAGCTGGGAGAAAATCATACATAGTCTTCAGTGAATGTGGAGAAGAAGAGCCAGCTTCTAGGTTCCGAGTGAAATGTGAATGTGGGAAGTCAGCAGGATCTTAGCTGATGGAAATGTTTCATAATTTATGTATTTCTTCTGTTCCATAGTACATCTTCCTTCAATCCAGCTGCTCCTTCATTAGACCAAATGCTGGTGCAAGTCTCTGTGGACAGGCTACATCTGGCGTATGAATATGTAATTATTTCTCTGAGACTGTCCAGGTAACTGTGACATTTGGTATCTAAGAAGATGGTGTGTTATCTAGGTCAAGTTAAAAACAATCAAACAACAAAAAAAATCCTTCCGGAATTGAAATAAGGACACGTCCTGGTCATCAGCTCTTTGGAGGGATGTGTTTTTTGTTGACCCACCTTACTCAGTTCACTGTTTGGGAGGAAGAATGAAAGAGCAATAAATGCATGAAAAGTGGTCTCAGAAGTGTTTCAGACAGAGAAACTTCTTAGGGGATTATGAGAGCATAGATTTGCCTCATATCCTTTCAAAATCCACTTTCAGATGAACTATTGGAATTATTATTTTTACTAACATGCAGAAAAATAATAAAAAAAAAAAAGAGAAGCCTCAAAATACTTGGACATTGTCAATTGTTTAAAAAATATGTTGCAACTTCTTGGTAGGAAAAAAATTTTTTTTGCCAAACCCCTAAAAAAGAAAAGATTTCCAAATATACATCAATGCAGAAGGGAGCAGAAACTTCAACCTTACATATTTTCTCTAAAAGAGATAAAAACAAGAATCTCAAATTTGGGCACTCTGAAATTTTAGAAGAATTGAACTCCAAATCTGGCATTTGCAGTTCTGACCCAGGTCTACAATTCTCACGAAACTGTGATCTGAATTTCCTTCTCAAACCATGCCCTGAGCAGGCTGAGCTACATCCCAAAGAGCTCTGATCTGCACTGTAGAAACAAAAAGATTTCAGGCAAAAATAAGAGCCTGAACCACCGCCTGAGTTTCATCTAACTGGAGGTCCTGAAGCTCATTCTCATTTCCCTCCCATACACGTATGAATTTTTAATCTGGCAAGGAACAGTGCCTGCACTGCTGAGAACTGGAACTGAATGATGAGTTGAACTCGTCTAATCAAGCTTTCTTTCCTGCACAACGTCAAGCTGCCTGCTCTGGCTGCCACATTCCTGCCATCTGCCCCTCTGGAAAGTCTATTATGTTCACCACCATCCCTTTAATAATGTGGAAGGACTCATGGTCTGGGTGTCTGGAGGCAGGGCCTGTGTTTCTCCTCAGAACCAGGAGCTCTGGGAGTGCACTCCCAAGTTCCTCTGCATAAAAATATGGAGAGGATGGATGGATGGATGTGACTTTTGTGCCGAGGTCAATGTGATTTTCTGGGCAGGCTTATGGGGGATGACTCAAATCTGATTTCACTGTTATGATATCAAATGTCATTTAGCTAATCACAGCTCTAATTTTCACACAGCACCTTCTGGCCATAGGCAGATGTGGAATTTCAGAGCTGCTCCACGGAAGCAGGTACAGGAGATATGCGACCATGCAGCTGCCAACAAGGGAAATGAATAAAATGGGAAAGGCTCCCAAAATGCAGCTGGAAATAGCTCAGCAGAAAGCTGGTGAGCAAAGGGGGCAGCCACAGTCCTCACTGGACTGGTACAGGGACTCATGGCTGGGGTTTGGAGTAACCTGATCTGATGGAAGCTGTTCCTGCCCGTGGCAGGGGAGTGGAACTGGATGATCTTGAAGGTCCTGTCCAAAAACAACCATTCTGTGATTCTCTGTCTGGCAACCATGTTGGCTCCTGATTTTGCTGATCACATCAAGGCTCCCAGGAACATTTCTCCCCTCACTAAATCAGTGCCTGGGGGAAGTGGATCCCTGTGCATCAGGAAATGAAGCCTCACTACCACCACATGCACACTTTCTATTATAGAACTCTGGATCCACCCCTCAGCTGCTTTGCCAGGTATTCTCCCACTCCTATCAATCTCTTCCCTAGACAAAAATGCATCAATTTATGCCCTTGCTCATTACCAGCCTGACTTACCCCTGTGTTTATGCAGCTTGTAGCTCTGACCTTTCCAGTGACTTGAACATTTGTAGCATTCTCTTGCATTAGAATTTCTACAATCCTTTTTTTCTGTCCTACACTCACTTGCCTTTATCTTTGTCTGGGCTTTTATTCTCCTAACCATCACCCCAACGGGGTCAGCAATCCCAGCCCTGGGCAAACCTTTTATAAAGGGCTTGAGAAACTCAGAGTTGTTCTACCTTTTAAGTTTTATTGATCTCTATAAAAAGCTCAGCTGGTCTGTTAAGGGCGTTATGTGGATGAATGCACACAAATGATGATTCCAGCCAGAGGAACGGAAAAAATAAAAGGAGTAATGTTTAAAATTTTTAACTGTTCAGTGGGGTAAAATGCACAATATCACATTTGCATGTTGGCTTCCAACCCTCCTTCTCCTGTAACCGGGTTTTGAGTGGTCTCCCTGCTCCTCTCAGGAGTGGATTGATGGCTCAGGAGAGAGATTTGATGGTGTTCAAGTGCCCAAAGACATGTGGAGGTGCCTGGAGAAAATTCCAGACCTGCTTTTACCTGAGTTACACACAAATATTAAAGATAAAACCTTTAAAGAGCCATCTGGAGATGTCCATGTGAGGAACCACATCACCCTTTCTTCTGTGTACCATAGAGGGACGTGGACATAAGAAATGACTCAGATTTAAGCTGGGCTGAGTCACCCCTGAAAGATGCTGAGCTTTTCTACCAAAAAAAAAATCCCTCAAATCCTCATCACTAAAAGGATAATAAGCTCCCCACCCTTGCCTCTGTGTGTGTTCATCTCGTCTCCTCAGATGGCAGTTCGCTCGGGAAGGAATTATCTCTGACTAAGTATTTTCAAGTGGCACAAAGCATAATGCAATTAATCACATTTTGTTCAATAATACAAATTAGGAAAACAGCAACAAACACCCTGGAAGTTTAATGGTTTTTGTGTCCTGGAAGAGTTGGCCTGAAAACCTGCCTGTGACCCTTGGAGAAGCTTTGGTGCAGGGTGCATTCGCCCAATCCTACACCCAAAAAACCCACCCAGTTCCATAGCACATTTAAGGCCACATTTTAGTAACACACAGAAACTTGCAGCAAAATAACAAAGAAAGCAGTTCAGGTGGGCGCATCTGAGATGAAAGAGTAGAGGAAAAATACACACAGTAGGTCTGAAAAGAGACTGAGGGAGCGAACTGTAAAGAAATCAATGCAGCTCCACCCCTGAGGTGTGCCACTCAGATTCTGATTCTGCCTTTGTCATGGTGTCACTGATAACCACTGGGTGCCCCAGGGATGTATTCTGCATAATTCAACCAGTCTGTTGTCATCAACAGGTGAGGTTAGGTGAGCTGTATGTTAGAATTATTTTATAGAGGATTAAAAAAACCCCACCTATTCTCCATGCATATACAAAAAGAATGTTCCATAAGAACCTTCCTCTTGTTCTGGGCAATTTAGCAGTTACAGAAGTTAGTAAAGCAAGAAGACCATCAATTGTGTCTTAATTTTTTTTTTCCCCTCTGGAATAAAAAGCAAATCAATGCACAATTAACAAAAAAAATATGCTGTAATAAAAAATACTCTTTTCAGTGCTAGAAAATATTGAAGTGCAATTTTCCTCCTGGAATAGAGTCAAAGACCTTTTAACTGCCAGCAAAAGCAGCACCATTTTGTGGTCCACTTCTTCCTTCTGAGCTTCTCCTGGGGTCACTGTTCTGGGTAGTCCATGCTGATATAGCAGGTCCATTTTTTTCTACCGATATTTTCTTCCTGCTACTAGCATCATAAAATCAGAGAATGGTTTGGGTTGGGAGGGACTTTAAAAACCCTCCAGTTCCACCCCTGCCATGAACAGGGACACCTTCCTCTAGACCAAGCTTCTTAAGGCCTCGTCCAACCTGGCCTTGAACTTTTAATCAAAATTTTCAGGCTCAGCTTCCCAGGAAATCCATCTGAGACTGGTAAAGCTGAGATTGTTTCATCCCACTCCTCTCCCCAACAGCTGCTGAAATCTTGGACTAATTTCAGGTAACTTGAAAAACACAGGAAAAGCTGGAGGAGAGTCTCATGCAAAGAAGTGGCTGTTGCATGTCAGCTTTTATTAGATAATAAGGAGCCCACGTCTGAGTGGTACAATCAGAAAGGTATTACAACTGAAAGGAAAGCTTTGATCATTCCCAGGGTCAATCAAAAGAGACAAATCCAGGGGATTTCACTGATCAGACAGGTTTGGGTTTGCAATATCGTCCTCTAACCACTTTGAAAGGTGCAGCTGCTGCCAGATTAAGAAAATCAAAGACTGGTGTGTGTTGCCACCAAAAGGGACAGTCCCACTTCCTCTGGTGTCCCTGGTGCTGTGTTCACACAGCCACCCACGTGTCAACTCTGGCAAGTGTGGTCACACGCAAGGACTGCTCCACTCACTGATCCAGCAGAAAACCACAAATTCTCCAAAAGAAGGGGCAGAGGGAAAGGTGATCCCATCTGTGCTCACATCTCTGGAGAGAATACTGTGCCTTTGGCTTGGCAGGCAGCAGCTTCAGCCAAATGTAAAGTCACAAACTGGCAGGTTCCTGAAAGCCCTGGACAATGATTGGTCCCCTTTTTCCTAAGACCATGGATTTTCACACAAAGCCATGTGCACACACACTGGGAAAATTGTGGGAATTAATGCTTGAAGGTGGAGCTGGTACAGAAGGAGCATTAATATGATCATGGGACCACTGGTGTTTCATTCCATACCTTCTCTGGCTGCATCCCATCTGCTCAACTCCCTCTCTGCAGGTTTCCCATGCTGATTCCTGGGGAGAGATTACCCCTGTGCAGGATTCAGCACCCAAGGAAGGTCTCTGTCAGCTTTCCCACCCCGTGGGCACCACAAAAAAACCCCAAGGCCACAACAAACATCACTGCTGCTTCAGTTGTCATGAAGTGTCCTGCTGTGTAAGGAAGGCTCTCATGGTGGGTTAAGGGATGGCTTGGAATAATGATTGATGACTGAGGGGAAACATGAGGGGCCAAAAGATGCTGAGTAATATAATAATAATTTAAACTCCCTTCTAAAACAAAGAACCCACCACAAACACCAGGAGAGACCTTTTCATGCTAAATTGTGGAAGCTCTTTGCTGGACGATGCTGCTGGTGGTTGAATGGGTTTAAAAAGTGTTTGGATAAACTCACAGGGGGAAAAAAAATCCATGTGGTCCTCCCTGGGACCATCACCCAGCTCTTGTTCAGAAGGTTTCTGAGCCCTGCCCAGCCTGGTGTGGCCCAGGGATGTATTTTCAGTGCATTTACTCAGCTCTTGCCCTCCCCTTGCCGTCTGCTTTGGCTGCTCAGGGCTGCCCTGCCCTTTGCTCCAATCCATTGCTGCGGCTGTGCCATCCCAGGGAAAGGCTCCTGCACTGATGTCTGAGGGATCACACGGTGGGAACTGGCTCATTTTCTGCCCTCACCTCACTCTGGGCTCTTCCCCTTGGCAGCATCCCCCTCTCCCCTCTCTCCCCTCTCCTCAGGACTCTCTTTCCTGAGGCAGACACGAAAATTCAGCCCCTCCTGCACCCCCCTGCCTTGTCCTCCTCTTCCCTCCCCTCCTTCCCTCACAACTTTCCCTGCTGCTGTCCCGTTTTCCACAGCCCACACCAGCAGGGAGACGCCAAACAAAGGGGCTGACGTTGCCCACCAGCTCCTCCAAGCCCTGCCAGAACTTTGGTATTAGAGCTGCTGGGATTTTTAAAAATTCCCCCTTTAAAACCCCGCCCGGAATTCGCCGAACAATTGTCATTAGCAGGGAAGGATCCTGGGCTCTATTTATGACCGCTGTGAATCAGAATGGAGAATGTTGAAATTCAGAGTGGGGTTGTCTCCTCCCTCTCCTTTCTACCCCTTTTTTATCCCTTTTCCTGCCCTTTCCTGTGGCTGGCTGGGCTTTTTTCAGCCCGGGAAGAGGCAGAAGGAAGATCCGTGTGAGGATGCAGCCAAACCAGCCCCACACACCTTGTGCCCACCAGCATCTCCCCCACACCCCACAAAAACCACAAAGGAACCTTGATTACTGACTCACCACGCAGCTGAAGGAGAAGGGAGGGAGGGAAATAATGCACTTATAACAGTGGGCTCCGAGCCTGCGGGGAGATTGGCTGGCATTTCGGCAGCTGAGGGGGCTGCCCCGAGCCTGAGCTGTCACACTGACTCACCTGCCACAGCAGCAGCTCCCAAAGCACCTCCAGCAGCGGGAGAGGGAGGAGCAGGGCACGGAGCGAGATGCTCACGGAGGGACGGGCTCTGCTCCCAGCCCCTCTCCCAGTTCTACTCCAGAGATGCATTTTGGGTGTCACTCCCTCTCCTTCATTCGGAAGCAGGACGAAAAAAAAAATCAAAAAAATCACGTTGCTTCTCAGCCCCCCTTCAGCGCCCCATCCGCCTTTGTCACAGGATGATGTGGGGTGAGGGAGTTCAAAAGTGAGAAAAACAATTGTTCTGTCTCACCTGCTGCCTCACTTCACCAAAATGCCACCTTTTTTTTTTCT
>VZSR01000824.1:1302384-1313371 GCA_013398615.1 Brachypodius melanocephalos
AAAAAAAAAAAAAAAAAAAAAAAAAAGACAGCAAATCTCTATTTCCAAAATAGCACTCGGTGCTTTAATGGATTCATACACACAGCTCCAAAAACAAATGGTTGATTAAATTAAATCAGATTAAATAAACAAAAGAAACAAAGGGAGAGCACAGATAAGAATTTGGCTCTGTGACTGGTATTATTAGGCGGGGAAAAACAGTTAATTTAAATTTTAAGGAGGATGCTGTTTGTCAGGGTGGTTTCATTTGAACAGATCTATTCTGTCCATGACACATTGCCAGATCTCCTCTTTGTGAAGCCAGCAGAGAAAATCAGTGTTATTTTACCAGCCCTGTGCTATGGAGAGATGGGGGTGTATTGACATGAAGTTTTCCTATCAGAAAGAGCACTCTGGGGCAGGATTTATTTCTGCTTTAAAGCATTTTGTATGTGGGCAGCCCACCAAAGCCTGCTGAAGCCACCTGCATCTTGGTGTCCAGGGGTGTCCATATTCCAGAGCCAGGGATCTATCCCAGCACCAGTAACCCAGCAGAGCTTTCACTGGTACCAGTGCGTGTCAGGGGATAGTCAGGAATAAAGTGAAGCATCATGTGAGTAATACACATTCACTCAACCTCACAATTCCTGTTTTTTCTAAGTATTCCTGTTTTAGTGATGTATCTTTACCATTTTCACGTGATGACTCTGGGTGGTTTTTCTTCTTTTCTGGATGGAAATAGGATCCAGCTGACGGTTTTCATTGTATGTCCTAGATGATGTTTTTTGGTTTGCAGCTCTGCCTTTTCCCCCTCAAACACTCAGCCGTGGGGAAATGTTACCAGTGGCCCATTCTATTCTTTCTCCAACTCATCGATATTAATTAAACAGGAATCTACCAGCATTGATTAGGAAAATGCTCCCATTAGCTGCACAAATGAACACCAAAGGAAAATCAGCAGGGACATCCCTGTGGAGAGGATGACACAGAAACACAGGGCTCAGTTCTGAGAAGGGAACAATGAATGTTCTTGTTTATCAGCCACCCAAATATTCATAGCAGCAGAATTAAAAGAAGACAGATTTTCTACAGAATTGTGTGCACAATATTTTGTAAACAATCCTGCCACCACATCCCCAGCTTTCCTCTCTTGTACAGAACCATCTCCTCCCACTGAGATACAAGAAGGGCCTTCCCAAGTCCCAAGCCTGGCAACACATCAGCTTTACAGATCCCTACATCTCCAGGATTCCACAACCCTCAAACTCCCCAAATCCCTCCAGTTCGTCCTCAGAACCCCTGAACTCCTACTCACACTGTCTCCAGCCCCTCTCAGGTACCCTCATGATCAGTTTATCAGGAAGCAGAAGAAGCAGCAGTGCCCTCAGCACAGACACAGAGTGACTGATGTGCCATCAGGGCAAGAGGAATGGGTAATTCTGGTTTTCATGCTGAAGCCCTGCCTTCCTAAAGCCAGCAGATGAAGTCTTCTGTTCATTTCTAGGAACAAATTCTTGGGGATTTGAGTTAGTCTTTCAGTCTCATTGAAACTGGCAAGCAGACAGAAACAGTTCTAGGAGGGTGAAGCAAGACTGACAGTCAGCTAAGACAGATGGACAGTTACAGTGTCATCAAGTTAAAAATGAAAATCAAGGTAAAAACCCATTTCTGAAATGTATCCAGAGGTTTAGTTACCTGTCACTCCTTCTTGAAAAGCAGTTAAATGGTTTTGAATCAGTCAAACCTCCAGTGGGACTGGTTGGTGTGATCCCTCCAACTGCAGGCTGTGAAATGTGCAGCCCACTCCCCCAGAAGGATCCTCTCAGCACATCTCAGGGGAAAGGAGGGATTAAAACAAAGGCAGCATTTCAAATTTTGAAATCTTCCAGGTGGCTATCACCCAATGGTAGCATTTTTAGTGGTGTCACATGAGAGAGGCCACCCCAAGAGGTCATGTGCTGTCTGCTCTGGAATCATTCCTCTATCTGAGGTCCCAGATCCAGATAAACATCTGATGAACATTCCAGAAAACCTGGGGGTGAAAGCTGTCAACCTGGATAGAGGTGTCAGGAGCACAGGTGGGTCCAGGACAAACCTCAGGAAATACAGCAAGGCCAAATGCAAAGTCCTGTACCCAGGTGAGGTCAATCCTCAGTGTCAGCACAGGCTCCAAATTAATTGCTTGGGACCAGCCCTGGAAAAAAAAGGGATCTGGGGACACTGGTGGATGAAACCCTGGACACAAGCTGGTAATGTGATCTTTCAGTCCAGAGAGAAAACTGTAATCTGGGCTGCATCAAAAGCAGTGTGGGCAGCAGGTTGAGGGAGGGAATTCTGCCCTTCTACCCAGCCAGGAGTGTTGCATTCCGAAATAAGAGGGATGTGGAGCTGTTGGAGTGAGTCCAAATGAGGCCACAAATGTAATCAGAGGGATGGAGCATCTCTCAGATGGAGACAGATTGAGAGAGTTGAGATTTTTTTCAGCCTGGAGAAGAGAAGGTTCCGGGGAGAATTTAGACCCCCTTCAAGTGCCTAAAGAGGCTCCAAGAGAGCTGGGGAGGGACTTGGGTATGCAGGGATGTGACAAAGGGGAATGGCTTTCTACTGAAAGAGAGTAGGTTTAGATTATCAATTATTAGGAATTCATTCTTGACTGTGAGGGTTCTGATGCCCTGGCACAAGGGTGCCCAGAGAAACTGTGGCTGCCCCATCCCTGGAAGTGTTCAAGGCAAGGTTGGATGGGGCTAGTAACAACCTGGGATAGTGGGAGATGTCTCTGCCCATGTCATGGAAGTTGGACAAGATGATTTTTGAAGGTCCCTTCCAACCCCAACTACTCAACATTTCAACGTGAGCAAGTCACCTCGTGCTCCCCATCCAGGACTTGGAATGTGGGGATAAATTGTTCCTACAGCTGCCTGTAACAGCTCAGGTCACTGATGAGCTTCCACAGAATCCCTGCTGACCGCATGTGGAGCCCTGACCTCTCACTCATAGACAAACCCACATCCCAAACACATAATATGGGATTTTATCACCTGTGCATGAGCATGTTCAAACCCTTCACATGCTGATGATAATCCAGAAGAGGACAGATCTTCTGTAGGTCCTCTGTCACCTCTGTCACCCTGTTCACATCCCTGGGACACTCTGGGAACTCACAAAGTGCAAAATTTCCATGCATTTGCCAGCAAACCTCAGCTCTGGATGTAGGTGAGATCCACCACATGTGGCACCCCAAGTTCTGATGGGTTACAGATGTTTCGGGTAAGGATAAAACCTTCCTGCACTTTGCACAGTGGGATGTAAGTTGGGAATGCAGAACTGGCCACAGTATTTTTAGCTGAGATAATAAGAATAATAATCACAAGGACTCAGATGTTTAAGTTCAGCCCTTGAGAAACTGTGACCACGGAAGTCTAACAGCAAGAAACAGCCCCATCTGCTTTCCCATCTGAAATTAGCTGGAAATAGTCTTGTTATCCACTCGGCCCGAGCATGTCATCCCAAACCGCTTCTCAGCATATGCTTTTCAAAATATATTAGCTTGGTTCTGCAGGGTTTTGGCACAGCTTTCTCCATCATGATTTGCAAAGTCATCAAAATCTCAGCCTTCCTGAGGAATGCGCTGATTTCATTTCGACGTTGCTTAAAACCAGCTTTTACATAATATATTTCAGCGTTTAGTTGGTAGAGTTATTCCATTTTAAATACATATTTAGGGTACATTGTTTATTCTGATTTACTTTATGTTAGAAGCTTATTTATTATGTTCTCTTTTATTCAGCATTTATCTTCATGTTTAATTTTATATTCACTTTCTTATTATAATTCCATATTCTATGGCTTTATCTAGTAAAAATGAAATACTAGAAGTCAAACAAAAATAAATGTTGGAGTAGTTTCAGTGATATATTCTCATTGGCCAAAAAATGTGATGCTTTTTTAAATGCACGAGAGGCAAAAATCAAAATATAGCATTATATTACAGATTGCAATGAAAAAAAAATCAGAACTACTGAATTTCTCGTAAAGCGGAGTCTCAATAACTCTCCTGGCTCACTATACACGCTGATATATTTATTCAATCATGCAAACATAAAAGACTCTTTCCCTAACACTGACATGGCTCATGTCATTAAAAATTGATTTACAAATATTTTTGCTTTTGTGAATAAACATTCCACTTGCTGTGATTTTTTCTTTCTTTTTTTTTTCTTTTTTTAAAATTACATCATCATTATTCCTACGTATCTGACGTTGCTTGTTTACACTTGCTGGGTTTGGATCCTCTTCAATCTGACTCTAGATACATCCTGCTTCTCATTAGAAGAGCTAAAGAGCAGACAGATCCTGCCTAAGCATATGTGGCATGTGCTATTCCTTATCCTCAGGCTGGAAACATTGATTTTCACAGCAAGGGAGAAGCAGCAGAACAGTGCAGATCTTGCTAATTACCCTACACTGCAAATTCAGGAGGAGAAATAAAAGCCTGAGAAGGACCAAGCCCCAACAGTTGTGTAAGATTTTCCTCTGCCTGTAATTCTTCAGCAAGTTTTTAGCTGACAAATGCATTTGGTGAGAGTCAGGACTCACACATCACTGGTGTTTTCACCAAAATATGTGAGATAATTCCATCTCCAGTTTACCTTTTCTCACCCTGCTCACAGCAAACCCCTGAATCACAATAATCTGCCTTCCCCTCTCACAGTGAGCAGAGCATTAGGTAGAGATCTGCTTTTGTTTGTGATTGCTTTTTAATGTCTTTTCACTACAGCAGATAGGCCTGACGTCATTAAGGCTGTTGTTGTTATCTTTTGAGAGGATTACTAAACACATAATAGGTATCAGTTTCCCTTCCATTAGAGATTTGTGAAGTTTGGTAATATTTATACAAGTGGTTTGGTTTTGATTTTTGTTTTTTGGGTTTTTTTAAATATTCTATGAGACAAAAGGATGAAAATGTCTGATTTCATTAAGTTCCTCAGTGCTGAGGGGTCGTTTTGAGTTGCTTTGAGTTGATTTTTGCTTTCATTTTCTGGATATTGGACGTTGTTTCATGTAACACTAAACTTTATGCATACATTGAATGGCCAATAAAGCTGAATGCTGAGAAGAACAGATGAAGAAAGACATCCAGGAAAGCCACTTCCAGCTGACAAAGGCTCTCCTGGTCTCACTTCTCACTTTTTTTTTTTTTGTTGTTGTTAATGCACTAATAAATTCTCTGTTTATTTTCTTCCTTCCAATCTCCCTTGAAATTCCTTGTTTCCTGAAATTGCTGAGTAGAGCAGCACCCAGTCAGTACTTCAGTGAGGATCTCAGAGAGGCAGAGAAGCACAGACGACAACCACAGACATTTTGTAGGACGTCACATTGGAATTCCACAGCTTTTTTCATCGAATCTGGACCAGTAGTAGCATCCAGAGCTGGTCCTGATTTATCCCAGCTCCTGCACCCACACCCTGGGGAAAAAGGACTTTATCTGGGTCAGAGGATGAGCATGGATTGCATGAGAGGGCAGAAGGAGGCTCTGATACACCCACAGTAAATCTCAGGGCATAACTAGACATGGCTTTTCCATTTCTGCAGCAAAGCCCAGCTTCCATGTAGGGTTTAACTTGTAACACAAAGATGCCTCTGAAGCATGCAAATCCAATTGCAAAAATGTCCATATTCTGCTTGATCTCTTCTTAAAGATATTTAGAAGGGAGTCTCTTCTATGTTAGATAGACAGGAAATGAATAAAGAGAGCAAAAATTGTAAAAACAAGTACCAATCCCTCAAAGCAGGAGTGAAATCACACAGAACCAGATGTGCCCACTGCAGAAACACTTTTGCAGAGCTCCAAGGCTCGTCAGAGGCTGCCTGAGAGAAGCAGGAGATTCCAGCAGCAGCAAGGACTGCTTAGTGCAAAGGTTTATTTGTGTCTCCTCTTTCAGTCTCGCTTTTCAGCCTGGGGAGTGAAGTCCCAAATGTGTTTGACACATCTCCATTTCTCAAAGCCAAGTTTTCCCACCAGCCGCTCTTTGCTCTGCCTGATGCACTGGCAATATTTCCCCAGGGAAAACTGGAGTCACCTGCCCAAGACAACCCAGGAAGAGTCCTCACAAAAGGCACTCAGCTGTGCTTTAATTTGTGGGACTGTTCCCTTTGGTCCCTTTTGTCTTAAACTGGTCCAAGCTGGTGCCCTGGACTATAAAAAGAACAATTAACACTGATTTACATCCTCCCTCACCTCACAGGGCTGCCTTTCTATGTGCCCCAGGATGGTGGAAATGTCTTGTGCTTTGAATCTCACTCATCTTTTTTTCACAGGAAGACCGAGCCTGCTTTTGAATTCACCACACTGGTAATTTCCCATTTACTTGGATTTGGTGGGTGGAGATCTTGGAGGTTTTTCCAGCTGCAATGATTCTGTGATTCTTCAAGTGTTTCCATTGCACTGAGTATATAAGGACTCTTTTGATAGTTCCTCTCTCCTCCTTTGCTTTGGTTTCCCTCACCTTTCAGAGCATTAGGATCAGGAACACAGCCACTCAATCCATCAGCCATCCTGAGCTCTCAGGTTACTTTTCAGTCCTGGTCCTTGAGGTGCAGTTCGGATGCAGTCTTCTCCAAAGCAAATGGATTTCATAACAAGGCAAAACCAAAGAAGAATCATTTGGGTTGGAAAAGACTTTTAAAATCATCAAATCCAACCCCAGCATTGCCAAGTCCACCACTGAGCCATGTCCCAAAGTGCCACATCTACAGGTTTTAAATACCTCCAGGGGTTTAAGCCACTTTCCTGGACCACAGTGACCGTAACAAAGTCCTAACCCAGCACAGAGCAGGGACAGTCCATAATACCTTTGGAAAAAGTAAAAATTCTCTGATGTGGTGTGCATACTGTGTTTTAAATCATATGAGTTGGGGAGTTTTCCACTGCTCACCAGCTTCTAAAAAAGACCCCCAAATCATCCATTCAGTGCAGGAGACTTTCATTCCCGAGGGGTGAAGCTACAGGTAAATCATCTGTTTAACCAAGGAGAGGCTGCCCGTTAAAAAAAAGGTGATAAATCATCCTGTGATTTAAAATCTGAATTTAATTTCAGACACATGCAGTGAAAAAAAAGGGGGAGGAGGGGAGATGGAGCATTAAGAAACTGCTATTTTGTCTCCAAAGCAATTGAGCAGCGTGTAATGAGGACCAGCAGGGACAGATATTCAAGGATGCAGCTCGGTTTCCTGAGACACGAACAGATGGGAAGGAACTCCTGTGTGCTGCTGATGACTCCACCCAGATGCCTTTGTGCTGCTTCAGTGCTTCCAAATTCACCATTTCCAGGGAAGGACCTGCAGCCCCACCCATTCCATTACCTGGGAGAAGTTCTTGGAGGGAGGTATTGTCTGAACTACCTTTGGGAGGCAACACGTGGGTTGTCTCCTGAGAGGAAAGTCATAAAATCATAAAATGGGTTGGAAGAGACCTTAAAGGTCTTGGAGTCCCAACTTCCTGCCATGGGCAGGGCACCTTCTGCTATCCCAGTTTGCTCCAAACCCCATCCAGCCTGGCCTTGAACACTTCCAGAGATGGGGCAGCCACAGCTTCTCTGGGCAACCTGTGCCAGGGTCTCACCACCCTCTGAAATCTGGAGGGGTAAATCATCTGGGATCATAGGATTCCTTCTGCCCTATCAAACTACTGAGCTCTCCAGTTTACTCCCAAGTCCTGATATCTCCAAATCTGTGCCAGCACCAGCACAGATGAGTCAGGGGCAGGACTCAGAGTGATTTTTCAGCAAGAGGATCTGCAGGGAGCTGAACATGGGTCGTATGAGAGCTGAAGGGGTTCTCCCTGCCCTTGTCCTCACAGGAGAAAGCTTTGACCTTGAGAACAAGGACACTGTAAAACTCTAACATCTTTACCTGTCTGGTTTTTTCATTTGTTTGCTTTTTCTGTGTGTATGTGGTTTTTTGGGTTTTTTTGGTTTGTGTTTTGTTGTTGTTGTTGTTGTTGTTGTCGTTGTTGTTCCCTGTGAGATGTAACATGAAACTGCTCATGATATTTTTTTTTTTTTCTCTCACAAAATACTCTCTTGCTCCTTGCCAGGGTGGACTGGAGAAGGCCCAGGCTGGAACAAATTGAAATCTCCAGGAAGGTAACAGTCATTTCAGCTTCTCTACACGGTCCTTTGCATTACTGGGGTTTCTGTAGTCGCTGAGGGGCTTTTGTTTCAGTTGACATCTCCACTCATTTCCATTCCTTGAAGAAGTGGAAATGCCATGCCCTGTATCCAATGGGTGCTGTTCTGCAGTGCCACGAGAGCAGGACCTCTCTGGGCAGCCTTTGGTGAGAAAGGCAAGACAGCCATCAGCAAAATGTTCCTTGAGAGTCATTTCTTTTTAACACATTCCATTTTCCTGGCCCTACTGCTTCTGCATGAACTGCTTCCACACGAGTAAATGATGAAATTCTAGTTCACGAATTACCACCAACTAGTGGAAGGCTCCTGTGCTCAGCAGCTACCCACTCACATGATGTCTGAAGCTGTGTGTATATTATTCCCTGAAGTACCAGGAACGTTCTTAGACATCTAAATTCAGCTAAAAATTTGCCATGGTTTGTGCAGCGATTGATGGAAGGTCTGAGCTTATTTCGTGCTGTCGGCACCGTAATCAGTTTACTTGGGGATTCACATTGGAGATTAACGATTTTGCAAAGATTGTTACATCAGATACAGTTCCCAGAGGTGAAAATGACATTTTTGACATGATTAACTGAAGGAAGATGCAATTATAAATAGACATACATGGGGCTGGCAGAAACCAAGAAACTGAGTTGCAAGGGGATGCTCAAAGCTTGTTTTTACCCTACCTGATGGTTTCTGTCACTCTTTAGCACTGTGGTTCTTGGGCATTGCCCCATATCTGTTGAACTCCTGGGACCAGGTCTTTTGCCAGTGTAAATTTAAATGTCTGCCCAGTTTGCATTGGGAAAGGCCAATTGATGTCTTCACACCAAAATATTGCACATTGCATTGCAAATTGCCCGACACTTTAAGCAGAGAAGAACTCCAACTTATTTCATTGCTGTTACACCCACTTTCATGTGGTGTGAAGTGCAGCAGATTTCAGGATATTTCAGTTTAAAGGACTGAATTTTAATGAGACTATCTGTTAACCTCTCCAGTTCCAGCTATTTCAAACACTCTGTAATTCAATGCAAACTCACTCTGACAACTATTTGGCCTCTTCAAAGAAATCCCTGCCTATTGAGAGGTCTAAGAAGGCTGTAAAATGTCCTTTATTATTCTTTAAGAACCATATAAAGGTGTCTTTGTCTGTTGCTTTCTGGATAACACGGTGCCCCATGAGGATGGGCCCAGGTTTTGGATTAGCTGGGATCATGGATCAAAGCCCCCTTGATCCAGGACATGTCCAGAGTGATCTCTCAAACTCCCAGAAATCTCCACGGAAAACTTTGTGATGGAGGAGTTTTTACTGAGCCATTTTTGGGAGCCCTCTCTGTGACAGAAAAAAAAAAAGTCCTCAGTCATTCATTTATGAAAAACATGTCAAATAATGGATCTGAGCGTTAGATGAGCTCCCCTGCTCTCCTGCAAACAAAAATAATGGCATCTTACACACAGATAAAAGGAAATGTAGGGGTAAAGAAATCCGCCCAGCCCCTGTTTGAGATACAACAATTTCAGAGCCTTTCTTCTTGCTTCTTCACTTCCAGGTCGCTTCCTGGACCTTTCCGCACATTTTCTTCCATCAGCTTTTGCTTCAGTCACTGAAAAGAAAAGAAAAAAAAAAACCCAAACAGAAACTCGATGGCCAAGGGTGATGCTGTTGAGCAGAGCCCGCCCTGCCAGCTTGCTATTTCTGTCTGGATCCTTTTAAACTTGTGGATGGCTCTGTAAGCCTTATTTACACTTATTTACCAAACTCCATCTGACAGAAGACACGGCAGCTTTCCTCCCCTCCCCTCCGTGGCTCTGCAGAAGGACTCACGCAGGCAGAGCCACAGTGCCCACTGAAAGGCAGAAAATGTGATGGGAACGGGTGAGAATCCTTGCTGCTACAGGAACAGGGCAGGGAAAAGGAGCAATACCTGTTCAGACATTTTTGGAGAGACTTCTCTAAGTGACCCCTGCAGACTCAAATGAGGAGGGCAATGTCTCACACTGGGTGAACAAAACACCCTCTTCTGATTCAGGGTTGTTTTTTTTTTTTTCAAGAATGGGGGGAGGCACCCAAAATCAGTGCCAGGCAGAAATTCAGTGGAGAAATGAAATGCCTGGGAAAACTGAAGCAAGTAGGATGTGATTTCTTGGCAGTGTGTAATCTCAGCCCCTCCCGGGACAACACTAATCCAATTAAAAGCACCACCTGCTTTCCTGAGCTCAACAGCACCCTCAGCATCATGGTGGGACCCTGAAGTGAAAATTACCTGAAGCTGCTGCACCCCCAGACAGGTCCTAGAGCAGACCCCTCCAAACTTTGGGTTTTTCTCTGCAGAGTTCATCTCACATGGATGAACTTCTGCAATATGGAAATCCATGTGAAATAAATCCTTCCAACCCACAGCAGGGATATTACAGCTTTTTCAGCCTTGAGAATAAAATTAGATGAACATGGTCTAACCAAATCACTAGAAAAGAGACAAGATGTGCCATCACTAAGCCTAGAACAGCCATGAATGAACTTGCAGAAGGATCATTAACATTTAAAAGTTGGGCTTTGGAACAAGATGATCTTTATGGTCTTTCCAACCCAAACCATTCTAAGATTTTATGATTCATAGGTTCATCAGCACTTTTCTTGCTAAAAATTCTTAGGTCTTTTCCTTTACAGAACAACAACATCTTCATATGTCTCTCACAAGGGCTTTAGGCTTCCTTGTTACTTCAGGTCGGTGTAAACTCAGAGTAAGTATGATCAGGGCTAGGAAAAGTCGCAGGGAGATTCTACGACTGACCCCTTCCCTTCCCTTCCCTTCCCTTCCCTTCCCTTCCCT
>VZSR01000824.1:1313603-1327574 GCA_013398615.1 Brachypodius melanocephalos
TCCCTTCCCTTCCCTTCCCTTCCCTTCCCTTCCCTTCTTCTGGAATTTCAGCCAGAGCTGGTACTTACCTGCATTTAAAACACGATTGCTTTTGGCATAAGGGGCTTTGGGAGTTTCAGAGCAGGTTTTGAAATCAGAAAGATGCTCTTGCTTTTATAGGTGAGTGACTTTCGCAGTGGCTGGTGGATTTTGAAGCAGCTCCACAGCACCCCACGAGGATGGGAGATTTGGTGATTCACTGATACATTCACCAGTGCAGGGAAGGCTGGAGGACACTGAAAATTGATAATCGTGGTCCCTGGCATGACTTATTCCCTCTGTAGAAACTCTAGGAACTCTAACAACCACCTCAACCCCTCCAGGGTCATTCCTTGCACGTGGTGCTTACTCTAGGAGCCCGTGTGGGAGAAGGACTTGAAGGCTCAGGAGCTCACCTGGTCTGCACCCACTTGGCCAAGCTGGAGGGTTTCAAACACACATCACATGGCATCTCCCTGGTGAGATCCTCGAGGAGGGCAGGCAATGGATTTAATTTGAAAACGACACTGTATAACTTTTTAAAAATAACCAATAACTAATGAAAAGTGCGCTGGCCACAGAAATTGTGAAATCATAGAAACCCCTGGAATAAATAAATAAAAGCCCTGCTTTACAGGAAGTGTTTCTGTAGTGAAACCAACTGCAGAGAGACAGGGAACAATCTTGCCAGTAATGGGTAACATTTATCACATTCACGGATTTGTGGAGCCGTTCTGCACACCTGAGGCTGCTAACAACGTGGGGGACGAGGGGAGCTGCACTAAAGGCCAACATATGGCAATAAATCTGGAGCAGCTGAACACTGGGATAAATTCACAGCGATATTTCCAAATTTTTAGGGCCGTGACTTCCCAGTTGTCCTGTAAAGAGATCAGTGTAGGGCATTCAAAACATCTTTTCACCTGTGAGTTACGTGGGGGGAAAAAAAAGTGAAATTCAATTTTAAGAGTAGATTTCCTGCAGCTAATTCCAATAATTAGGCATCTACTGTAAGGCAGGATTCTACAACAGTCAGGAGATAAAGCCACCTCTGCACATCACTTCCCACTTCACCTTCCATTGGGAGCCTTGTTCACCCATCACACAGGGAAAAAAAATGTGTGTGACCATCACAAACTGGAAAAAGACACAGGGTTTAAATTACCAGATCACAGAAGAGAAAATTGATGTCTTAATTTTCATTTTACTGATTATTTGTATCAGCCCTCTTGTTTGCCTTATTCTTGCAATTCTCAGAGGCATGCAAGGAAATAATTAAGGCATAATCTTTTTTTTCCTTGGTAAAATATGGAGCAATAAATGGCTGCTAAGATTGATTAGGGGCTGAAGCAAAGCAAAAGCCTGGGGTAGATTTCACCTTGCTATTTCTCAGGATGATGCAAAGAAATTGAAGTTGAGCCTTTTGCAGGTAAATCACAGGCCCAAATTGGGAAAAATAATCCCTGTGCCCAGCTCCTTTCCTTGGGGTGACTGAATTGTTCTGTAGCATTTCTGCTTTTTCTTGTCCAGAAAAACTGGAACAAAATCTGTGTCTTTGAATGGGTGACCACACTTCAAAGGAAAATATAACTGAGAAGCCAGTGTGAAAGCCACATTGGAATACAGGATTTTCTGAACCAGCTGAGAGGTTTGGTCTGCCCCAAAGCATCACCAAAGAGCTGTGGGGTCAGGATTGATGCCAGAAATCAATCAGAAGGTTTGAATTCCAGGCTGAAATGAAAGTGGGGCCATGAATAACCCAGGAGGATGCAGAGGACACAAGGACGGTTGCATGGCGCAGAAGTGGCTACCAAAGAATGCAGAAGAAATCACTGAAAATGTGGAATTCCTTCTCCAGAAAGATGCTTCATCTTGCAGATTAACAAGTAATGATGCCCTAGAACCAAACTGAATTTTCCTCTTCCCCTTTTCCTCTTTATTTTAATTTTTCTTTCTATTAATTTTGAATTTTCTTTTTCGATTTATTTTCCATTTTCATTTTCATTCTGTTTGCCTTTTCCCTTTTTTTTTCTTCCTTATTTTTTCACTCTTTTTTTTTTCTCTTTTTTCTTCTCTTTTTTATTTTCTTTTTTCCTCCCTCTTTTTCACCTTTTTTCCCCATTTTTCTTTCCTGTTTTAATTGTTTACAAAGTTATTCCAATTTAGAAAATGGTCTATGTTAGCTCAGCAGCTGCCTGCCCACATGGCTGAATATCTGCTTACCTGATTTCTCCTCCCACTCTTGGGCTGGCTCCTGCTGCCCAGCTCCCTGCCTGAAGGCAAAAATGTAAATGACAAAATTGTGGAGGTTGGCAAGCAAGGGCCATCACTTCAATTTTTGCTGATAGACAAGCAGTGCTTTTGTTGCAAAAATAGGTGTGAGAAATTGTGACACAAAAATATTGATGATAAAAATGCAAAATATTACTTTTTTTTAGACAACCATCCTAGGTAAGTTTTTCCCCCATTGCATGGATCATAGGGAATAATTTGTCCTCTGGGCAAAGGCAACTGCAAGATTGGCTGATATTTGATTTAGATTTAAAATTTAGATTTAGAGACAGAGGATGCAGGAGTCAAATCCGAACATGGGCATGAGTGTGGCTGAGCATCCACAGTCTTGGTGTCCACTGATGTCTCCAACCCTGGGCACACCTGTGTCAAGTATTTTGATATGATGATCCCCATTCTGTGATTTTGACCCCATGTGACCCACAAGCTCATAGCCAGAAATATTGAAATTTAGTGAACAGTGAGGTGTAGAGTTAAAACAAACTGATCAAAAGTCAAGCTGGTAGAGCAATATTAGTGTTTGGCAGAGACCTGCACCTCTAAAAAGTGATCATGCAACAAATAGTGACACTCTGCTTTGGCCCTTTCTTGATCCCACAACAACCACAAAATGTGCTCAGCTGAAATATTTAACTTGTGGACAGGATGATGCCCAAACCCAGGGAAAGCAGATGCTCTGGAAGGTGAACACCCTTCAAATGCCACTTATGGCTTCACACTTCCCTCCCTTGTATTCTTACCATGTTTTCTTTCTTATCTGTGGGTCAAGAACATGAACACTTTAATATGAAACAATAAAGACGGAGATAACTTCCTATTGATCTTGAAAATAAAGTGGGAGATACAAAGTAGAGAGAACAGAAAGACAACCCTGCTGTGGTGCCTTTGAAAATTAACTCAGCATCTGTGTTTGGACTTTCTACTGCAGATTGTGGCAAAGGAGGAAGCTGAAAGGAGAAGAAAGATGTATAAAAGTAACTTTAAAAATGTTTTTGTCCCAGATCCAAAAGGATGAAGACACCAAAAAGAGGGAGATTCATCTTGAAACCTTCCTGGAGATTGATGGAAGCAATCTTTTTTAACACAAGGAAAGCACTTGGATTTGATCAGTGGCAACTCAGAGATCTCCAAACTGAATCAAATTCCTGCTGTTTTTGTGATTTTTACTTCCTTCTCCTCCTCCCATTTCTGCTTCCCAAGAGAAGCCCACCAGGAGCAAACATGGAGAGCCCAACCTGCTGCTGGTGTAACTCAGGTTCACCCTGTGGGCCTGGGGGGACCTGATCTGAATTGTGAGATTGGGTTGCAGAAACTCCAGTCAGAGGGGAAGGCTCTGAATTCTGAGCTTGTGAATTTACTCCCTGAGAAGAGGTAAGAGTCTTGGTGAAGGGTGTGGAGAGTTTATTACAACTTGTAGCTTTCTACGGTCTCCACACATCTTATGGCTCCACCTCACTGAACAGCATCATTTAAAAACCCTCAGGCTCAGTGGTTTTTTAGTCCATAAGGGGTGAAATTTAGCATTGACTTCCACTAACTTCAGGGGAGCTACACAAATTGTGCCAGCTGAGATCTGGCCCTCAGTAGTCCATTAGCCCCCTGACCCAGGTAGGAAAATATTCCTACATCTGACCCACTGCCACCTCACTCCTCATCTGCTCTTCTTTAATCTAACACCACCTCCACCAAGATGGATTTACTCTATTGTTCCAGAGGGAAAAAAATGAGCTCTCTACTTGAAAAATAGGATTTATTTTCTCTCCTGCTTTTCTATCTCTCAAAGGCCCAGTGCTATTCTGGCATTCTGAATTGGGGACGAAACAAAACCAGTTCAGGTGTAGGGTACATGAGGAAAAGACAGTCAACCTGCAGAGGATCAAAGAGATCGTTTCTCACAGAAGCATCCACAGAAATGAGAAGCAATGAGCTGAGACCTCCTCAACAGCTTTTCAGAATGCAAAGCATTGGGCAGCTGGTCAGGTGCAGAAAAAGAAGTAACCAACCAACCCGCTTTCTTTTTTTTTTTTTTTTTTTTTTAGCCAGAAAATGTGTTTAGTCTGGGGTGAAAAATCTGTCATGTTGGTGAGATTCTCCCTACCACAGCAGCCCTCTGAAAAGGACAGCTACTCCAAATGGGTCACTTCTGCCATCAGCCACGGGCTGAGCACAGCAGTGGCTGATTAACAGCGTGGGGTAAGAGCCATGTAGGACAAGGATGAGGTGAAACCTTGCTCTGAAACGAAGCTATGGGAGAAATGAGGTGGCTTAGGTGGCAATTTTCCAGGAGCCTGCAGTCCCAGCCCCTCAGTCCACAGCTCTGGGCTGTTTCTGTTCTGCTGCAAAGCAGTAGTATTCTTTCTGCTGCAAAGTATTAATGCCTTAAGATAGTCCAGGCTCACAGTTGAGTTCAGCCTGGGAGGGTGGCAGGTGTTGGGATAGAAAAGTGTCACCTGAACTGAGAGTGTTCAGAGGGAAGGATGTCCCTGCAAAGGCCACTGCAGTGGGAATTGTTTCAGCCATGCCATGATAGCCGAGTTTTAGTTTTAGGTTTTCACACCTATTTAGGTATTCACCTATATCATTGAAATTTAGCTTTTCATCTATATCATAGAATCATAGAATGGCTTGGTTGGAATGACCTTCAAGATCATCTTATTCCAATCCTTCCACTAGACTAGGTTGCTCCAAGCCCTGTCCATCCTGGGTTTGGACTCTTCCAGGGATGGGGCATCCACAAATTCTCTGAAGAACCCGTTTCCATTTCTCACCACCCTCTATTGACCTGAAACTGCATCAACAGATTTTCACAGTCTCCTTCTACACCCGGCAGTGACAAAGTAAAGGTGGGATCCCTCTTACCTGTCTTCAGGTGTCTATGGCTGCACAGGATTTCTGGCTTCCTGTAATAGTGGGTGTCAAGTCACCAGAATCAGTAGGGGTAATGTCACAGGTCTGCTGGTGATCAGACAGATTCCTAAATTTTGTCAGACAAATCATGCCCTGAACTTTTCTTAGTGAAGAGAACCTGGGGTGACTTGTTCAGATGGAGACACCTGTGTTGAAGGTATCCATCCAGGTCAGACAGATTCCAACTATAGAGGAGTGTTTGGAGAGGGTTTCTGGCTTGGATGTACTTTATTGGAGTTCACTCCAATGACTCCAAAGATCACCTTGTGTGATCAGTTGGCTTCCTGTTTCAAAAACAGAATTGTCATGCAGACATCAGTCAAAAACCAGAGCTCATCCTCTGACATCTGGTGTAGCACAGGACACCAAAAACCTATCAATAATGATTTTACTGTGAAAAATTACCACAGATCTCTCCTTGCAAATGGAAATGACTGTTCTACGTAAATTGTGAGGCATCTGCCACAGCACCTTAAAAGCTTCCAGACACACAAATCAAAAGAGAAGTTTTCCTCCTGAAATTAAGCTTTTTCTTTTTCCTTAACAAGACATGCAATTCATTCCAGTATGACCCAACTACTCACCACACAAATGAGCAAGAGAGGAGTAAACGTAATCATTCAAATGCAACTTTATGTAGATCAATAACAGAAAACCGCAGGAGAGATACAACAGAAAACTAAGTTCTGAAATTTGAAATCACATATGAATCTCGAGATGTCCTGGGACTAGATCTGTGTGGATGGAGAGGATGAGTTCAGCTTTCAGCCTTTATTTAGAGGAACTGAGCACTGATGTCCAGCCAGCGAGATGTGGATTCATGTTTATGAGCCGCCTGGCAAATACTCACGCACCTCCCACAAAAACCCTCTAATTAAATGTTAATTAAATGCAACACATTAGGCTTAGCAGACTCTCTGCTGCTGAGTTATATACATACACTGCAGACACTCTAATGAAATACTTGACTTTGATTTACGAACATGAATGCAGCTAGAACTGGGGCTCGCACTGGTATCTAATTTTGCACAAAACAAAGGAGGCTGCCTTGCCTCTGTTAATGGTTCCAACTTTTTAATGAATACTTCCAGCCATGATGTAATTGCACAGTAACTTACAGGCAGGGAAGTGATACAAGCAGAGAAATGCCTTGCATGGAGGGGACCTCCTCTCCTGGCAGTGGGAGAGGATTTTGCCGAGTCTCCAGCAGCAAAAGCCCTTCAGCCACCGCAGTGATCTCATTTCAGTCCTCATTGCTCTCGCTGCCATCACAAAGCCTTTCTTGATCTGAAGGGATGGAAACAGCAGGTGAGGCTCAGATTGTGTCATTCCTGTTATAGTCAAGATGATGAAGGGCCACGGGTGAAAATCATCAAGAGGAAATTAGAGGTGTCACTTCAGGAGTGAACTCGTTTATGCAGATGGCTCCTGATAGAACTTCTCAACATCATATTCACTCGTTTCACATACAAAACATTCAACACATTATTAACCTTTATTCAGCTTCAGAGTAAGCATATATCACAGAATCATGGAATATTCTGAGGTGGAAGGGATCCACAAGGATCACTGAGTCCAGCTCTTAAGTGAATGGGGGTCAAACCTACAACTTTGGCATTATCAGCATCATGCTCTAACCAATCTAATTCTGGCCTGAGTATGGAGTTATCTCAACTTTTGCTCCTTTTCATTTTTATTTTCCACCTGACCCCCTAAATTTCCAGTGCAGACACTGGCAAATTTAGAAACAAATTCTTGAGTACTTCTTATTCCCAACAAGCAAGGTGCAGCCCGGCACACAGGACAAGTGAAACTCTCTAGGATTTATAATATTGCTCATTTTCTCTTGAGCTTTTTGGTAGAATTCTCCTTTAGTGTCCAAAAATGAAGGCAGATCCTGTCATGCCATGCATTACAACTCCTTAGTGATAATCAGCACCTAGCACAGGGTATGAATCCATCACTGGTAGAGGAACAATATTTTTACAATTTCCACAAAGCTCTGAGACTACTGGAAAGCACCCACCTGCCAGGGAAACTGTCAGTAATCCTTCCCAAGGACTCTTCCTGGCTCTTGGGCAATGGACCACCCAGCAAAAAGGCAGATTAAATTTCCCCATGAATTTCTGATCTCAGGCAGAGTTTGTTGTGCTGCACTGATGTCAGCAGCTGGGTTGGGACTTTTAATATTGGCTCTCTCCTGCCTCTACTGTGACTAAATTCTTTTTAAGCTCGTATCTATTTCTCCCTAAAAATGTGTAGATTATGTCTCAATGTGAAGAAAAGTATTGCCCTCCAAGCAAACCCAGCAATACAGGAAGAGAAACTTGAAAATAAAAACCCTTGCTGAAGTGGCAGGAGGCTGAAGTCACTTGTGTTCTGTAGTACTTTGAGATTCCCAGAATGGAAGACATGGCTGAAATGCACATTATCGTCTCAGGGACCAAAAAAGGAGAGATCAGACGAAATAATGACAAGAAAAGGCAAAATAAATGAGTTACTCGCCTCCCTGAGGGCAGGCTGTGCCGGTTTTATGAATGTGAGGACCTATTCTTGGCCTTACACAGGCATCTGTGTGAAAAATGTGCCACTGTTGCATCCCTCTGCAACAATGTGTACCCTGTCAGGAGGAGCGCGCGCGGCGGAATTCGCGCACCTGACACGTCCTGCAGGAAGGCGCCAGGGACTGACCACATCTTTCTGGAGGGCTCCTCGTGCACCACAGCTGACTGAAGGACCAGCAAGGTCAGAGATTACCTTGGATGCAGTCCTAGAAAACCACCCAGGCGCGCTAAATAAAACAGAAGCCAGCAGGCATCTGGGGAGAAGTGATCTTAATGCGTTCGGATCAGAGATGTCGCTGGCAGAAGGCTCAAGCAGCAAAGCTCGGGGCATAAAGACCATGGGAAGCTTTACCTTAAACAGAGGTCCTTACCTGTGAGGAAATAAAAAAACAGATGCTGGAAACATCTCATTATTCCATATTGCTAAGTGGGACCTTTAGAAGTCTCAGATACGATGACAGAAGTGGCTGTTGTAGGAAGAAGCCAGAAAAAATGGACATTCAGGCACTTTGCTTGTTAGCACAGAGCTGCAGAAGGTCAGAACACTCCATATCCACAGAGAAAAATGATTTTAAGGTATCAGAAAACCCACTGTAGACATCTCCTCCAGGATGAGAAGGTTCACACCAAGCAGTGTCTCTACTCTGAGTTCAGATTGCAGAGAAATGTTACCCCTCAGTCCCCATAAATAACTCACTTTCTTTTTGGCAAGACTGGGGGGAATTTTGAGGACTTGAATTCTTCAAGGGACACCATACACTGGTTTTGGCTCCAAATTAAGAACAGAATGTAATTTTGGGGGCTCAAAAAATACTTAATTAGCTATAGTCATGCAGGAGTTGAACATACCATTGAACTCAACTGATGAGCTACAAAGACCAAATTATGCTGGTGTTAACAAATTATGCTGTTTGTTGAGGAAATTGAGTTGTTGTGTCAGCCCAGCCTTTGTGGGTTAAACTATTCCCCAGCCACAGGAGCTGAAAACATTGAATGAAGTTGACACAGATCCAGTCTAAAACCTATAAATCCCAAAGCTTTGCCTGTTTCAAAATATTCCTTGATTTTTGAGATTTATGGCCTGAATATTCAGAAATTCCATGAAGTAAAGGTATCATTTTTTTCCCCTAAAAATCATTAGTTTTTTCCTTCTCTACATGGAACAATTTGTAATTTTTTCCTTTTGAAAACATATCGCTGGATCTCTGTCCTGGTTTCAGCTAGGATAAGGTTAATTTCTTCTCAGCTGTTCCAGACCTGTCTTTGGGAACTGGAATGAGAATGATGTTGATAACACACAGATGGTGGTTTTATTTTTGCTAAGTTGTGTGTAAAAAGTCAAGGATTTTTCCTTGTTTTGTGCTCTGTTAGAGGAGGTTTGCAAAAGGAACTGGGAGGGAGCATACCTGGGACAGGTGACCCAAAATGGCCAAAGGGGTATTCCACACCACAGAACATCCTGTCCAGTAGATAAAACTGGGAGGAGTTACTGGGAAGAGGCTGATCTTGGTTTGGGAAGGGGGGTCTGGCACTGGTCAGCGGGTGTGGAGCAATCCTATTGGGCTCCACACACCATTTGTGTTTCCCTTTTTATTATAATTTACCTTTACGACTGCATTCTACTTTTTTTTTTTCACTTATTAAATTAAATCTACAAGCTATACTTTGATTCTTCTCCCCATTCCACCAGGGTAGGATGGAGAAAAGGCAGGCTGAGTGAGTGGCTGCCTAATTTCCAGCTGGGCTTAAACCATGACAGCCACAAAATTCCTGAAGGATGCATATAACTTATAGCAGATTTTCCTTAAAAGACTTCAAGAGAGCAAAACAGTCAGTGGGTTTTAAAACTGGCTGGCCCTCCTACAGCCCAGACTGATCTACTTCCAGGGTGGAAAGAACTGAGACTAGCAATTAAGGGTAATAAAATATAAGTTAATTCTGATGAAACCCAAATGTTAAACACCACAATGAAAGTAAATGCTGCTTATCTGTCTGTTGAGGGGGACAGTGAGAAGTTGAGCAGGAAATAAAACATGTAAGAAAATGGACAAGTGAGTATGCGAATAAATCAATGAATGAAGTATGTGAATAAATCAGTGGCCACCAGGATTTAAGATTGGCCACCATGAAGTTAATTTTGCAGAAGCAGCAAGGGCTCAAACGCAAACCTGATGAGAGCTGGATTAGGCTGTCAGTGGCCTGAGAGAACAGGGCAATGCTTTACCTGTAGAGCCTCATGGTCTGTGATCCACAGGGAAGAGTTGTGGTTCCAGGCAATTGGAAATAGATATCTTTAAGGTCCCTTCCAATGCAAAACATTCAGTGATTCCTCTCCCTGAAGGAAAAAGTAGATTTCATAAATGAGCAAGCTCAAAACATTGTATGAAGAGAAAGTCACTGGTCCCACGGATGTGGGAAATATTAAAACCTGGTCACTTGGGAAACTGAATCTCACAGTCTGTAGAAGATTATGCTAAAATTGTAGTTTGAATTCAACCTTATTGGATGTCAGACAGAAAGAGATTTTCCTAATGCCCAGCAGAAGGGAGCGGGAGGGAAATCACACTTTGGTGTCTGCAATAGTCAGGACCATTCTCCCAGTGGAATCAGTAATTATTCCTCTCTTTACTTGGGAATCCAGCCATTTTCACTCAAGCTTGTGAGAATTTAATATTTTCCTTCTGTCAGATTTCACTTATATTGGCCACCAGACCCAAAAGTCATGAGAAAGGAACAACTGACGGGCTGAAGTGTGCAGCATCAGCTGATTAAGTCCAAAACTCGTCAGTGGTGAGTTATGACACCACCAGAGCTGCTGAGGTTGCCAGGCCAAGGAAGGTGCACTGAGACAGAGTTCGTATTTGGTAAAAGAAAAAATAAAACATAAATATGTGTGTAAGTAGTCTGAAGTGCAGGAGGAGAATTGAAAAAAGATAAATTTTGAAGAAGACACACAACTCAGAGGAACGGCTGCTATTGGACAAGAAAGTCATGGGAATTTTTGTGAGTGTTAAAATTGCCTTTCCCATTTTAAGAGAGTAACCAGTGGTCTGCTCTAATAATAACACACTGAATCTTTCAAGTTGTCCACAACCAATTATGCCCAGAACTGGGATCACTTTAATAGCAGAGGTGTCAGCTGCCTGCAGACAACCTGTGATTAGGCTTGGCTTTGTCACACCTACCTAGGAAATGGGCACCCACTAAACCTGCTGGTCTTGGCTCCTCCCTCACTCAACAGAACAAGATCAGCACCCAGAGAAGTGACTCATCTTCCTTTCTCCCCACACCTGATCCCCCTCCCAGATTATGGTGGGATGAATCACCCTATGGAGGTGTCACTCAAGCCCTAATAGATATTGAAGAAATCTACTTAATTGATTTAACAAATGGTACAATTCTTACTTGGTTTACAGTATAAATCCAGCCTAGAGCATGACTTGGTCGCTGCTGTGGCTTCTTTCCCTCTGGGGCATGACTTCTCTGGGTTTATGAGATGGGGATTTCTCCATCACAGCAGTATTCCTGGTGGCAGGAGCAGCCCCCAATCCAAACAGAGCCCCATTCCTGAAGGAACAGCACGACTTCATCCAACTCCAGCTGAAAGCTTGCTGTCATGAATGATCGAATCTCTTGATATTGACAAGAAATCATTTAGAGCTGCAGGAAAGAAAAAGCCATCAACATTTTCCCTGTGAAAGGCAGTGCTTGTTTTTTCAGTGGTTGCTGGTATGTGTTATGTGGATATCAAGTTTTGGGGAGTGAGGGAAGACACAGATGACTTTGGAGAGTCATCTTCACTGCAATTTGCTTATACTCTGCATGAATAAATTCCATTCAAATGACCTTGAGGAAAATATTAATAGTATGATAATGGGTCATTTGCATACACTGCTGAATGTGTTGTCAATTCAAACAGAAGAGTTTGTCCAGAGCTCTTTCAGCAAACAGAGAAACAGAAAAAGTCACTCTGAGAGTAACTCCTACACCAAACCCCTCAGCTGATATCTGAAAATATTGGTGACAAGCTTGACTTTTTGGTAAGATTTTTTGAATGCCAGATCACAGCCAGAGGCAAAGGGAATTGGGCATTTTGAAAATATTTCAGTGTTCAGAGCTTGGTTTCATTCTGTTTTCTCTTTTCCTCTCCTGCTGATTTCTTGTATGCTTCAGCATTCCTTATACATCAGAAAAAAAATATTACCTGACTCTAAGACATGACAAATTAATTTTTGTTGTGCTCTCCTTAAAATCCACTTCAATTTGAACTTAATTTTATCATCAATGATTTATACACAAAGAACAAAACCCAAAACCAGCCTTGCCCACGCAATTTTAGGTATTTTAACTGTGCTGTACCTCTCCCTGAAATAGAGCTCTGATAATTTCTTCAAGATGATTTAGAAACTTGAAAACTTCCTCTCAAGTTGAAAAAATATCCACACTTTGGACTTATCATTTTCATCTCCCTTCATGGTGTAGCTTTCCCCGTGGAGATCACATTTATTATGGGCATGGAAAGGACAGTCTCAAACATGAAATATGTGCTTTGTGTGCTAAAAGAGCTCATTCCTCAAAGCTGAGAAAAATTTTGAGAGAAATTGACATAAGTGTAGACAGGAAATTGTGAATAAAAATTGAGAGTCTTTTAGGAATAATTTATTAGATGGCCCAAAGCCAAGCATCTGCAATCAAGACAGGATAACTTTGACTAAAAAGCCATTAGAACTTCCTGATAAAGTGAAAGCCTCAAGTGGAAGTATCTATATATAGTCCTGTTATCCTTGCGTCTGTGGGCATTTATTATGGCTATTTGCTTCTTTACTTCTGTATATACTGGATTTTCTTTTTTTTCCATGCAGATGGAAAAAAGTGCATTTATGATTTTCTTAATGGAATCAAAGAATGATTTGGCTTGGAAAAAGACCTCTAAGATCATTAAGTCCAACTGTTAACCTAACACTGTAATATTCACCACTAAACTGTGTCCCCAAGTGCCACATCCACATATTTTTTGAACACTTCCAGAGATGGTGATTCCACCTCTTCCCTGGGGCAGCCTTTTCCAATGATTGACCCTTCTTCCTATGAAGAAATTTTTCCAAATATCCAACCTGAACCTCCCTTAGTGCAACTTGAGGCCATTTCCTCTTGTTCTATCACTTGTTACCTGGGACTTTGTTATGAGTTTGCTCAAAGCCTCAGGAAACCTGGCTCTGAACCCTTCCCGTAATGGGACATCCCCAGATTCTCTGGGCAGCCTGGTCCAATGCCTCACCACATTGCATTGTCCAAATTTTCACTCACCAGTATCCCCACAGAGCTGCTCTAAATCCATTCCTCCCCCAGTCTTTATTGATAACCAGAATGGCTCTAACACAGGTGCAGCACCTTGTACTTGACTTTTTATGCACTTTTTTTTTTAATTATTTACTTGGCATTTCTTAGAAATCCCAAATGGGAGGACAAACAGAAAAAGACAAAGTTTAAAGAAAGAATAAGTAAGGTGAGAAAACCTCGGACTGTCAGAAAATTGAAGTAAGAATTAAGCCAAGACTTTGAAAGGCCAAAAATTTATAACTGTCTTCAAGCAATGCCATTATGGAATATCCTGAGCTGGATCCACAAGGATCATCAAAGTCCAGCTCCTGACCCCGCACAGGACACCCCCAACAGTTCCACCATGAGATGATGTTATCCGAAGACTTCTCGAACTTTGTCAGACTTGGAGATGTGACCACTTCCCTGGAGAGCCTGTTTCAGTGCCTGACCACCCTCTGGGTGCAAAACCCTTTCCTGATATCCAACCTAACTGTCCCCTGACACAGCTTCAGGTCAGTCCCTTGGGTCCTGTCACTGTCACCAGGAAAGAGATCAGTGTTTCCCCTCTTGGGGATGTTGATGACCTGTCTCAGGTTGCAGTACAAGATGTAACCAAAAGTTTGTATTCTATTACCAGCTGTTAAAACCAGGTGTGGCAATGTTCTTTATCTCTTTAACAACCCATCCTCCCTCCAGGGGAATATCTGCTGTTAATGGGCTATCGAGGCTCACTGCATGACTGATAACATTACATCATCCCACGGGGAGATGCTCCACCCAAGGGGAGGAGCCAAGCATTCCTACCTGGATAAAATCTGAGATTCGAAACACCAGGACAGCCTGTTTGCACTGGATTCCCAGAGGAAGA
>VZSR01000824.1:1327674-1427070 GCA_013398615.1 Brachypodius melanocephalos
AGACACCTGTCTTTCCAAACCAGGACAAGACCACAATGAGGTCTCCTCTCAGTCTCATCTTCTTCAGGCTGGACAACCTATGTCACCTCAGCTGCTCCTGAAGCTTTGAATAAACATTTTCTATTCTGTTTTATGACCTCTCAAAATTCGCTGAGATTTTCAGCCTTGGCAAGGTTGAGTTTCCACACACCTTGGGATCCCAGAGACATTTCCAAAGGCGATTAGGGCAGAAGCCAGTAGGAGTTGTGGCCACAGCAATGGGTCATGGGGATGGAGAAGTCCTTTAGGACAACCTGGGCCCATTCCAGCAGCTTCATCCAGCCAAATGCCAACATCAAGGACTACAGGCTGTGCTTGCAGAACAGAATATGATTTTCCAGCTCATAATGGATTGCAAACAGGAATTTGGGAGCTGAATGGCAACCAGCCATGACCTCCCAACACAACTCTGTGGCAAGAGCAGTCTTTGGCTGGCTGACCAAGGGAGAAGTGAGTGGGAGTGAAAAGCCATTCTCTGTTTACAGAGAGAGTTGGTCAAGCTGGCATTGCTGAATTTGCGTCACTTTGTGGCTGATCTTTTTCAAAAGGTCACTGGAGGTTCTGGAAAATACTGCATTAGAAGTTAAGATGAAGAGAAAGTTTCCTTATTAAATGAGACATAAAGAGGTCATGCTGTTTATTGAGAAAATAATAAAAAAAGAAAAGCAGTGCCTAGGTTGTGGCACGGACTTACCTGCACCAGAGGAGACTGTGTCTGTTCAAGCTTTTCAATCTAGCAGAGGAAGGCAAAACAAATACCAAAAAGCAGAAAACCGAAGACAGAAAAATCCAAATTAGAGGAAAGACACACATTATTAACAATGATTAATCACTGAAACAAACTATCCAGGGAGGAGACAGAATCTCATCTCCTGATGTTTTCAGAGCAAATGTATTTGCTCTCTCAGGCAGGATGCTTTCAGTAAACATATGTTATTGATCTTGATATAGGAAGAACCAATAGAATTTAAGAAAGCATTCAAAAATATGACTTACTAACCCTTATTCTATTATCTCTTCTTCTAAAGCTTTTATGAGTCTATGGATTGAACCTAATTAGCCATATTTAGTCATGGCAGAGATAATGAGAACACCCTGTTCACATCAGAACCAAGATCATTTGCATAGAACACCTCCAAACAAGCACAAAAGTCTGCCAGACAAAAATTTACTATCAATTAACAATGGGAAAAGTGAAAATATCCTTTTTCTATGCCCCACTGATCTTTATTCCCATTTTGTCTCAGGGAGTTTGTTCTGGCCTTTGGTCTGGGACACTGAGTTTCCACACCTGTCATTTTGCTTCCTTTTAAAAAACTGATGTTGTCTCAAAATGTACAATCTCCCCAGCTTGCTGTTTGTTGCAGAGGCTGAATGCAATGTCCGAGCTCCTCTCCAGTCTGAGTGTCCAACTCTGCTTAAAAGCATCACTTAGGAGATGTCCCATATGGCCACTACCCAAAGGTAGTGGATATTCAGATGACTAAAGGAAGGGAGTCATAGGTTGGTATTTGATAACAGCATGAATATTAAGGGCTGTCATTTAATCTCTGTACAGGAGGTGGTTTATGTTAACGTGATCTCAGAGAGAATTATACAGTCCAAAATTATAGCATCATCGTTATTATTGTTATGACATTATTAAATAATGCCAAAATTAGCATTTTAGACCATTTTCCTCCCCTAACTAGCTAATCTTCACCCAGAAAAATGCCCTGTAACAATATATAATGCAAAGTCTATCAGGCTGGGAACAGAATGATTCTGGGGGCTGGAACATTAATTAGGAGCAACAGGATTCTGATTTATTTTATTCTCCTTCATCAACATGGCTTGGGTCCTCTTTTTCTGATCTGGTTTCTGTTGTTTACCTGCTTTTCTTTGGCTTGTTAGTAAAGCATCCAGGATTCCCAAGCAATCTCCCACGTAAATACTGCCAGACTTTGAATGGGTTCATTTCCAAGAAGAGATGAAAGCAGCACAGTTGTTCCAAAATGGGCATAGGCCAAAACATTCAATGCTCACAGCCAACTGCTCATGAACTGTCTACACACCAAGAGTTATTGGCAGGCAGCGTATGGCAAATGTGCTGCTCTTCAGAAAACTGTGATCTCTTTGTGAGCCACTTTTAAGTAGATAAACAGACCAAATGGTTTGTTATGAATTATACAGGCCATTTCTATATGTCACCAGATGTGTTTCAGTGTAAAATCACCAGTCTGCAATGATTAGTTATCAGGTTGGAGATGAGGAGAGCTTGGACAGGCATTTTCAGCTTGCTGGCTTTTAAACCCTTGCCAAGCTAAATCAAATTATGCCCAGATATCAAATTGTGCCTAATAAACTCCAGTGCTGATAATGAGCACCTGTATTTTTCACTGCTATGTCTCAGTGCTGCAGCAAAGATTCATTGGGAAGAGGAATTGTTGTGTGTGAGCATAAAAATGACCACTGCAGTTGCTCCAGTAGTTGCTGGCCACCACAATGTCATCGATGGCAAGTCAGATGAGGAAGAGTGGAAAAGGTCTGTGCCTGTGCTAAATACAGATATGGATTCACATCATCCCTTGCTCTTGTGTGTAACTCCAGCTCTCCATCACAGTAAATTTCTGCAATTTTTGTTCTAGATTTGTGTCCTGTAATTCACTTCAGATCAAGTTTTACCCCTTCACTCTTGAATTCAGGAAAGTCCCTACAATTTAAGAATATGGATGGACAGTCACACATAGGCTGCAAGTTTTGCCATCTTCTTCGTGCAGTTTTCTCTCTCCAACAAAAAACTCATAGAACTGTTTAGGTCAGAAAAGTCATCTAATATCACTGAGTCCAACCTTTCCACCAATTCCAACCTTTCCAGCAATTCCAAAGATACCCCAGAAGCATGTCCTCAAGTGCCACACACAGCTTTTAAATCCCTCTGGGGATGGGGACTGCACCACGTCCCTGGGCAGCCTGTTCCAATGCTTGACAACATTTTCCATGAAAATATTTGTTAATGTCCAATCTAAACCTCCCCTGGTGCAACTGAAGCCTGTTTCCTCTTGTCCTGTCCATTGTTCCCTGGGAGAAGAGATGAACCTCTACCAGCTACACCCTTCTGCCTGGGAGTTGTAGAGACTGAGGTGTCCCTGAGCTGCCTTTTCTCCAGGCTGAGCTGGATCATCACACTTGTCCTCCAGCCCATTTCCCAGCTCTGTTCCCTTCTCTGGCCATGTTCCAACACCTCAATGCCTTTCTTGTTGTGATGGGTCCAAAATTGACCCCAGGACTCGAGGTGTGGCCTCCCCAGTGCCCAGCAGAGAGGGACAATCACTGCCCTGGTCCTGCTGGACACACCATGGCTGATCCAAGCCAGGTGCCCTTGGCCTTCTTGTCCACCTGGGCACACGCTGGCTCATGTTCAACCAGACTGACACCTCCAGATCCTTCACCACCAGGAAGCTTTCCAGCCACAGAAGTCTTTAGATGAAGTTTACCTCAGAGGGGAATAAGTTCAAGCAAGGACTACCTGGAAAGTTCATTTGGGAAGGGTGGTGGGGAACCCAATCCCTGAAAAGCCAACTGGTAGAACAAAAGAACATATAAAAAACCCCATCTTTCCCTCTCTCCCATGCCATAATTTCTGCTTGAATAGCAGGCTGATTGATGCTGGGGTGCTCACCCAGGCTGGAAGGTGAACTTTGTCTTCATGCTTACACAGCCTGATTTTAATTTAACGCTTCTCTTTTGCCCATGTGGGTTCCTCTCCCTGCCCTGCTCTGTGAGTTCACTGGGTTTTATGAGTTATATGCTAATCATTCTGCCATGGCTGGGCTCATCCATCATCTGGGCTCCAGTGGGTGGATGGAGAAGGGTGGCTGTCATCCTCCTCACTCCACACCCCACAGCCCCCAGCAACCTGAAGGAACAGGCTGGTGGGTAGGGTTGGACCTGCTGGGAGAAGGAAAGAAGGGTTGAGTCGATGGAGTAGAAAGGGCAATGGGATGCCCATTCCTCTCCATCATCCTGGAAGTGGATCTCCTCTCTCCACTCAATTTTTCCTCAAGACAAAATGATCCTCCTGCAGCCCAGTGTGAGGGTGGGGTGCTGGGGAGCTCCAGAAAACAGCACCAGTGTCAGTAAACTGTCAGGAACTTGCCTTGCTCATCACGGGGTTTGGGTATCTGCCAAGGACCCTACAGTAATTCAGGTGAGTTTCTTCTCTGCTAAATGAGTTTACAGTGATGAATAGTGTTTTCTGGGTAATTTAATAATATTAATGGGATCTCATTAGGCTGGCATTCATTAACATTCTTGAAGGTGTATCCCCTGCTGGCAGTCTTTGGAAAGACTGGGATGGAAAAGGAAAACCAATATCCTAATTCATTCACATCCCTAAATACTTCCAATGAGGCAAAGGTTTTAAAGCACTTTATTGGTTCGGTTTATTTAATTTACGTCACTCTTTGTGTACTGTGGTTTTATTTCCTACACAGGCAGTAAAACCAATATCGTTTAGCCAAAAGTGCCCTCAAGAAAAATGATATTAAAATTAGAAATAGGTATCAAATGGACAGAATTATTACTATGACTGTTATGGTGCAAGAATCAGATGATGGAAATGCAATAATTTACTCAAAATAAATCTGTCTTCAGAGCTCAAGTAACCACTCTGTGTGAGATAGCAGAGCTGATAGCACTGGTAGCTGTCATCTCTGCCACTGCTCCAGCTATTGGAAAGGGACTGGCAGAGAAAAGGTATTCACAGAGTTTGTTTTGATCTCTCAGAACTAGATTGTCTCCTTGATTTGCATTAAATTACACCTCTCACTCTGTGGAACTCTCTTCTCTTTTTTTGCTCTGCAGGACACACAAAGGTAACAATCATCACCACCAACAAACAGAATAACAGGATCAGGACAAAGAATCATTCCAGCAATTAAGGTGCTGCCATGAAGTTCTAGGAGATCCACAGTGGCAAACTGAAAGGGAAATTTAGGTTAAAATTTCTGTTCAAAAAGATATGCCTCAAAATATATTTCTGTGCTTCATGTTCTTGCTGGCCAGATCATAACATTGGGTGCAGTTTAATTTTCTGAGCAAATGACAGTTTTCTGCAGAATTTTTGTTTGGAGACCAGTGCAGGAGATATTAACTTTAACTCATGTGCTCACTGATATTCACCTTATTGAATTTCTCCCAAATTTTCCTATTCACATCATTTGTCAATACCTTTAAAGAAACAATTATTCCCAGAAGCTTATACAGTCAATTGAAAAATGCCTCATTTTTGACAGAAACTCTTATTTTCAGTAAATATTGACTTCTCTTTCTGAAAAGAACTCAAACAACTCATCCTTTATAAAACTGAAATTTTGACTTTTAAGTATTTTCTATTCTTCTTATGTTGTATGGTGGTGAGTATAATTTTGGATGGTGAAGACTTAAACAAGCTGTTTCTGTGTTAGAAGGCAAAAACCCCACAAACCTGTAGACAAAAGAAGTGATGCTTTTAATAAAATGTGTTATTTGACAGAAATAACTCCCACATTTTTCATCACAAATTTCAGATAATTTTTTTTTTCACGCCAGCTGTAGTTTACCCCTGGTACCAGAATGAAGTCCCTATCATGACAAAAGCCTCCACATCCTCAGAGCTCATATTTCATGCCATTTTTGCACCAGAAGAGTGAATAATTCAGCAGATTGGAGTAATGAATCATTTTCTCATCCCAAGGTGGCTGCTGCTCACGATGATTAATACTGATTTATGTATTACTCATGACTGTCTCAACCAGGTCAGGGCCTCGCTGTGTGACATCCTGGGTGGGAGACACTGAATAAACACTTCCTGCCCCAAATTGCTCCCAGTGTAAGGTTTTGTTCTTTTGGCCCTTGCTAGTGGGTAACTGACCTTAGTGAGCAGCCAAATTTCACCCACACCAGCCTTGGAGAAGAGTGGGGGAGAGAGAAGAAGGGAGGGAAGAGAGGAGACGTAAAAGGGGAAAGGTCACCTGATTGCATAAAAACCTCGCCTGTTTACCTTTGATAAACACCAGGGGTTTTTTGTTTTGTTTTGGTTTGGTTTGGGGTTTTTTTGTTTGTTTGTTTGGGGTTTTATTTTGTTTTTGTTTTTGTTTTTGGTTTTTTTCCCCAATAGTTTTACCTCATGTGCCCTGGAAAAAAATGGACGATGAGATGATGTTGCAAACAAAAGAAAGAGGCATTTCCAGGCTTCCTGACAGTGTTGTTGGGAGTTGCATTTACATTATTCAGCTCCCCATGCCGGAATGTGTTTAGGGTTTTTGACAGGCTAAAGTCCCTGGCCAGCAAGGAGCTGAGAGATGAAACACAGGTTATGTACAGCTCCATTTCTGTGCCTTTATTAATCCTTTTAAAGAAAAAAAAAATTAATTTAGCAATGCCACCAGTTATGTGATGGTCTTTCTACAAAGGTAGCAATTTGAACCCAGAAGGAGAGGTGGGCGCTGGACAGCTGTGAGACAATCACACAACTATTGCATCTTCTCGAAACAGCAAAATGGATTGGGCTTTCTGATAGCAGGCTCTAGATATTAAAAAAAAATATTTAAAAAAAAGAAAAAAATCATATATTTGCTTGTAAGTGGAAATTATGGCTTAGGAGCTCCCGTTTTCTCACAAACATTGAAGAAACCCATTGCTGTTGTTATTGTTACTATTATTGCTGTTGTTTAATGATTATTACTAGAAAATAATCGTTTTAATATTGTTAAATTAAGCATTATTATTATTATTCTGTTCCAAGCACAGATTAAAAGGGCTATTTTCAAACAAAAAGGATAAAGATATAAAAATGAGGGAGCCTTTCTCTGTACTCTGCTTTGGTCCACGACATGGGACTGCCCTGCTCTCCCTGGCAACCCTCCAGCCCATCCAGATGCAATTTCCACACTGAAACAGGAGCAGGATGGGGTGGTTGGTACCTTTTGAAAAAGTGCTCCTTCTCTTCTGATCCTTATATTGTGCTCAGATTTCTCACTTTAACTCATCCTGCCTCACACATGACACCTGGGAGTGCTGTACTCAGTGATGTGTGATACCTTTTTAACCCAGAATCTCATCCTTCTGCCTTCTTTGACAGGAGTTTTTACCCAGTCAGCTTTGGAGGGTTAAAAATCAAGCTCATGTAAATTCAAGACAGTGGAGCTCACCCACAATTCTCTTTCTCATCCCTGTCACTCCATGGTGAGGAATGGCATTTCTCTTCAGGAATCCTCTGTGATTTTTCTTCCTGAAGGGAAAAAAAATTAGCTCAGGGGAGCCTGACTCACACATGCCCAGCCCAGATGTGCAGTGGTATCTGCAGGCTGGGATCAAGCCTCATCTATAAATAGGACAGCTGGGCTGTGGAATAAAGCCCTCTTATCTCTGGGTGATGCCCCTGAAAGGATGCCCTGGAGGAGGGAGATAACTTCATGATTCAAGAGTCTCTGTCCCAAAATATTCACGAACTGTAGCTGCAGGGCTACACCAGTGATGCATCGATACCAGCAGCGTCTCCTCCACTGTTTCCTGCTCAAACAAGCATCATTCATTATGTTGTCCTACACCAGGGAGGGACAACCCAGCACTGGAAATGCCTCCAGTCAGTGATTAGAATAACAGGGATATAATTTATTTTTTAAAAAAGGTAATTTCAGCCTGCACCTTGTGCCAGAGAGCCCAAAAGCTGTGGTGTCAGTTTATCCTGATCAATAATTTCTCCCTAAAAAAAGAAGTGCTGTTCTAGGTTCATGTGCATATTCTAAACTTGGAGTGTCCCATAAAAAACCCCAACCTTTTAGGAATGGATAGGTCTGGGACTGCCTGTCTGTCGTTCTTTATCATCTGTCTTCTTTCTTTGCAATGTTTACAATTGCAAGGTTAAGATCTTTACTGGTTTTTAAGACTTTGTTTCTTCTCAGTTTCTAAAATCTGATCCTAACTTCTGGGGTTGTTTTGTTTTTTTTTCCAATGGTGGGTCTCCAGACCCCTTCTCACTACTTTTCTCCAGGAAAATTAACCCACCAACACACATTTGTCCATCATTGTTATCCAACCCCATAAATATGCCTTCCAAATGGAAACCTCATCCTTTCTCCTTGACACTGACCCATAAACATCCTGTTGTCTGCTCAAATCTGTGCTACAGACTGTCCCCCTCTCAGGGGTTGGAACCAGGTGATTTTAAGGTCCTTTCCAACCCAAACCATTCTATGTTTTTATGACTCTCTGCCTTACTTCTTCTCCTGAATGGTCCAGCTTGAAACTCAAAATACCAGCAGGCCAACACAGCGTTTTCTTTTGGCTCCTTCCTCGTGTCTGTCACAAACACCATTTCCTTGATTGCCACACACCCCCTGAATGTCCATCAGCTCCAGACTAGATTAGTCTCTGATCCACCCATCCAAACTGTGCCTTGGTTTTGCAGATTCACCCTGGCAACTAACTCTACAACCTCCTCTTTCTGACCCCTCTGCCAAACCAGGGGGCCAAGGTCCTTTACATCTCTCCCAGGGCATTTTTCTCTGCATCCCTCATGTGTAATATTGGGAAAGTCACTTCCTCAGGCTATTTTTACACATCTCTGTTGACTCCAGCAGTTCCCTGTGTACATAAAGGTACTGTGCAGTTTGTTAAACACTGTCTTACTTCTCACCTCCCTGATTTTCTGCTGTCAAGGAGCAAAACCTTTCTCATGGACGAGATTCCTCCCTACGCGGTAACACTGTGCCCTTCTCAAGTGTGAGCATCAGCTTGAGAGCCCCAGCAGGCATCAAGCTTTGAGATTCAGGGCAGGATCCATCTCACCAATCCTGCCAAGCCTGTCACCGAAACATCTATACTACAGCTCCTTGCCTGGAGGTTCCCTGTACAGTCAATGGGAAAAAAAATTTAAAAAAAAAAATTAAAAAAAAAATACTCCAGGGTTCAGCTGACCCACTTTATTTTGGGATGACTATTCCTAATGACAAAAGGCATTGTACACAGCTGTACAATGCTCCACTGCCTGAATTGACTGGACTTCTCCCAATTAGCTGAGGGCAGGTGTTTCCTGTGAAGATGTAAATGAAACCTGCTTACATTACCAACTGTAAAAAAAAATTGCTGCTGTCAAGTGCACCACCTTTTTGGGTTTTTTTTCCGCAGTGAGGTGAAAGCATTTAGCATCCTTGCAGGAAGAAGCCACTGGCAAGGTGTAGGCTCTGAATACCAATCCAGAAATAACACTCAAAGAACTGACTGCTTCCTTGGGAATGAAAGTGCAGATGGAAAATTTATGTGCATTCAGCTCGGGCCTTTTATTCAGCATCCACAACAATTTCCACACAGGACATTTTGGGTTAATTAGGTCAGCTCAGATTAGTCACAGCCCTCCTAACGAATGTTTTTAAATAGGTTTCCCTCCTTGGAGCTCTGTGGAATTAGTAAGAGTCTCGTCAAAATACATGGGCATAATAGCCTTTTCTGGGCTAGGGCTTTGCAAAGTTTATTTAGAGAAAGCTATTTAAAAAATCCAAGTTCTAGTTCAGCTCCCCGTGAGCACGAGGAAATAAATAGTGTCCCTGTAGTGCAAAGATGTGTCCCTGGAAGTAAACAAAATAAGGGATACTTGCCATCTCTGCCCTTTGACTTCAGACCTCCAGACCAGACTGATGGCAGGTTGCCCAAAGACTCAATAAAATGTGTCCATTATTGCAGTCTGTAAAGTAGAGCACTGAGGTCACACTGCCCTCAAGAAAATACTCAGAGGAGGGGGGGAAAAAGATCTCTTTTTCTATGTTGTTTTTGTTCTTTTTTTCTTGTTTTTTTTTTTTTTTCTTTTTGTTATGTGAATGCTGTTTGATGTCACCCATGCCAGCCTAGATCAGCCACCCCTTGTCCCCAGCTGTCACACTGACCTTTGCAACTCAGAAACTTCCTGAGCTGATGGAAAAGGTTTTGTGGGATGTTGTAGGCCCATGTCTAGTGGTGATCAGTGTGTGTTCCCCAGTGCCATGGCCCATAAATCTGGGGTTCCAGCCACTACAAATCCCTTTGGAACCATTTCCGAGTGGTCTTCATGTTCACGGTTGGGCACAGACAAAGTCAGGAGCTGTGGAATACCCTTCAAACCTGGCTATTATCAAACCTGTATCCATCAAATATTCTCAGTGATAATGGTCCTCCTGCTGCTTCAGCTGATCTTGAAGGTGTTTCAGCATGGCCAGGAGTTTGCCAAGTGTGCATTAGGGCTGGGTGAGGTTGTTGTCCTCATGGCACACTCTCTCTGGATGGATACAACAATGGCTATGCCAGCTCTGGCCAGTCAGAGCTCTGCTCTACCTTGTTTTTTCTCGCCCCCACAGACACACAGTCAGTGATGGCCACGGCCATTCCAGGTGTAATTGATGTGTCTCCAAACCAAGAACATCTTGTGTGTGCTCTGGAGAAGAAAAAGAGAGGGAATGGGGTGAGAAATGTGAAGCTTTGGGCACTATTTAACCCATTGCCCATTTCTGTTCCCTCTGACACTTTGGGTCACCCAGGCTCCTCTTTTTATCCTGTCAGGGATCCCCCAAATTCCCTTCAGCTTTCACTGAGATAAGAGATCCAGAAACTCTTCCCAATGCCCTCGTCCCTCAGCACTGGCTTAAAAAGGTCACGTCCATCTCGTCCTCAGGGATGGAAACAGGACATGGGGGCTGTTAATGCTTCCTGAGGTAGTGGATGAGGAGATTATCAAACAATCCTCTCCCCTGGGGCCTGCCAGCCCACCCACAGTGGCAGAACACTCTAGGGAAGAAGATTCCTCAGCCTGAGAAGGAATTGTCAACCTTGGCCTCATTGTATGTCTCTTTCTGATGTTTAACTCCAACCACGTGCTGGTTGTAACTTTTCCAAGGCATTCCTTAATGTGTTCTCCTCCAGTACCTGTGAATATTTTTGTTCCCAAATGGAAAGAAGAAAAATGTCCTTCTCCCAAAAGCAGCCTGGGTTACAACCTCATCTGATGGAGATGCTACTTGGAGGTGAATAAAAGAGATAAAGGTGTTGCCTTTACTGGGAAAATTTGAAGTGACTAAAGATGAACAGAGACAGAATCACTGTTTCTCAGGAGCAGGAAATTCTTGGGATAGAGAGGGGGCAATGCAAACCCTGAGTGCAGCTCTTCCCCGCTGCCTCCCTGTGAATGGACACCTGTGCACAGCGTCACAGGGGAAAAAAAGCTCCAAGAATTATTTCTGCTTGAGCTCTTTCCCAGAGTAGAGTAGAAACACTCCTGAGATCTGGGAATAATCCCTTTAGAGACTGATGTTCTGGGATTGCATAGCTGTAATTCCCAATAACCCCTACCAGGAACCCTTCAGACCCCCAGTTTTTATCTGAAGGTGATTTGTCAAACCCCAAACACTCCTGAATCCTGGAAGAGAGCTGGATGTGTCCCTCTCTCAAAACATTCCAATGTTTTGAATAAGAGAGGAGGTCTACTAAGAATCACCTCCCCTTCCAAATGGATCCATCCTTGCTCCATCCTTGGTCCATCCTTGAAAGAACACAAGGGCAAATATTTGCCTTTAAAACAGTTTTTTCTCCTCTGGAACTGACATTTCTCCCAAACCCACTACACACTTCATGGCTCATTTCCACAGGAGAGAGCCAAAGAATCCGGATATTTCCACTCCTTTGTTCTACAGGTGTGTTTAGCACGGTAAAACAACACAAAATAAAAAAGAGAAAGTAAAATGCATAAATAAAATGCACGGAGATAACACGGTAAGAACTGTTGTTCCAAAAATGCGCGGCACCGTTTATGCAGCCCTAAAAATTATGGGCACTGTTATTGTGAGCTGAAGTGGTTCCCTGAGTTCAGTTTTACATCTTGTTTAATGGTGACTACTCCTATTTCCTGCACAGTTCACAACAAAACAGCCTGGAGGGAATCCTGGGGAGCAGAGGGTGGGGAGAAAAGAGGGTATCAGACTCCTTTGTCACTTTCTGGCAAACAGAAATGCTGTAACTTCCAAAATAAATCCTTGGGCAGTGGGCACACAAGTGTCCAGGAAAAGGCTTTTGGAGCAGCCCCCACCTGACTGCTGTAAAGTCCCCCTGAAGTTCCTGTAGGGATAAAGCACTGGATGCAGGCACATAATTCCAGCTCCTGTTGTGAATCTGACACTGCCCAGACCCTGTTTCACACCTTGTGTTCTCAGACACACCAGGGTGCACTGCCAACAGGAATGTCCCAGCTTTGGGACACCTCGGGAAACTGGTTGGAGACATCTCAGGGGTGTATTTTTCTAGCTGGGAAATCAGCTCTGGAATCTACTACTGGGAAGGCAAATGAAGAATGGAAGGAGAGAGAGGGGAAAGTGAAATATGTCCTGGTAAGGAAGTAACACACAACAAATGATCATAATTTGGGTACCTGGGCCCTGCCCCTCAGCTTTAGTGTCTTCCTCCCTTCTTGCATCAGCAGAAATGAGGGGAGGCCCAAGTAACCTTCAGCGTTGTTGGACAGAGAAATGGAAATTTTGGGGAGGGATATTTCGTCCCCTTAGATTCCCTCATATTCTCATTCTGAGTTTTCCACCAAGATTTCTGCACAGGGGAGTTCCTTCATTGCTGTCAGTTGTAAAGAGAGTTTTTGGGACAGGGTATGAATGTGCCTGACCACTAAAGACCCTTCAGACACCAACATTTGGATGTTTCTGGCCAAGGACTGATGTGATTTGAAGACCTGGAGGGCCTTTACACAACGAGGTGAGGTGTCAGTCACCAAGAAAAGAGCCAGAAGAGTTTAAGTCCCCCTTAGATGAGCATTGAATACTCTGAAGTCTCACATGTAGATGAAAGATAGGGAGAAACTCTTAAAAAAATTCTTGATACCAAGTTGGAATAGAACTTTGATTCTGTTGTAAAAGGGTTTTTTTTTTGTAAAAAAACCTGAAAGTCCCTCAGAGTGGCTTGATGACCTTTGAGGTCTTTTCCAGCCTAAGTGATTCTGATTGTAGCACAAGCTTTTGGTGGGGATTCAGAGGGAGTGATACCATGAGAAAAAGTTTGGGGGCCTCTTTTAAGTGGGTGGGATAAAGCCTGTGATGAAGACAGGACACAAGGACTGGTGGGGATAGCAAATGGTCCATGAGAGACACTTGGGAAACAAGGTTTACACTAAATGGAACTACCACCACCTCCTCTGAAAATTGTGTTTCTTGAGCCTTGTGAAAAACCCCTGTCAGAACCCTCTGTCATCCAGTCTGCCTCCAATTCTCCTTGGTTATTAATCACCCCAGGGGAGTTTGGGAAGTCCTCTGAATACCTGCACCTCAGGCACAGAATTTCAGAGCTTTGCACGTTGTAGAAAAGTGGCAGGAGGGGTGTGAAGATGAGCCACACATGCTGTTTTCATGGCTGAGACTTGATGTGCCTTGGATTCAGAAGCTGCCCTGATAAATACTAATCCCGCACCCACCAAATTAAATTAGGCTGCTTAAAATTAAAAATACATATTTATTTTAGCCAGCCTGGGTATTCCGAATGAACTGAAAAGGCAAAAGGATGGAATATTACAAATGAGACAATTAAGCAAAGCCAGCAGAAGAAATTGTATAAATTACAGTCCTGTGATGAACACAGGGCTTTGACGCAAGGGAGGGGAGCTGGCAATGATTCCAGAGATGGAAGAGTGGTGGGAAAGGACTGAAAGAAGAAAAAAAAAAAAAATTAACTCTGAGGAAATCCATTGGTATTGATTTAGGAAGGTAATCAAGGGGAAAGAGTCTCAAAGGGGCAGGATGGAGTGTTAATGGTAACACATGAATGCCGTGATGCTCAGGGCCTCACACGGCTCTTCCAGCTGCACAGTTGCACTTCTGGGAGAGTCTTGATCCATCCCTGGTACCTCCTGACCTGGCCAGATTCCCAGCACCTGCTGGGTGTGATGAAGCTCCTGGGTGTGAAAAAGGATTAGATCAGAGCTGAAGGCTCTTCCCTTGGACAATGGAACCAGGAGCAAATGGAAAGGGAGGAAGGGAGGGTGGTTGCTGCAGTCAGTGGGAAGCCAATGGGAGAAGAGACAACTTTCAGAGCAGCATCTTGCCAAATTTTGATGCTTTTGGGACAAGTAAAATTCCCAAAAACTCTAGGAATAAGAAGACAAAGTTGGCCACGGGTATTATTCACAGCTTGTTGGAAACTAGAGATGCTCAGCATATTGCAGAATCTGGTCCCACACGGGTGAACTCTCCCTGAACGCAGAGCAAACAAGATTTTCTGGTGAATACACGGAAAATGTGTCCAGAGCACACAAATTTTACTGATGTGAGGAGGATCCTGGTTAATGTGGCAGGGACACCTTCCACCAGACCAAGTTGCTTCAACACCCATCCAACCCAGCCTTAAACACTTCCAGCCGCAGATTCTCTGTGCCAGGGCCTCACAACCCTCACAGGGAAGAATTTAATTTCCATTGTATACGTGTGGTTGTGCAATTTCTATGCATGTTTAAAATATATGGTCTACATTTTTTGCTTGAACAATTCAGCACAGTAATATTTTGGTCACAACCAAATCAAATCCCTTTGAGATTAGTTTTTCAAAGGAAAAAATAATTTCCATGCAGAGGCTTGGGCTGTCGGTGGAGGAGATTTAGAGATTGTTGAGTAACGCCTGAGCTGGATTAAAGCACTATATGGGCCTTCCATACTGATTTTTACTTCATCCACCTGTCAAGCAGGCATTTTCACATTTCACAAGCCCTATTGTAGCAACAAAACCCCAAAGTCACAATTTCCACTGTACCCAGTGACTGCCTCATCCCTTGAAGTGTTCAAAGCCGTGTTGGACAGGGCTTGGAGAAGCCTGGCCTAGTGGAAGGTGTGCCTGCCCATGGCAAAAAATTTGAAATCTGATGGTCTTAAAGGTCTCTTCCAACCCCAACCATTCTGTGATTCAATGAAATAGTCCTACAGAAATCCTTTTTAATCCTCCATATATATGCTTTTTGTTTGATTCTTGATTTTTTTCTTAATCCTATGGATCACTGCCTTGGGAAGTAGATCTGATTGACTCTGGCTGTCAATTCATCATTACAGATGAATTTAAGTGTTCCTTCAACGTCTCTTAGCAGGTCTTTCTTTCCAGAGCTGTTATTTGTAGGGCTGAGATCTGAGATCTGCTTGATCACTGAGTATCAGTGCTCTTGAATACAACATTCCCTTTCCTTAAGAGCTTCTTGCAAACCCCAGTTTAGCTATGTACTGCAGAATTATTTATCTAAATACATACGTAACTACTATATAAATGCAAAGTGGTTATTATGGTTATTATTAAGGGGAGAGGAGAATTGCTGTATCCATCTAAATAACATGCTGGTAACTGTCAAAGAGCAAATACACTTTCTGCTAACAGGGTTTTTCTAATTCTAAGAGGAAGAATAACAGGGCTGGAGGCTGAAAGACATTTAGCAGCAAATATGAAAATGGGTTTGTTTGTTCCCCTCCTTTGTTCTGCTAAATTCTCCGTGCTTTGCTGCCTGCCTGTTTTCCAAAGCTCCAAAGCACTTTTGCCCGGCAGCAAGCTCTGAAAGCAATTTCACATGACCAGCAGAGCTGAAGGAGGGAGTGAAGGGGAAACAGATTGACTTTTCAATCCAAGGAAATGGAACGAGGCATGGAGAGAGACCTGAGAGACTGGCGGGTGTCATGAACCAAGACAGCAGCCACAGGTCTGTATCTCATAAGACCTGGATTTCTCTATTTCCCTCCTTTCAGCTGGTTTGTGCTGAGATAATATAGATATAGATTATACAGATGATATAGATATAGATGATATATAGATATAGATATAGATATAGATATAGATATAGATATGGATAGATATAGAAATAGATATAGATATAGATAATAGATATAGATTAGGTATACATATACATATACATATACATATACATGTATGTTCATTTGGACATTTGGGTGTCTTTTGGGGACAAATATTTTGTGGAAGAAGCATTCTCCCATTCCAGATCCTTCCACTGAGTCCAGGTCTGAGTCCTCAACATAAGAAAGGTGTGGATTTGTTAGAGCAGGAACAGAGGAGGCCATGAAGATGATCAGGGGTTTGGAGCTCCTCTGCTCTGGAGCCAGGCTGGGAGAGCTGGGGGTGTTCAGCTGGATAAGAGAAGGCTCTAAGGACACCTCAGAGCCCCTTCCAGTGCCTAAAGGGTCTCCAAGAGAGCTGGAGAGAGACTTTGGGCAAGGAATGGAGTGACAGGATAGGAGACAAAAGTTTTAAATTGAAAGAGAGTAGGTTTAGATTAGATATTGGAAATAAATTCTTCCCTGTGAGGGTGGTGAGGCCCTGGCACAGGTTTCCCAGAAAAGCTGTGGATGCTCCCCCACATCCTTGGGAGGCTCAGGTTGGATGCAGCCCTGAGCAATCTGATCTAGTGAATGGCATCCTGCCCATGGCAGGGAATTTGAAATAAATCATCTTCAGGATGCCTCCTAATCCAAACTCATGATTTTATGGCAAGGTAATTATATTTGATGCAACAAACACCCCTTGCTGCTCAGGTGGGTTTCTGCCCACCCTCCATGCTGAGAGAAGGTAAAGGCTTTCCACACTGCTCTGTCTTCATCAGCTGAAAGCCACCCAAGAAACAAGATGAGACTTAAACTCTGCTCAAGCAGAAGGATGGTAATGTTTTCTTCTGGGTCTGTGTTGTACACTCTTTTTTTATATCAAATATTTTCTGGTCAAAAAAGGACACAGTGTTGATCAAAAAGGCAGTTTCTATAATTTTAATGTTTTTTTAATTTTACTTTTTTCCTTTTACACTTTTTTTTTTTGTTTGCTTTCGTAGAGTGTTCAGGAAGGAAAGGGAAGCAGAACTGCAGTGGAGCGATGTGTGTTTACAGATTGAGGCAGATAAAAGGTGCTGTCAATCACTTTTCTTCATGAGCAACAGAAGGCTGAATGAGTACTCAGGAGAATTTATGGCTGTTCTTTCTGATTAAATTGCCACACATCCAGTGCTACCTAAGAGCACTAAAATGAAGCAACAATAATGAGAAGGCACTACGGAGACGTCCAGCTCAAATCCAGACATGGTCAAACACAAATGGTGAGTCTTGTACGTCATCTAAGAGCCCCTGACTCTTCTTAGGCTGTTTCTGTCCTCCTCAACATCTCTTCCCCATGTTTCATCATCTTCCTGCTATTTCAGGCAGGGATATCCCAAAGGTGAGGAGTGAATCAAATGTGACATCCTTTGACACATGTGGGACCTGTAGGGCTGTCCAGCATGGTCCCTGTGTACATGGAAAAGAGAAGTTCCATGGGAGAACTGAGATCCTGGGATTTGAGGGCCTGCAAGGTCCCAGCTGGTGGTGATGCTCAGGTTTTGGGTCTGGAGGATTTGTAGGACGTTGATACCTGTCATTAAAAGGCAGTCAGTGAGGAGGGCTGTGGCTAGGGAATATTTTTAAGCTTTGTTTTGGACATATTAGACCAATTTGTGATCAGCCACTGGGAGATGCCAGAGGGAGAGCTCCTATGTTACTGTTTGGACAGAAGGGTAAACATTCTTCTCATTTAACTACATATTTTGGGTACTACAGAGTTCCCTCCTCTCAGTTCAACACCAAGAATCCCTACAGCCCCTGCAGAGACAGAAATATTTCTCAGTGCTTTTCACCACGTCCTCAGGGAGATCCTGAAGTATGTCTGCAGAACAGTGTTCCAAAAGTACCTGTTAATTCCCATTAACTACAAAAAGCATTTTCATCAGTAGCTCAGATGCAGAGGTGTCTCTAGTACCTGTAAAACACCAGGCAAGGTCAATCCCACCTCAGGAGACATCTGATGAAAGGGAAACTCTTGAAGCAGCTACACAGGGATGGCAATTAAAGGGGTAGATGACACCAGCAGGGCCATGAGCTGGTGGTAATCCCCAGCCAGCTGGAGGAAAAGGAGAATCCCTCACAAGAGCCATGGGAGGGATGGGAAACAGCAACCATGGAAATTAAAAGAGAAAAAGGAAAGTCCATGGTGAGTAAAGAGAAAATGGAATGCTGATCTCAGCTTTGCCTTGGGAAAGGCCATTGCAGATTTCTGAATGAGCAATTTCGGTGCTTGGGGCAGGCACTGGAATACAGATTTGCAGGTGGAATTGGCAGAGGGGAGAACCATGCCTTAAAGGCAAATGGTCAGGGAGATTTAAGATGAGTGGTAACAAATAAAGTAACTTTTCCTTTTGATAAAATAAATAAAATAAAGCCTTCCAATCCATATCACAAATACATGTGTGAAATAAGTAAATAAATAAAAGTGGAGTCAGGTACACATCATCTTTCTGTTCAGTAGATAGAAAATCACTGATACCACAGAGGAGGGACAAACTCTGGAATAATGGCGGGACTTGGACAAGGAAAAGCAGGAAAACCCCCACAAACATAAGCTGGATTTTTCAAACTTTATCTGAACAGCTTTGTTCCAATCGTCCCTAATGTGGGTGTCATCAGTTATATCTCATCTCTGGGAGTGTTCAAGGCCAGGCTGGATGAGGCATTGACCAGGCAGGTCTTGTGGAAGGGGTCCCTGCCCATGGTAGAGGGGTTGGAACAAGATGATCTCTGTGTTCCCTTCCAACCCAAACTGTCCTGTGATTCTATTAATCTATTTTAAATAGTTTGGGGAGACAGCTTTTAACTGTTCTTGTCACTGAAGACCTTGTTCAAGAGCAAAATCATGAAAATCCACTCACTGACTGTGGCACTAATTCCTTCTGTAGTATCAGCTTAAACTTATTGAAAACCACCTGCCTCAGTTTCCAGTTTCTAACCAGGTGTAAAACTGTCCTTTGTCCTGCTTGTTCAGACCAGAAATGTTCTGGGTTACTTTAGGATGTACAGAAGTACAATCCTGATCTCTTCTGAGGTCCTGGAAGCACCTTGTTATAGCCAATGACCACAATTTCTTGCAATTTTGCTAAAAATACTTTTTTCTCCTTCTGCTCGTCTCTATATCCATATGCATGAATATTAATCCTGCTGAAAGAAAAGGGGGAAAAAAAAAAAGCAGAGAGAGGGGTGATAAAAATTCAGCACATCAAACTGACTCTTCTTGATTTACAGTGGGTAATTATCATTCTTCATGCATGGCTGGTCCCCTGTTGTGGGAAAGCAGAGCAGGTGGAGCAGAGCTTGTCCGAAATCCTTCCTCCCAACCATTGCCTCCACCTGCAAACTCCCCACACGAGAGGAATTGTCAGGACCAGATAGAAGGACAGGTGGGAAAGATAGATGGAGGTAGCTGTGCAAAGACACCTGGAAAAGTTGGGTTAGCCCACACCTGAGATCTTCCTAAACATCCACTTTTGCATTTAATGTGCCATGGCAATGGTTCTGCCTTGTAACTGAGGGGGTAAAAAAAAATAAAAATGTAGTAAAATTAAAATCCATAAAGTAGTATGAAATGATAATTAGAATTATTCAGGATTAAAACTATTCCAAGTACCGTGATCTAAATCTGAATGGTGAATGAGGGGGAAGAGGGGAGTAAACTAATAGAATTTGGAATTGATTTTCAAAGAATACAAAAAAAATTATTACTGGTAAAATTTACAAGTGCCGTAGATCACGCTCGCTGCTGCCTTGTTTGTAACAGAGATACCCAATTCCAGAATGAATTGGTCTCTGCTCAAACTAATTCTTGCTGATGGTGGCAAGTTGTTAATTAAATGACACTTTTGCAGTGTTCGTTTTGAAAGTCTATGAAAAGATAACCCAAGGTTCTCAGTTTCAGAAATGAGTGAGGAGAGGTGAGCAAACACAGACTTCTTAGACTTCAGGGGTAGGGAAAAAAAAAAAAAAAAGAAAGAAAAATACCTTCAGGAATATGCTCATCAGGACAGGATTTTATCACATAAACTCTCCATGGCAGGATTTTAGCACACAGCTTGAGTTTGGCTCAGGCCATGTAGCTGTAGATTCTACAGAATTGAGGCTGAACATGTCAAAGTTGTCTCTATAATTAATGAAGAAATATAGACACTTTTAAGCAATGAGTCACCTGACCTTTTTTTTATAAATCTGCTTCATGATCCAATGAATCATGTCCTAAATTCCACTGTCTGTGTTGACTAGCTGTCCATTTGCTGACTCAATTTATTTCCCATTCCTTTCAACAAAGATGTTTATTTAATCAGATGTACTCCAAGCTAGGAAATGTAAGAAATTACCTCTATATAACTCCCATTTCATGCTCATAGCCTAACTGTTCATGAGCTCCAGCTGTCATGGACAGGGGAGTGGGGCTGATGGACAGGCTGATCCACTGGAACAGGTCTGATAAACCTCTTTAAACCGTGTTTCTGAGAAATTAGCTCAAATTCTGAGTAACAAAGTCTAGGGGAAAGGTTCCCTGCCTATGGTAGGGAGGTCGGAATGAGGTGATCTCTGAGGTGTGTTCCAACCCAAACCATTCCATGGTTCTCCACCAAGTCATCTACATTTAGAATCTGGAAATCTGCTATTGTGACAATGAAGAGACAATGCCACCTCTGTAGAGAAGCAGAGACAAGCAGTTTCCATTTCCACAGTTGTCCTCTCAGTTCAAATCCAAACCAAAACTGGGCTCACAATACCTCATCAAAGACATTTCATAGAATCATTGTAGAATCATAGAATCTCCAAGGCTGGAAAAGACCTCATCAAGTCCCATCATCTCCCAACAGCAGCTGCAGGTTTCTGATGGGATGATCACACATGGACTGAACTATCTCTACTCATTTTTCCCAAGGGCATGAGCAGAGCAAAGCCACCTACCCTGGAAGGTTTTACTGCAACTGGGATGAGTCTAGTGGGAGTTTTCTTCCCACTCTCTTTAGAGAGTCTGAGCCTAAAGGCCCAGGTTTTTGCAGCAGGGACATGTGGTCTTTCACTCTGTGGAAGAATCCCAAGTGGGAATCTCCAGTTCAGATACTCTGCAGGTTTACTTTGATGTCCAAGATAGAATTACAGAATTCTAGAATCATGAAGTAGTTTGGGTTGGAAGGGACCTTCAAGATCATCTCATTCCAATCTCCTTCCATGATCAAGGATATTTTCCACTGTTGCCCTTGATTTCACATATTTTACTTTGCCTTCTGATGTTTTCATATGTCTTCTGATGTTTATAGAACTCGGAGCTGAGTTCTCACACCTTCTCTTGTAAACAATGAGATGTTTGCATTCTTCTCCTCCAGGAGGAGCTTCTTGAGTGATGGTGATGTTGACCAATGAAATTGAAAAGGTGGCAACACCTTGGACCAATCTTTGGTCCTGCTGTACAGTTGTATATATTGGAGTCAGAAATTTGAAATAAAGGGAAAAAAGAGAATTCCTGCTGACCTCGGCCTTGCCCTGCCTCGTTCTTTCGTGTCCTATTGCGACGTTCCACTAGACAAGGTTAACCAGACCTGACACAACCTGGCCTTGAACAAAAGTAGCATTGGAATGATCTTAGTGCATTTTCTAATGGTCACAACTCCTCATCCTTCATAGGTCTTCTTCCTTCCCCATCCAAATAGCCAAAAGAGCAGGAGGAAGAGAAAACTCCTTGGAATGCGGTACTGGGAAGGAAGAAGGGGACAGTTTCACCCATAAACCTGCCACACTGATTATTTTGTGGCCAGGACCAGTCCAGCCTTTCTGGTGAGAGCCCCATGCTCTCATGTGAGGGGTGAGGGAAAAAATAACGTGATAAAATGTGCCACCTTTTGAATGGTGGGCAGCAGGGGATGCATGCAAAGGGGTGAAAGGAATTACAGCATGAAAAATTGCTTTCTTTGACAGAATTATAAAATTATTGGGTGAAGGGAAATTTGCAGATTTAATATGCCAGTTAATGACTTGACATTTGAAACAGTTGCACACAAAGCACCTCTCATGATATTAATTGATATTGTCTGTGAGAGGACTGCTGAGTTTAAAATTGGTGGGAGCACAGAAAACAGAGGATAACCTTTATCCAAGCTGGTGTGCACCCACAGAGAGGTCTCAATAAAGTTTGGTGTTGGTAAAAAGGACTAATAATGTCTTTAATTAAGCACTAAAATCCAAAGAGTTCTTTTGCCCTTTTTAAAATTTTTTTAAAACAAATAGAAAAATCAAGACACTGGGAACTTAAAGTAATTCAGTGTACAGAGAATTTGCAATATTTGTCCTTTCTTGGTGACTGAGGAAACAATCACAACACAAGATTGATGGAGACTCCTCAGCTCTAGTGAGTGGAGAAGATGCCTCACACAAGTACTTGAGATGACAAAAATTCCTATTTGCCATTTCCTGAGAAATCACAGGATAACAAAATATCTGGTTTTGTGATATACAAAATCAACTCCAGACTGGCAACCAGCTCAGCCAACCAGAAACTCCTCAGTGTGGACATCTTCATGTGGCCATAGCAAAGTGCCTATAGCAAATTTAATGAGTATGGCCAAAAAATTCTTCCCTGTGAGAGGGCAGTGACCTTGTCCATGCTGTACCAAAGGAGAAACAGTTCAAAGGAAATAGATCCTCTGTGCAAACACAGCAAAAAGATAAATGAGAGAGAGATGGACAAGTGCCAGACCTCTAGAATCCAAATCCAGTGCTTTAATATCAGCATGTCCTGCTTTGGGATATAAGGTACATGTGAGTCACAAGGAGCTGTCACTGGGATCACAATGTGAATCAATGTCAGATCAATCTGCTTAAAAGCCTTATTAGCAATGTGGAAGACAGAGGTTGGAGAATCCTAATGGCCACGGTGGGTTGGAGACCGGTACAGAAATCAAGGCATCGCTCACAAGGAAAGAAACACCAAAATGGGTTTAATTTCTCAGGAATTAAAGTTTTTTCAGGAAGACCGTTAGTGGGGGAAGGTAATAGAATTGTAAGATTCTAGAATGGTTTGGGTTGGAATGGACCTTGAAGATCATTTAATTCCAATCCCCTGCCATAGTCAGGGACACCTTCCACTATCCCAGGCTGCTCCAAAGCCTGTCCAAGCTGGCTTTGAAGACTTCCAGGGATGGGGCAGCCACAGCTTCTCTGGACAAAATTTCAGGGCCTCACCACCTTCACAGGGAAGGATTTTATCCTGATACCTAATCTAAATCCATAATCCTTCAGCTTAAGGCCATTCCCCCTTGTCCTGTCACTTCAAGCCCTTGTGACAAATCCCTCTCCAGCCCTTTTGGATCCCCTTTAGACATTGGAAGGAGCTCCAAGGTCTCCCTGAAGCCTTCTCTTCTCCAGGGTGAACAGCCCCCTCTCCCAGCCTGCCTCCACAGCAAAGGTGCTCCAGCCCTGTGATCAACTTAGTGGCCTCCCTTGGACTCGTTCCAACAGGTCCAATATTTTCTTGTGTTGATGAAGTGCCAGAAAAGCATGAGAAAAACAATTCCCTGGTGTTCTGCACAAGAGTTAGGGGTGAGGTGTTGAGGTCATGTGGAAAAAGGTCTGTGGTGAAGAGCCCACCTTGAGAACCTTTGCAGAACATTCCCAGAACCTCTCTTTGGAGAAGGAAGAGGCAGCAATCCAGGAGAGACTGAGAGACTGAACTGCAGGACAAGTTAGGTAACAGCCTGTTTTTTTTTTTTTTCCTCCCAATGACACAGCATTGTAAAGCCACTGCTATTGCACAAGATGTTCAGTAAAACACAATAAACCCCTCATTGTGAGAGACCTGAAAAATGCTGATTAGAGACTCAAAAGCAGTGTAATAACTTGTGATGAAAAGGGAAAGTGATAACAACTGGGCTGAATAATGATATCTGAAGTGCTGAGAAGCCATCCAGGAAAAAAAAAATGAAGGCATCAATTAAAAGGCCACACACTTTGGGATAGAAAGAGAAAAATAGAAGTGATATGTGACCCAATGATAGATGGAGATGGCTTATGATGTCTAAGAAAAAGTGTACAGTGAGTGCTTCTTTTTATGCCTTTGGAATAACAATAACAGTGGAAAATTAATATCACCTTTGGGTGTCAAAGCCTTTGCAGTTGTTCAGAAACCAAGAGCATTGAAATGCACATCTGCTGACAGAAATACATTGGATTTTTAGGCAGAGTGATCTGCACCCCGAAATTTTGAAATCCAGGGGCAAATGGCTGCATTACATTTGGGGTCAGCTTTTGAGAAACCTTTAAAAGTGGGAGAAAATGCAGAAAGCGTGGGAGTGTGGATGTCACAAGACTGACAAAGTGGAATTAAACCAATGTGGGGTTGCAAAGCTGCCTTGTGCATTCTTCTGCAGAGGAACAAACCTTCCCAAAGCATTCGATGTAGCAGTGATGACAAAATTAGCAGATGGAGATATTGGCAAAACACAAGGCAAATAGATGAAATGGATAATCAATAAGAAGTAATCTTCAGTGGGGAAAAGAGGAGTTTTGGAGGGATAAAGAAGGGTGATTTCTTCACCTGATCTACACAACATGTACACCACCAACAATAGCATTAGTAAAAATGGATAAACAATGGATAAGTAATAACAAAATGATTCAGTAAAATGCTCTATGAAGAAAAGCTGGTCAGCCCTGGAGATTGTTCCCTCCATGTCTGGATAAGCCACTGACCATGAACTCCCAGTGCAATACTGTGGCAAAAAGACTTAATTCAATTGTTGCTTTTAGAGTGGTGAATATGAATAGGAATTTATTGATGTCTCTTGTTTCTCTCTTGCTTCTCTTTATTTTATTTTATTTTTTTTTTATTTTATCTTTCAGCAAAGGCAAAGAGGAGTTCAGAAAGAAGGAAAGGATGGGGAAAAATGCATATCGAATGCTCATGGATTTTTCGAAAGGTTTCTCCATATATCACTAAAACCAGGAAAATATGAAAATTACAAACAGCCATGTTTTGTGTTTGTTTGAGGAAAAAAGTCGCTTTTCTCTAAAAGAAAACTTAAAAAGAAAATATTGCAAATAGCTCTATTTAGGACTCTGGAAGTAAGACTGAACTTAATGCCAAGAAAGGCTCTGTAGAAAGTAAATGAGGCACCAAAAGACTTTCTAACTGCTCCATTAGCCCTCTTTCATCTTCTCCATCTATGACACAGACAACAGAGACACCCTGAGAGTTTCAGAGCAGGGTTTTTACAGGCTTGCTGTGGGATGCTATCAACTAGCTGTGGCACAAACCATCCAATTTGCACTGAACTCTCCCAGCCCAGTTAATTTCTGCTGTAATGGGACCGACAGAAGCTTCAGAGGGACTTGTCATTTCTTTCCTTCCATCCAGAAAAATACAGGAACAAAGGGCACAGAGCCACTGCCAAGAAGTTGGGACGGTTGTCATTTAAAGTGTAATTCACCCAGAGCCACTGGAGAAGCATCAGCCTTGGTGGGCCTGGAGCTGCAGGATTAATGGAGCTGGAGCGGAGCTGAAGCTTTTTGCATGCAATTCAGGAAACGTCTAGACTTTGTGAGAAACCTGCTAAATTAGAGTGGCAGGATTTCGGGAACAGGGAAGCTCTTCTTGCTCTTGGCAAGAGGATTGGCTGGTGGAGGCGGGGGAAACTGCAGGATTGATGGCTGGGGGGGTGTCTGTGTTTGGAGAGTGACAGAGTTGTTGGCAAAGTGAAGCATTATCTGACTCAGGACTCCTGTCTCTAAATAAAAGTGGGGCATGCCCAGGAGGAAAATAATTTGGGGGCATCTCTTTTGAAAGTAATGGCCCCATGGCAAAGCTGCTGTGGAGCCCTGCAACAGCTGAGGAGAGAGGAAGAAGGACTGTTAAGGCTGATGGATCAGAGAAATCATTTTAAGGTCTCCTTTCCACAGGAAGGCAGCCTGCTTTATCTCCATTTCTGTTCAGGCTTTCTTCAGGTGAGATTTTCTAACAAGCAGAAGAAGAACAAGTCCCCAGAAGCCATCTAGACCAAAGCAGCGACACAAATGGCTGCCCCAGGAGATCTGGTGGTGGCCTCTATAACACAGTAACCTTCCAGGTTAACCTGGACAGAAATCTCTGCTGTTTCACCCTGTGTTTGTTACTTGAATTCCCTCACTCCTTCCTCTTATCCCTGCTTATTTCCCAGACTTGTGTTATTATCCTGGTTCCTGCACAAGCTCCAAATCTTCAGTTTATCAGAACCAATTATGTCAGACAATTGCTGCTGTTTTCCCAGGACTGGATGATGGGTCCTGGGAACAGGAGAGAAGCAGCAGAGGTTACAAACTGGCAGTAGAAATGCTCTGGATGTAGGAGAAGGGAACACAGGTGATCTTGCCCCTGAAGAGTAACAGCTATGTTAATTACCCAGTACAGCCTCACCCCTGATGAGCTATGTCCAATAAAGATAAGTGTGAAAAAAGGGAGTGGGGTAACTGGTGAGGAGAAATCATGAAGAAGGAGGATCTTGATGGGAAAGAATCACTGCTGTGAAGTCAGTCTGGGTCTGCAGTTAGAGCATGTTGTTGGAACCTGCAGTCACAGTCTAGCTGGGTAAAAGCCTGCAGTCATGGTTTAGTGGGAAATAACCAGCAGTCAGAGGCTGCAAGGGAAAAACCCACAGCAGGAGCTTGCTGCTGCCAGACTCAGTGAGTGGTTGGAGTCAGGATGGCTGAGCTGTAAAGAGGAATAACCCAGGACCTTCTTCATGCTGTGATAAACAAGGCTGAGTCTCAGCTCATTTCTACCCACTAATAAGAGGGCTGAGGCAACATCTGGATAGTGTTTCACATGATTTTTTTTTTTCTCAGGAAGATAAGGAAGCCTGGTGAGGATGGATGTGGAGAAGCAGGTACTGGCAGAGGCACAGTGTCACGCTGTCACAGTGAACGTGTGCATCCAAGGGGAACCTGCAGGAACCTGCCAAGATATCCATGCAGGAGGAAAGCCTGCACAACTCACCCACTCAGCTTTGCCCACAGATTCCCATCCAGATTTTGAGCCCGAGAAATGTCTCTAAACCAGCCGTGGTTCTGAGCATCTCACTTCAGAAAGAGTGGAGCCTTGGAAAAGGCTGATTTGGGGAGACCAGGGAGCAGAGAGAGGCCTTAGAGCACCTTCCAGTGCTTAAAGGGGGCTAACAAGAAGGATGGAAAGGGATTTTCAACAAGGACATGTAATACAACAAGGAGGGATAGCTTTGAACTGAAAGAATAGAGATTTAGAATGGATATTGGGAAGAAATTATTTATTATAAGGGTGATGAAACACTGTCACAGCCTAGTCAGAGAGACTGTGGACTCCATGGAAATGCTCAAGGCCAAGCTGGATGCAACTTGGAGCAACCTGGTCTAGTGGAAATTGTCCATACCCATGGCAGGGGGGTGGAATTAGATGATCTTGAAGGTTCCTTCCAACCTCAAACCTTCTAGAATTCAGTAAGAATTAAGTGCCAGAAAATTCCCTTCAAGGTGTGGTGGCCATGTGGTGCTTGGCCTTGTAACAGTGTGAAATAATGAACCTGAGATGACCCTGTAGTTGCCAGAGCTTCTTTTCTGGGGGTTGGAAAATGAAGTGAGAGGGAAGAGGATGGGAATGAGGGTTTCTGTGGAGCTTAAAAAAGCGGTGAAAGATCTCGTCACACCCATTTTGGCTGCTTTGCACAATTTGTGCTCTGGCTGGGAGTGGGAGCCCAGGCAATGCAAAGATTAAAGCTGGTAATCACAGGGAGGAGAACATTTGAGGGCCTGACAGACCCACATAGTCTCATCTACCACAGAAACTGGTCATTTCCTAAATCTTTTATAGAAGACACCAGGGAATGGGTATCTTTTTTCACCACCTGCTCTCATTCTGTCACTGCTCTTCTAATTTTCTTTATCTATAACATTAATAATCCTAAAGGTATTTTTAGTGGGTTCCCTAGGAGATATATCTCTTCCAGTCTATGTGTTTCCTTGAATACCAACAGTTGAATATCCTGATATCATAATTATCTGCTAAAAATGATCTAACTTTTTTTTCCCCATAAAGAGTTTCCCACTAAAAATATCCAATAAAATTTGTTTTCTAAATTACCTCCATCCTGTGAAAGTGCCTGTGACAGAAAATAGTTTTTAAAATGTCATTTGTTGCTGCTAAATTTTCAAATTAACTGCAACTTTAACGAGAATTATTGCTCCAGACAATCCCATATGAGATCTTCCAAACTTTTATCTGTTGATATTTGCCAGCTACTATCATCTTTCATAAATCAGAGTGCAGAACTATTCAGTAGTTTTAAGTGTGAAAGCTCATTTGCTTGTTTGTTTAGCAAAAATATGTAAAGAAGGGCCTCTTTTTTTTACTGAACAGGCATTTACTCAGCAAAGCATTCAAACCTCTGCAGTTTTGTCATCGAGCCCAACTTGAACAACCGCAGATTTTGTCACATTGCTGGTACCTATTTTTGCATCCACCTTCTTGTAGCCCAACCCTTGTTAACGCAGTGCTCACAACTGGGCACAGTCACAGCAAGAATCGCAGAAGGGTTTGAGTTGAGTGGGACCAAGACTCCCTGCCATGGGCAGGGGCACCTTCCACTATCCCAGGCTGCTCCAAGCTCCATCCAACCTGGCCCTGGACACTTCCAGGGATGGAGCAGCCACAGCTTCTCTGTGTGACCTGTGCCAGGGCCTCACCACCCTCACAGGGACGAATTTATTCCCAATATCTAATCTAAGTCTGTGTTTCTCCACCTTAAAACAATTTCCTCTTGTCTTATCCCTCCATCCTCTGCCCAAAGTCCCTCTCCAGCTCTCCTGGAGCCCTTTTAGGCTCTGGAAGGGGCCCTAAGGTCTTTCTGGAGGCTTCTCTTCTCCAGGTTGGACTCCTGAGGCTTTCCCAGCCTGGCTCCGTGGCAGATGTACTTTCTTAGGCATCTTTGATCCCATGACAGGATCTCAACTCCTCTCCCAAGGCCAGCCAGATTCTTAATAGTCTTGTGCATAACATTACCTCAAGGCTTTAGCTCTTTTTTGGTAATCCAAATAAATCCTCCAGGACTTCATCTCAAAATCCTTTGCACTGGATTCTTGCTGATTATTGAGGTTTGGTTCTCCCCTCCAGAGGACACTGTTTATTTTCTCTATTGCACCACTGCAACTGATTTTCCTTCTATGGAAATTATATCTTCCTGGACAGCTCCTTTGACACTTTTTTAAAATGTGGTTTTTTGGGTTTTTTTGGGGCTGTTTGATTTTTGTTGTTGTTGTTGTTGTTTGTTTTTGTTGTTGTTGTTATTATTGTTTTCCCCCTAAATTTATGTATTTAATTAAAAAAAAAACCAGGTTTGTTTGATACTTTTATAAAGTTGAATCTTAATACTGAAGTTACACATGTCATAATATCATGAAATCATAGAATTAGAGAATGGTTTGTGTTTGAGGGGACCTTAAACATCATTCAGTTCTAACCTTCCTGCCATGGGCAGTGAACCTTCCACTGGACAATATTCCATGCTAGAATAACCACACTTAATAATTCCAGGGGCAAACTGGAACCCAGAAACAATCTTTCAGTATACTCTGCATGAAAAAAGTCTATTGCCTCTCATTGCTATTATATTAATTCATTGCATTCAGACTGCAGCAGCATCCAGACACTAAATCAACATCCTGCTAAAGGACAAACCCTTCCCCAAAGAGCTTAATACTGTACCAGTTTTATCATATTGCTGAACATCAATTATGCTCCAGCTGCTCTCTCCACAAAGGTAATAACTCTGTTCTTTACAGGCAGGGTCTCAGGCAACCTTCTCATATCTCAAATAAAAAGTCTTTAGAAAACTGATCTGATTCCAGATTATTACAGGACTGGGGAAACACTGACCTTGCACTTTTAAGTATATGGCTTACAGAGGAGTGTGAAATAACACCCTAACTGGTTGTCCAGGGAGAGCCTTTGTTCTTCCCTCACCCTCCTTCAACAAAGCTTCTTCTACCTGATATTTCCTGGGCAGGCAAAGACTTTCAGGAGAAGGAAGCGGGAACAGGTAGCACAGGGGAGATAAGACAGCAGTGATGTAAAATGAAGGTACAAGGTGCCCCCAGCCCTGCATAATCGATGCCCTAAATCAGCCAAAATATTCTGCTCAGGTTCAGAAGAAAAAGCAGCAGTTTCAGGGGGAGCTTTGTTTGCCTTCTGCTTGGCCAGGGAGAAATCTGACAGTTCGGAGCAGTAGCTCAAACTAACAAGTGTCTGTGTCCTCACTCTGCAGGAGAGGCAGCAAGCAGGCAGTGAATTTATGTGCTGGTGAAAAGCACCTTGTTATTTTCAGCAGTAAATTTGACTGTGCAGACGAAGAGCTTTCATACTTTGGCCCACAAGCATCAGCGCACACTTACATGTGAGAGTGCAAGCATGCCAATATTGAAATGTTTGCCTAAGAGCAGAGATAAGCCCTGAAACATGCATTTGTAGAAGCAGAGAACATCAAGATCACCTCATTCCAACCCCCTACCATGGACAGGGACACCTTTCACTATCCCAGACTATTCCAAGCCCTGTCCAGCCTGGCCTTGAACACTTCCAGGGATGGAGCAGCCACAGCTTCTCTGGGAAACCTGTGCCAGGGCCTCACCACCCTCCTAGGGAAGAATTTCTTCCTAATATCCAATCTGTAAATGTAAACCTGAACTCTTGTCCTATCATTCTCAAGGCCATGTACAGTTAAGGGTGAATCCCTGGATAAACATGGAAATCAGTAATGCAAAATCTCAAACAACTGCAATGCAGCTGCCAGGGTGTGGGGAACCACCTTTTTCTAATATACATAACCGAACCAATTACTTCCTCAAAATAGGGGACTTGTTAAAACATGGGACAGTTTCTCTCAAGAAAAGTTATTTTTTATTTATCCTAATAACTATTCAGGCTTATTGATTCAGATGTCTGCAAATTCCAGAACTTGCAAGGATAGAAACAAGATGCTCACCTCTGGACAGCAGTGGCTGTGTCCTTCAACTCACATGATTAAAAGAAATGTTTATTTTCAGAAGCCCAAGGCTCAGACCTGTGGTTCTTTCAGCACAGTCCCACCTGTCAGCTGGCTGTGGTAGCTATTAGACTGTATTGTCTCTGTGTTCACTGTGGCTGGGGCTCAATCACAGAAAATCCCACTGGTTTGGGCTGCAAACACACTTAGGACCAGTCCCTGCAGCTGAGCTCATGGGCTCTCTGCTGCCTTGGCTCTGTGTCCAGGCCTGCCCAGAGACCTCTGCTATCCCAGATTCCTGCAGAGGTGGAGGAGATGCTAGAAGGTGGCTCAGTAAAGGCATTGGTAATTCCCAAGTGCTCGGATTCCATCGTCTTCACCAGCACTCGACTCATTCAACAACGTCCAAACAGCCAAACAGGAGGTGGTGGCTGCAGAAGGGCACATTAGCATCAATATGTGGCTGAAACTGCTTTTTGCTTTGTTTTTGCACCAGAACAGCTTTCCTACATATGGCAGAGCTCATCCCAATGATTGATCTGCCTCATTTGACTTCCCAGTTCCACAGCTGATGGAGATTTTGGGGAGGAAGTCCATGCAAGCATCAGAGAGAGGCAAATCGTGTTTTCACGGCCCCATGCTACTTTATCCAATTATGCTTCTCCATGCAAGGGCATCCCACTGGGGGCTCACCCTTGGATTCACTCTTCTTAATGACATTCAATCATTTTGTGCTGAAGACAGTCATTTTCATAGCTGCTTGCATAATAAATTCAGAGTTACATGCTCACTGGTTCTCTAATTACACCCTTTTCCTGCAAAACAAAAATGATTAAACTGAGTTTTCACTGAAAAAAAATTGTGAGTCAGCACTTTTATTTTACTGATGAAGTTTGGCCGTGTTTGGTTTTGTTTGATATTTTCTTCTGAAAAATTGAAAGTTTGTATTTAAAGGTTAAGACATAGAAAATGATTGGGCCATTGGATAATTGTTCATGGAGTTTGTAGGACATTCTGAATTTCACTCCTTGACTAAACTGAGCTCAGTGACCTTGGGAAAGTTAATCTGCATTGAGTTTGGAGTTTTTGATACTTGGTTATGCAGAGGTAGCAGGACTCATGTAAACTAAAGGAGTTTCAGACCTGGAGGTACCAAAAAATACATGGAAATAATTCAGTAACTGTCTGACAGATAATGGAGAATGATCTATTCATCTATATTTAGATCAGTCCAATCACACACCTCGACATCAGAGAGGTAAATCTGGGAGGCTCCAGAGGAGGTTCAGACCTACAATCACAGTGATTAGATTTCCTTCTATTTTAAGTAACCAGTGCTGAGGTTTGCAAGTGGCTGCTGGCTCAGAGGTTTTCTGGGTCTCTTGGGTTGACAGATGTTATTGAAATTGACTCTGCAGTGGGTGATACGGGTTGAGGATGCAGTTTTGGGTGTGGAGCCACTGGAATTGGTCACACCAGATGTCGATTGTGCCAACTAATTGCGAGACGTGAGATTAACGCAGTGCAGATTCTAAATACAGTTGAGCATGGAAAAAAAAATAACTAAAGGATAGGCACAAACAAGAAAGCTCCATTAGGAGGGGTCTGCCAGCCTTCCTAGTACATTCCCCAATGTCCTAAAAGCCTTCTGTAAATGGCCCCAAAGCCCTCCAGCACTGCTGGCTACAGGAGTTTTGAGGTTTAGGACAGAATTTTCCCAATGGAGAAAATACTCCTATGACTTTGCTGTGGTCACCCAGCTGACCCCTACCACTTCCCTCCTGTCATGTGAGGGAATATTTTCATTTAATTATTTGTGTACACAACCAAGAGACTAGAAAAAAAAAGAGGTGGATCCCTAATTCAGAGGTTTTCCATACATAACCAAGTGATAGGCTTTCCTTTCCAACTTGAAAATTTTGGTTAAAATTACCTGTGCAATCAAAGTTAAATCTTATCCTAGCCACAAGCCACACATGCCAACACAGTTTCTACTGTAGCTCAGGAAGATTTTTCCAAAATATCGTTGAATTGTCTCATGTGGCTACAGCCAGGAGTGTGTCTGTGGTATCAGGGAGTTCTGTGAGGGTTTTATCCCCTAAAATCAATTTAGTTTTCCCAGAAAAAAAAAAAAAACAAACAAAAAAAAAACAAAAAACAAACAAAAAAAAAAAACACAAAAAAACCACAAAAAAACAAAACAAAACAAAAAGCTACTGCAGTGTCTGTACCTGAACAGGTCCTTTTGGTACAATCTGCTGCAAAGGCTTGGCCTGAGGTGGGACTTATCCCACCTGACACACGGGACAGGTTTTGTCTGATCAAATAAAGATGGAGATGAGATGATCAATGTCCTAAAAGCCCTTGGCTCTGCTGACTCACTCTTCCTCGACCTTCAAGGGAGCACTGATGGCCTCAGACATTGGCACTTCCAGAACAGACTCCTCCGTTTACTCATCCAAATCCTGCCCTGAGCAAGTCCAGCTCACTTCACCCGGCTTCTCTCCACACCCACACAGAATTTATCTGCCCCTACACATCCATTTTGCTTCCCTCAGCTCTGGCAAAGATGTGGTTGCATTGGTAGACATTGACATGGGAAAAAAAAACCCAACAAAATCCATCTCTCCCTCCTGCTGGCAGAGAGCTTGACCTGTACAATCTTCATCTGTGGACGTAGTGAGCACAAACTGAGCTCAACAGGCCTGATATAACTCAGGCAAATGGATCGAAATGCAGGAGTTTTTCTTCTGGAATGGCATTTGGTACATCTGCTGTGGGGACATCACCTTGGGCCGCAGCTGGTGGCGGCTGCAATGTTGAAATGGTTTTGCTTTTCCCCTCTGTGTCTCACTGCAGATCTCCTCCCTAAACCTCACACTCCCGTCTCCTTCCTTTTTAAGGCCCTACTGGAAAGCTCCGTGGTCCTTGAGGGCATGTCAATAAATGAACGAAGTGAGTGTGATCACTGCTGTGTGGATGCAGGATTTATGCCACCACTGTTTGTTTCCTACTGCTGGATTCTGTCGCCTCCCATCCCTCATCTTTGTTGCCTTCCGACGCTGTAAATTCTTCCCACAACAGAACTGGCTCTCTAATTTTTCTGTTAAATGTCTAGTCTACAAACGAGTCCCAGCCATCCTCATTAACAATACTTTTTACTTATTCCTTCATAAACTGATGGATGAAAAGCTCCATAAAAGCACAAAAAAAAAAAAAATCCCCCAAGAGGAGAGTTTGCAAAGTCACTGCTCAGAGGAAGCCACAGACTTTCCCATCTAACTCAAATCCAACACAGCACAACTCTCTTGCCAGAAGCATATCTTCTTTTCTCCTTCTTTTTTTTTTTCAATTTTACTTTATCTGCTGGTTGATTCACTTATGAAATCAAAGGAGATTATAATTTTAACTCTTTGGTTTTACAGCCACGAGCAAGGAAAGCTATGAGAGCTGCCATCTGCAAATTGCAAGGGACATAAAACAGTGTAAAATAAAAGGAAAAAATAAGCATTTTCCACTTAGCAATATATTTCAGCAGAAGATTAATTTGATGTCTGACACTTGATGCTTATTGTTTGCAAACTCCAGATCTGCAACTGCAAATCAAGCTGAAAAGCATCATCTAATCAAAGAGGGGATAATTTAGCAAGAAACCACTCAGATCTGTCTTCCTCCCAGGTTATCCATGTGCATGCACATGAAAACAGAGATCCATTAACCTGGTGCATATCTGTGTCCCTGACAGCCTCCTTGGACAAACTGTGACCTTTATTTCAGGTGAGGGAAAGAGGTGCTGATGCCCTTTCACAAAGAAAACTCAAGAAAACACCCAGTCCTTGAGCTCTGCCAGCTCACATTTCAGAGGGATGCATCCAAATGGAAAAAGAAGAGAAAATCTAAATGAGGGAGCAAGTGAAAGCGAGAAAGCGAGATCCTTTCCCTGGTTTTTAAGGTGTGATGGTTCAGGGGAGAAGCTGACACCGTGATCCAGGGAATTCCTCTTCTCCCACCTCTCCATACATGTAAGATGTTATTAAAAGTGTGAAAAAAGCACAGCATTGAGCACACTGCAGAAAAAGCACTTTTTTTTTTTTTTTTTTTAAAATCTAGACTTGTTTGAACCCTATTAAATCTTTGCTTCACTGGTTCTAAGCCTGTCCAAGTCAACCTGAATGATTATTGTTATTATTAACAGAGTGCAAAGTGAGAAGAGAAAGGATTTTTTTATTTAAGTAGGTTATTCTGCCTGCAGCTGGCTGTGCTGCAGAGGCCTGGCACCAGTTCATATCACAGGCATTACCAATTCCTTGAAGGTTTTCATGGGAGAAGATTGTTCTGACATTCTCATGGACTTTTCTCTCCCCTATTTATCACCCCCAGATTAGATGATGTCCTCTCACAGCAATAAATGCAGTTTTAGGACCCATCTATGCACTTCTGTCCTCGTGTTGGGACTTTTCTGTGGGATTTCTGCTGTTTATCAAGTAAGTAATTTTTGTGATTTCAATGAGGCTTTCCTCTCCTTTCCTACCTAATAAAGTCAGCTGTGGCTGTGTAAATCTGTAAGAATTCAGCTGGAAAACCTCAAATAAGAGTACATTAAAATAAAAAATACTGTATCTGATCAAAAAACAATTTTAGCCCATGTTTTGACTGAGAGTGGTTACAGAGTGCAGGAGAAAGGCAGCCAGACTCTGATCTAAACAGTGTATTAATAAACCTCAGGAACTATGTTTTCCATTATATTTTTTTCCCTAGAAACAGCCCCATCCCATGGCAAGGAATGCCACAACTCAACCACACTGCTTGTGAAGAACCTGGTCCATTTCCCCATCCCTGCTCCACACCCATTATGACTTTAGCCTAAAAAAAAAAAAGCTACCTAAAATGTCTTTTCCAAGACTGAAGTGTGCACATTTATTTAATCATTTTCTGTGCTGCTGCAGCTGTTCCTTATCATCCTTCTGGCATCTTCTCCTTTTCCAGGGCCACTAAAGCCTTTTGAGAGGGGAGGACAAGCACCAGACACAATATTCAAGCTGCAGGTCCAAAATGCATTTCTTCAGTGACATTACAATGATTTCTGTTTGGTTTTCTATTCCCTCCTTAATAATCCTTAACATTCAATTTCCTCTTTTGATTGCTACAGAACAATGAGCTCATAATTTCATTCAACTGTTCATTATAAGACCCAAATGCCATTCCTGGGCAGCAATAATCAGCTCAGAGACCATCACCAGGCACAGAGTTGGAACTGTTGTTTTCCTTGTGTGCAATGCTTGGATTTAATGTCAGCGAATTCCACCCAAAGTTTTATTACCCAGCAATCAAAAATTCTTCATGGGTGGCGTCAGGAAGCTCCAAGTCTGGGCTGATCCACAGGGGAAGGTGGAATGAAACACGAGGGCAACAGCAAGGCAGGCAGAGACATCCCCAGCAGGGTGAAGGAATTTCGCAGAATAATAGAATTATTAAGGTGGGAAAAGGCCTCCAAGATCATTAACCAATCACTAAACCACAGTCCATCACTAAATCATGTCCCTAAGCACCACATCCACACATGCCTTGAACACATTCAAGGATGGGGATTCCTCCACTTCTTCAGGACAGCCTGTTCCAATGCTTGACCATCCAGCGGAGAAATCTTCCCCATTATTCAATTTAAACCTTCCCTGGAGCAAACTGAGACCCTTTCCCTATATGTGAGACTTTCTGAACAGAATCCACTGCCCCCCTCATTTTTCCCTTGGGGAGAGAGCTGGGGCACGACTCTTTCTGGCCCAACCATTCTTTTTCATTTTCTTTGCCAATTTTTCATTTTCTTTTTAAAGGTGGGTGTTTGAGCCTTGCAGCCTAATGGAGAAGTTTACAGCCTGCCCAGCTGACAGCAATAATTTGGCATCATAAGTTTGCAGCTCCTTTCAATGTTCGTGATGTACCAAACCCCAGAGTGTTTCTCCTAAAGTATCTCAGAGATGTTTGCTTTTCATGTCAGAGAAGGTTACAGACAAAAAACCTTGAATGTTCCCAACTCTTTATGCAAGACAAGTAGAAAATTCTCCCATGTAGCCATCAAAAGTTATGTATAAATTTATTCTCTACAAATTTATCGATCTGAGACAGGTTATATTAGGACTTTTCCAGGTTGGACTCTAGGAATCCTTGAAGGAAGGACGGTGCATGAAATCTTCTTCTTGATGACATGGCCAGAGGTTCAAATAAAGTCTTCCCTTGGTAGGAGATCCAGCTGGAAAACTGGAAAGTGGGGTAGGGATGGATACCAAAAACGAGGTACAACCAAGACTTTGCTCAAGTTGCCCACAGAGATTGTGGAGTCTCCCTCACTGGGGATATTCAAGAAGAGCCTGGATTAAATCCTGTGCAATGCGCTTGGAGATGACCCTGTTTGAGAAGGGATGTTGGACCAGATGACCCCGCTGTGTCCCTTCCAGCCTGACTGTCCTGGTTTGGAAAGACAGGTGTCTGCTAAGGAAGGCAGGAGCCTCACTTGAAGATGTAACCCCCTCCCAATGAATTATCATAGTTATGAAATTAAGCGGCTCTCAGGCAAAAATATGGGAATAGGAATAATAGTTCTTTACTAGGAAAATTAAAATGAAAATGTAGTACAAAAACAAGGAAAAAAGCAAACAAAACCAAAACACTGACAGAGTCAGAATACAACCTGACACTCTGCTGGTCAGGGTGTTGGGAGCAGTCCAATCAAGTCCTCCTGGAGTGACACGTTGTTCTGTTGGAGCAATGATCCTATAGAAGGGTGTAGTTTTCCTCTGAAGGTCTCAGTGCTGGTGAGATGTGTCCAGTTTTCCTCTGCAAATCCAGTTCAAACAGGCTGCCTTGGTGTTCTGAATCTCAGGTTTTATCCAGGTAGGAATGCTTGGCTCCTGCCCCTGGGTGGAGCATCTCACCATGGGATGATGTAATGTTATCAGTCATGCAGTGAGCCTCGATGGCCCATTAACAGCAGATATTCCCCTGGAGGGAGGATGGGTTGTGGAAAAGCTAAAGAACATTGCCCCACCTGGTTTTAAAAACTGGTAATAGAATACAAACTTTTTGTTACATCCTGCATTCCAACCTAAGGCACTGACCCATTCTGTGACTCTGTGTTAACAGGGCCCCTCTCATCTTTGGTGCAGGGATTCCAGACCAGCTCCACACAGCAGGTCAGGGAAGAGCTTTGGCAAACAGAGAACTAATGATGGTTAAAGCATCTCCCACAGAGAAAAAAGTGCTGGTGAGATTTGCTTCCATAAAAACCTCAAATTGTTCCCGCTTTAGTAATAATGCGTGATTCCCCCCAGGGGAAGTAGAACAACACTGCCCCAGCACCATTTAAAGTGCTATTAAAATATCACTTAAAGGGATTTGGGAGAACAGGTAGGGAGATCATTCTTATCATACGAAAGTGCACACGGAGATGGGCATTTGGAAATGTGCTGAAAGCTGGGTTATTGCAGCGCTGTTACTAATGACTACAATATATCATTTCAACTTGTTGACTTTTCTTTCTTTAATTTCCAGATTATCCGGCTGTTGCTTATCCACCACCCATTCTGGGAGTAAACAGAGACATGTGCTTGAGCTGCAAAAAAGTTACTTTCAGCAGAAATTTACTTATGTGGGGTTTTCCTGCTTTTCTGCATTTGTTTGTTTGTTATGTGGTTTTTTGGTTGCTTGGGTTCTTTTTCAAGAAAAAAAAAACCTTTCAGCTTTACCTCATGGTTTTACCTTTCAGTTTCCTTTTTCAATTTTCTTTTGCAATTTCACATTTGTAATATTTCAATAATTTCAGAAAGTGTTATATCATAGAAATATGAGAAATGCTGGCAAAGGATAGTTGAAGTCTCTTGCATAAAGTTCCAGGAGAATTCTCTGAAAGGCCTCAGAGGGGAAGATGCTGCTTGGGAGTTCCATCTCAGAGCACTCAATATTACTGAAATGATGGGCCTTGACCAGGTTCCAGCAAGAGGGGATTTTTTTTCACACCTTCCTGAGATTTCAGGCATAGGAATCTTCTCTGATGGCTTTGGGAAACCTGACTTTTTTTTCCTTTAGAATCATAGAATGGTTTGTGTTGGAACACATCTTAGAGATCACCTCATTCCAACCTTCTGCCATGGACAGGGACACCTCCCACTATGCCAGGTTGCTCCAAGCCCCATCTGACCTGGCCTTGGACACTTCCAGGGATGGGGCAGCCACAGCTTCTCTGGGAAATCTGTGCCAGGGCCTCACCACCACTACAGGGAAGAAATTCTTCCTGTTATCTAATCTAAACCTACCCTTCTCGCTGGATCTTGAAGAAGCCCTAAAATGCATTGCCAACCTCAGCTGCAATAATTGTGTGCAACTCTCTTTCAGACTAATAGCTCAAGGAAATAGAGGAAAATCCCTCAGAAAACCCCAGGAATACTCCGGTGGTCTTGGTGAGACTGCCCAAATTTCCTCCTTAAAATATACAGAAGGTCTGGATCTATCTGCTGTTTTTTTCCTTTGCTTTGGAAGACACCTCAGGGGGCTGTAACTGGATGATCTTCAGGGTCCCTTTCAACCTAAACCATTCTAAGATTTTGTGATTCTTTTCCTCTCACAAAAGCTCTCACTTTCTTTTTTTTTTCTTTTTTTTTTTTTTTTTTTTTTTTTTTTTTTTTTTTTTTTTTTTTTTTTTTTTTTTTTCCCAGAGTGCAGCTCTGTTTTGAAAGGGCCATGAATCACATCCATCAATCTTCAGGAGAAAAATAATCAACAGATGGTTATTTAAGATCACATGGTGCCACTCAGATCAGGAGATGCAGAAAGAAACAAGCTCTCTTTCTCTCTTGCTTATACTTTACTGAAGTCAAGTGTTCAGTCACATCCAGCCTGGGAGGAAACACATGAAACCACCAGTGCTTTGTGTGTAGTACCAAAATCAGGCCACAAAGCTCCAGCCTCAATCAGAAAACAGTTTCTAAGTAGAAGGTGAAAGACAGGAGTGTTTTCAGGCCACATAAAATAAATACTGGATTGCTGAGAACCAAATAGTTTGATCTCAATACTTGGTGTACAGCCTGCAGCTGTTCCTCAAGCTGGCATCTCCCATTCCCAACAACATCAGCAAGGCTACATCCAATTTTAATGCCAACAGGTGTGAAGGAGAATCCTCAAAATGCATGTTAGACATCTCTTACAAAGGAATTTTAGATTAGCTATTAGGATTATTTTATTATCATATAGTTTATTTATATTTTTAATTGATTATATTTTTATAACATTATTACATTTTAATATAATGTTATTTAATTATTATGTTATTTAAAATTAGATATTAGGATAAAATTCTTCATAAAGGATTATTTTATTATATAATTTATTGATGCTATTTTATTAATAATTATATATTTTATGTAACATTATTGTATTTTTTTATCATGTTATTTAATTATTATATTATTTTAAATTAAATATTAGGATGAAATTCTTCCCTGTGAGGCCCTGGCCCAGGCTGCCCAGAGGAGCTTTGGATGCCCCATTTCTGGCAGAGTCCAAGGCCAGGTTGGATGGGTTCTGAAACACTCTGGTCTAGTGGAAGGTGCTCATGGCAGGACACTGGAATGGATGATCCTTAAGGTCCCTTTCAACCCAAACCATTCCATGTTTCCAAAAATTTTCATCTGAGCTTGAAGTGGGCCTCAGAGTTGCCAACAAACCAACCATCACAGTAAGGGATTAACTTAGAAAATGACTGCAAATTCTGACTATTTTTGCTTTGGGCAGCTTATTTTTAAACCCCAGACCATTACAAAAGATGGAATTTGTCCTTGGACATCTACTACCCTCCTTTGGTTTATGTTTATACAAAACTGGACCTATCCAAGAGGGCAACCCAGGGAACAACAGAATTTTCTCCCTGCCTTGGAGCCAACTGCAATTCAAGTTGCCAATGGGCTCTTGCTATCCTGAAGAAAAATGTTTTTAGGGTCTTTTTGAGTCAGAGTATCCAAGTCTAGGCAAGTTAATTCATTCTCCATGACAACAAGAACCCATTTGATGCTATTACAACAGCTAAATTTGAGCTGTTTCAAAAAGTGATGGCCTTTTGTTGAAAAACTCTTAAGCAGGTGGTAAGATTTGAGACAAGCATTTTTGTCTCATTGGCGTTTGGGTTTTTTTCCTGGGAAAAATGGAACTGTAGCTAAAAAAAAAAAAAATCTCTCAAAAATATTTTTTCAAAGATCTTTTCTGAGCTGATTTCTAAAGAAGGAAGAAGTTCATGGTCTGGAATGCACAGACAAGGTCTTGTAAAAACCTGTCACTGAAATGCTCTTAATGTTGTGTGGAAAAATACAACAATTCTCCCCAACACACACACCAAACCCCCCAAAAAATCTCAAGCCAAACAAAAATAGACAGTATCTAGAAGGCCAGAAGGAGATCTGTAGAATTGCTTACTTGGGGAGAATAAAGCGTGTTCAGGGGATATTTTTGAGCATTTTATTGAGAACATATTCTTTCAATTACCAGCAGATCTTAGGAATTTATGTATGTCCTGCAATTCCATGTCCTTCATTCCACATATGAAGGATGAGGAGCACGTCCTGGATACATCATTGTACTTTGGCCATTTGTTTCAGCCAGAGTTTCCTACCTGAGCCTGGAAAACCATCAAATTTCAAGTATTCAAGCCCAACCTGCCACTTGCTCTTCCCACGCCTGGAGGTGAAGACTGAAATTCCAGAATTCTTCAGAACTTTCCCGTCATTTTCATCCTGCTCTTGTGAATGATGCTTTTTGTTTCCTTCATGCTTCATCTCCTCCCAGTGGGTAGGGGCACCCCTCTTCAAAATGCGCATTGGAACAGGACGAAAAATTCATTCCAGAAAATCACTCCCAGTTCCCAAAGCCCACCTGAATCACCCCAACATCGGTGCCTGTCGTGAGTAATGCATGGGATGGAACCACACACAGTCTGTTCAAGACACCGAAACCATGGAAACCCTCCTGACGCGAGCTGCTCATTGGGATGATCAGAGGAAAGGGTGGATGAAGGACGCTTGTCTTGTCTGCCTCTGTTGCCCCAGGCCAGATCACTATAAAATATGAAAGATTTCAGGTGTCAGACTTGAGCCCCACAAGGTTGTTGACAGTTTTGGTTAAGAGGAAAATTTAAACAAGTCCAGAAATGGGCAATGGTGGAGTTTCCTCAATGAAATCTGAACACTTTGAAGGGGCAGCATGGATACTGAGACAAAATTCTTCCCTGTGAGGGTGGTGAGGCCCTGGCTCAGGGTGCCCAGAGAAGCTGTGGCTGCCCCAGCCCTGGAAATGTCCAAGGACAGGTTGGATGAGATGTGGCACAATCCAGGCTAGAGGAAGGTGCCCCTACCCATGGCAGGGGATTGGAATGAGATGGTCTTTAAGGTTCTTTCCAGTACAAACCATTCTGAGACCCTGTGAGCTCTGGTCTGACTCCATGGGACCAAACCACCTTCAAACCTTCAGCTGACCTTGGAGGCACAGGAAAGAAGCTCTTCCTCATGTCCTTGTAGAACTTCCTGGGATCAGTTCCTGCCCATTCCTCTTGTCCCATTGCTGGGCCCCCTGAGCAGAGCCTGGTCCCTGCTCTGAGCCCTCCCTGCAGACACTGACAGACTGGGATGAGGTCCCCTCTCAGTTGCCTCTTTTCAAGGCTAAGAAGCCATGCTCCTGATAATTACACCACTAACAAGAACAGCTTAGATTTAATACCCTACTCCTCAACATCCCACTCCCCCCAGTCCCAAAATCAATCTTTCTATCCCTTAGGCATCATCTTTTCCATGCTCAGAACAGAACACCCACTCCCAGTACACCTGATACCTCTCCCATCTATTTGGAAGTGTTTCCTCTGCTCCCTCTACTTTTGGGGCACATTTAAATGATCCAGAGCAGCCAAGGCATCTAAAATCCACATGATTTGGCGTGGAAGCAGCAGCTAAAATTAGGCTGTACTGTGAAAGTGTAGAAAGGAGAGAATCTCAGGGTAGATATCCAGTTATTTTACAGCTTCCTGAGTCATCCACATGGAAGCAGCAGCAGCTGGGTGACACAGAGTGATACAAACACTGCAGTGGAAAAACCACAGTGCTAAAACAACAGCATGCATGGAGGATCTTTCACTCTCCAGCTTCAAAGGGGATCAAAAAGAAGTAAAGCACATACTTGGAGTGCTTCATCCACCCCTTCAGTGATGTGGAAGAAAGGTTGGATGGACAGATTCCCAAAACATCTGCAGGCTTTGAAGGACATTCCTACTCAACAGTAATGAAAGAAAACCTAGGGTGACACCAAAGCCTGAGCTGGTGAACTCTGGAGTAACTTTTCTTTGAATAGGTTCAGAAGAAGTTGATACACAGCTTTGAATAAACATATTTTTAAATGAGTAGCTTCCAAAATCTTCCATATTTGTGCAGTCTGGTGATGAGCCTGAGCAGAGTTGGGAATGGACCCCAAATCTGGATGTGAACCAGTGCTTGGTCAACATTCCTTGGCTATGTTTCATGCCTTACCTCTTTCTTTTCCTTCTGTCATGAGAAGGTAATGCCTGATGCTCATGAGCACAGCTCAACTTCTGATCTCACTCCAGCAAAGAAATTATGCCAATTTTCAGCGTGTAAAATTTGAGGTGAAGCAAGACACAACCCTACTGAGTAATGGGCATGTCTAGCAATCATCTGAAGTTTCTGCTCCTATGTAGTTACTCAATACCCAGAAATCTCCACAATTCTTCATTCAGGAGAGGCAGCCAAACAGTGCTGCAAATTGCAAATTATTCCAGCACAAAGATGTTTTCTAGGTAATTACTGCTATTTAAATTACCCTGCATATACAGCATGAGTGGCAGATATTAAAATGAAGAGATGACTTAATAAGTTCTAGTTATCCAGATGTGTCATTCTTGTAATAAGATGAAAAAAACAGAGTGTGGTTATATTTCAGACTTACCAGGTGTACAGTAAATAAAATTAGTTTATTGTATTTCAAAATCCTTGTAAAGCAATATTGCCCCTGCTAGAATTAAGACAAATCACACCAATAAAATAAGCAGATTAGGATATATTGTTTTTTAGGTGCTGAATCAAAAGTGTGTGTAACTTGTTGACACAACCATTAAAATTGATGTGGATGAAAAAAACAACTCCCATTAAAATCTAGTGGAGGGTGGCCCTGCCACGGCAGGGGGGCTGGAACTAGATGATTTTTAAGCTCGCTTCAACCCAAACCATTCTAAGACTCTACAAAAATGAATCATTAAAGAGGCAAAACCACAGTGAATGTGATTGGGGCAGCTTTGAGAGAATGGAGAGAAGAATTCCTGGTCCCTGAGTTTCTGTTGAGGCTGCACAGCAAATATTTTTAAAACGGGGATTTCAGCTGCTACTCAGACACACCATAACTGATCCACTGATAGACCTCGAGCAAAGCAAAGACCCAGGGTGTAATGGCATTTTAAGACTCTCTCTTACAGCCAGAGCAGAGAATTGATCTTTTTTGATCAGTCATGAACACAAGAAAAATAGGGATTGCTCCTGCACCTCGCAGCTGAGGCTGAAGCTGGGGAATAACGAGAGAAGCTGGGTTTATCCCAATACAATGTGTTTGGATTTGTCTTATTGCAAGGTCAGGTTTTAACAAACAATGACAACAATAGACAGGGAAGGGGATTGAGCCTTGCAAAACACGTTCAGCCAGGCAAGCAGAGTCGTACTAAAATGGGGAATGCAGTCTTGGATGTCTGGCCAGGGAAACCCTGAGTGGAGACAATTATTAATGCAGCCAGCTCCAAAACACTGTGTCTGCTCCTGCTGTTCCCTGCTGCAGAAGAGGCTGAGAAACGGGAATGGGCTCAGACTGAGAAGGTCTTCACAGGCACCACCTCAAAAACTGGAAGGATCAAAGACATTGGAAGAAAAGAGGGATTGGATCATCCATGTTGGGGAGTTGCAAGCAAACTTGCCCTCCTCATTTGGATAAGATGAAGAAATTGTTCTTTTTAGGCAGCTGAATGTGTTTCACAGGACCTATGCTGGGTTGTGCATCTATTTTAGGGATAGATTGGTATAGCCATGGAAGGAATCAGATGAGTGTCTCATTCAACACATACATGGATATAAAAAGTGAGTTTTCTTCTGCTTTCTCTGCCTGTTTGATGCAATCATGAATGTCAGGACTAAGAATTTTTAACAGTGTCTTTGGGAAAGCTGGATGCTCTCTTGGGTGGGATTGAATAACCTTCATATAGATCTTTACCCAGAGGGATTGTGGACTCCCCATCCGTGGAAGTGTCCAAGCCCAGGTTGGATGGGGCTTGGAACAACCTGGGATAGTCAAAGGTGTCCCTGTTCATGGAAGGGCATTTGAACTGGATGATCTTGAAAGCTTCTTACAATCCAAACCAATCCATGATTCTATACATGAAATAGCAGCATCATTTCCATTTAATGTGCACTGGTTTAGAATACATATATTTATGCATATATATGTATGCAGATGATATTTTCACAAGATTTTTTTTTTTAATCTGAGAAAGTTAAGTTTATAGAATATCAACAATTTTACTCTGGGAAAAAATAATCAATCTCCCCTCTCCCCCATTTTCTGCAACATTGAATTTGGCTTTTATTCAAGATTTTCAGGATTGCTTGCGTTCCCATCTTTTCCAGAGCTGGCAGATTGGGTTTCAAGCTCCTCAGAGAGCCTCAGACATGCTTGAAAAAGAGTTAAAGGGAGTCCCTTCACAACTTCCTCTAAACTGAGTGTAAGAGCTCCCATTCCACAGGAGATTAGAGTTTCATTCTATCTCAGAATAATTATCTCTAAAAAGAAAACAGAGGGGATTTTTCAGTGGAATTCCCAGGGAGTTCCAGTTTTGAGCCAAATCTATAGATAGACACAGTTTATTCTGTGGTCGGAAATAAACTGTGAATCTTTCTAGCCAGTATGGAGAATCCCTCAAGACTCTGGCTTCATACAGGAGTCCACAGAAATAGATGGGCTGCTCCTCTCAGTTAAATCCTTGGCAGAAATCCCACCCTTAATTCAACAGTGTTTGTAGTGAATCCACCCCTTTCTAGATCCCAGCCTTCTCAGGAGGGCAGAGCAGATCTGGCTGACAAAAAGTGTGTGTGTATGAACACAAATTTCTTCCATTTTCAGTGTATTTCTTGGTTTAACAAAGGGTGTTGCCTCCACATGCAACTTATGCCTTGCCTACGACAAGGATGTCAGTACTGAAACACCCTGTTTGAGCAGGGAAGTGGCTGGATTTGAAATGGGGACTACAAGACAAGGAGAAGAAAGAAGTCAAACTGAGCAGGGCCATCTGCTTCCCAAACTTAGCAAGAAAGAGAATAGAAGCATAAAATCATTAAGGCTGAAGAGACCTCTGAGATCATCGGGTCCAACCATTAACCCAGCACTGCCCTCTTCACTGCTAAACTGTGTCCCCAAGGGCCACATCTCCATGGCTTTTGGACACTTCCAGGCACAGTGAGTCCATCACTGCCCTGGGCAACCTGCTCCAAAGCCTGATCACTTTTTTGGTGAAGAAATTTTTTGTAATATCCAATGTAAATTTCACCTGGTGGACTTTGAGTTCATTTTCTCTCATCCTGTCATTTGTTACCTGGGAGGAGAGAATAACCCCCAACCTGGCTGCACCCTCGTGTCAGGGAGTTGTGGAGAGCAATGAGGATGCCCTGGAGCCTCCCTTTCTCCAGACTACACAACACCTTCCACTGATTATTGAGTTTTGAGGTTTGCTGCTAAAGTTTCAGACCTCAGGGAGAGCTGATGGGCACCAAAGCCTGCAGTCTCAGTTGTGCCATTCAGCTTTGAAAGTGGGAACCTTCCTCTCCTCTGTTTTGAAGCCAGTGGTTTCAGTCTTCAGCCCAAGCCCAGTCAAGACACTGCAGTGAAGACATTGAGAAGCCTCATTAAAGGAACCATAATGATGGTCTTGTGCTCCTAAACCTTTAGGATCTTACAATTTAAAGGCTCTAAGCTGAAACAGGGTAGATTTAGGTAAGATATTAGGAAGAAATTTTTCACTGTGAAGGTGGTGAGAGACTGGAACAGGCTGTCCAGTGATGCTCTGGGTTCCCAGTTGAATGTTCAAGGCCAGATTGGATGAGGATTGGAGCAACCTGGTCAAGTGTAAGGTGTCCCTAACCTTGGCATAGGGGTTGTTAATAAGGTGATGCTGGAGCTCTCTTCCAACCCAAACTGTTCTATGTTCCTCTGATTTTATGAATTAAAAACTCCACTAATAAGCTCATGAACCCTAACACCTCTCTTCAGAAAGCTTTCTGGCTTGCTGGAGGTGGCTATTCCACACTACCAGACTGTGTGGTGGAGGGGGATAAGTTCTCCTCTGAAAACATCCTAGACCAGCACTGTATGCAAGTTTTGAGGCCCATCTCAGGAGAAACAGACCCAAGATTTTGTAAAGCATCGTGCTGGTGTGGCTCAATGCTCCTCCATGTTGTTTGTGTGTTGTATGGATGCCTCCTTCTGTGTGCATTTCCTGGGTGAGTTCAATTCACGGAATCATAGGATAAATAAATGGTTTGGTTGGAAGGGACCTTAAAGATCATCTCATTCCATCCCCCTGATATGGGCAGGGACACCTTCCACTAGACCAGTGTGTTCAAAGCCCCATCCAACCTGGCCCTGAACACTGCCAGGGAGGGGAAGTTCACAACTTCAAATTCCTCTGAGTATCCTGGAACCCTCAGTACTAAAATTATCACCCTCAATGCCTTCTGCTGCTCAGCCCTTCTCTGAGGGCCTCTCAGCCCATTTGTTGCCTCCCAGGAAGTTTATTTGTCTCTCTACCTCAGGCAACAACAACTTTTTGCTCTCGGTGAAGTCTCGCTCCAGCTCTCAGGTTTCTTCAAAGAGGTGTTGGTAAGGGAAAACCAAAAACAAATCAACAGGGGTTCAGTTCACCTCCACAAGAACCCCACCTGGCTGCTTCTCCCTGCACCGTGACCCACATTAAAAAAAAAAACCAAAAAACCAACCCAAAAAAACCCCAAAACCAAACAAACCATGAAATCTTAGAATCAAATCCCTCTTTATTCCATGCAGGCAGCGGGGCTGAGTCACGCGGCCATGCCTGTCACGAGCGGCAGAGCCGGGATGGGATGCAGAGGCACAAACAATCCCTCTGTACTGTATGATAATCAACAAAAATTAGCTGCCTAAGGGAACCAGGAAACTCTGCCATGAATGCAGCAGTTAGAGACTGAGCCTATTTATTTAACAGGTGTCCCCTGAGCCGGGATGCCAGACTCTGTTTGCCAAATTTGCGGAGAGAGGAAGACAGCTTGAATAAATACGGGCCAGAGGAGAACACTCCTGAAGCCATTTTCTTTGTGGATTGTTGTGTTGTTCTGGCTTTTTTTTTTTCTTTTTCTTTTTTTTTTTTTTCCCTGCAACTTTTTATTGCAAGAAAGTCCATCCTAGTTCTTGGCTGGGAGTATTTAGACAGCAGGAGCTGTGCCAAAATCCAGTTTCCCTCCTCGTCGTCGTGCAAAGTCCAGCTCAGCCACAAAGCAAAGTTAGCTCTGCTGGATGGCTTCATGATTGGTTTGTTTGTTCAGTTTAATTAAAATACAGTATGGGGTACATTTTGGATGAGAACCCATCCCAGGCTGTCAGGGACCAAGAGCCAACAACAGCTGTGCTGAAATGATCTCCTTCTCCATTCCTGTGCAGTGGAAACACAAGTTTCTGTGTCTGGTGCTGCAGCACTGAGAGGCCTTGGATTGTGTCCGATGTCACAGCACGAAACATTCCACACAGAGCATCTGGGTGGTCTTTGTTCAGTTTTTGGAGTGTTTTCACACAGTCTGGAGGAAAGGAGTAGAGAAGGACATAGAGGAACTGCTGTAGGCATTTTTCCCAGTTCAAAGCCAAGCAGCTCATAAATGGGTTTTCACTGAAGTCACAGAATCACAGAATGGGTCAGGCTGGAAGGGATCACAGTGGGGTCATCTGGTTCAACCTCTGCCCAAGCAGGGCCATCCCAGGGCACAGGATTGTGTCTCCAGACAGCTCTGGAATATCTCCAGTGAGGGGCACACCATACCCTCTCTGGGATCTGTTCAGGGCTTGGTCACTGCACGGGGAAGAAGTTCTGCCTCATGACCAGGTGAAAGTTCCTGGGCATCAGCTCCTTCTTGTTCCTCTTTTCCTATTGCTGGGCCCCACAGAGCAGAGCCTGGTCCATTCTCTGACCCCTCCCTGTAGATATTTCAGGCATTGATAAGTTCCTCTCTCAGTTGTCTTTTCTCAGGGCTGAACAGGCCCCCACTCTCCCAGCCTGTACTCATCAGAGAGATGCTCCAATCTTTTGGGGATGCTCAAAACCTGAGTTTTGAATCCCGAGCCTCCTTCTGGAAGGTCTTCTCAGGGAACTGTTTTCCCATATATTTCCTGTTGCCTTTCAGTCATGCCAGAAAGCCAATGCAAGACAGAGGAATCAGCAGACTCATGGAGAGGGGCCTGCAGCAGCCCTGCCTGACAATACAAGCTGAAGGCAGTGAGTAGAGTAAACAATCTGCTCATCTGGCGAAAAATGCACAGAGAACATCCCAGACAACCACACCAAAAACTCTATAAGCTGCAGGGAAAAAAACCCCACTTTGTCCAACCAGATGTTTTGCTTGAGAAAGGGAGGATTTTCACACACTGTGGAAATTTTTACTGACTGCTCCTTACAAGCTGTAGCAAATATTTGCCAACTGCACTGAGAAATAATCTGATAAATAAACACGATGACATTCTTTTCAGTTAGGTTTTTTGTCCAAGGCATTGCCCCAGCAATATCAGCTACACAAAGCACACAGTTCTGCTGGCTGATCCCAGCCATCTCCAAGCCATTCCTTGCTGATTTCAGTCATGAGCAGGGCTGACATTTACATCTCACACAGCCAGGGCAGACATCTGGGAGATGTTCATCCCCGTGGCAAGGCAGAGATGTGAAGGTCCTGCTCATTCCTCCATCCTCCAGCAGCTCTGAGCTGAACAGTATGAAATGAGGTAAGAGCAGATTTTTGTCTTTCAGCTTTGATGGGGACACAAGCTTGAAGGACAGGGCTGGATCCTCTCAGCCCAGTCCTGCTCTCCAGTGGCTGAGTTCATCCACACATCCATTCATGCTGCCTCTCACACTGTGCTGCTCTGAGCAGCCTCTGCCAGCACCTCCATGGCAGAACTTTCTCCTCTCTGATCCCCCAAAACAGCTCCTCATGAGTCACCATGAAATCTTTGCCCACCCTGTTCTGGAGAAACAGAATCCAGGACAGGGAAACTGCACCCTGTGCTCCTGCCAGCTGTGATTAAAGAAATAAACATTAAATTATTTGTGATGCTCCTCCGATTTCTACCCTAAAGACCCAGCAAAGCCTGAATTCTTCATGAACCCTACTGCAGGGAAGAGAAATGAAGATGTCTCCATAGGAATAGAAAGCTGAAATAGCTGTGTTTCATGGACCTTGCTGGAATGACATTGCCAGTCCCAATCCACAATCTGGTAAAGGGCTCTGTAATTAATTCAAGACACCCAAAGTGTTTTCACACAAATTATCAAGCCTGTGGGAGAGGTTTGTGACAGCATTACAAATTCATAGGTCTGGGAGAGAACTCAAGAGGTTGCATAGTTTATTTTCCTGTCCCAAAGCAAGACACAGTATTTCTAGGTCACTGTTGATGGATCTTTGTTTAAACTGTTTTTTTTTTTTCACAGCTTCCCATGATGGAGATGTTGCAGGCAATTAATCTCAGTATTTTGCAGTCCTGACCATTGGAAAATCTCTCCTGATACCATAGAACCACAAAATTATTTAGATTGGAAAAGAATCTCTGAGTCTGAGCCCAACTTTTGACTCATCCCCACCTTGTCACCCAGCCCAGAACCCTGAGTGCCACCTCCAGCTGTTCTTTGGACATCTCCAGGGATTGGGGTCCCCAGCACATCTCTGGGCAGCCCCTTCCAATGCTTAAGAACCCTTTCCATGAAGAAATTCCTCCTGATGTTCAACCTCAACCTCCCCTGGCACGATTTGAGGCCGTTTCCTCTTGCTTGTTCCCTGGAAGCAGAGTCTGACCCCCCACCCCAACTCGTCCCTCCTGTCAGGGAATTGTGCAGAGCCAGAAGGTTCCCCCTGATCCTCCTTTTCTCCAGGCTGAGCCCCTCCACCTCCCTCAGCTGCTCAGACAGCCCAAAACCCCTCTTCCCCAGAGCATCTTAATCTTTTCCCCTGGATTTCTTCTCCTGTGATAAAACAACCCTTCACAGATTTTAACAGCTCTACCATATTCTGCTCAGCCCTCTGAAGGAGATAATGATTTTAATATTTCCCCACAGGTAGGTCTCTGTCCCTGTTGGCTACTCTTTTTGGTTCCCACTAGGTATTCCTGAAGTAGGACAAATCTTTCTGGAAATGGAGTGTCCCACTTTACATAATCTCCTCCAAGTGAGGAGTTCCCAGGGGTGAGCAGAACATCTCTGGCAGGTTGCACAGCCTAGAACTGTGTTTATCTTTTTGGTGGCAGCCCAATGTGTTGATTTGGGGGTAGGCTGTGATTCATTACAGCCTCCAGATGTGTGGTGGGTTTTTTTTTTTTTTTTTTTTTTTTTTTTTTCCCTGATGTCTGATCAGTTGTTCCCAGCCCTGAAATTAATTAGAAAACTTCCTGACTAAGGCCACGCTGGAATGAAACCAGGCTACAGGGTGAGTGTAGGAACATTTATTTCCTTGCTACAAATTTACCATCATGGTCAAGATCTGAATCTTCCTTGCCCAATCACAGATCTGCTGATAATGGGACTATGGGGGAAAGCAAGAAAGAAAGTATAAAGGGAATTTCATCTTTTCTCAGTGGTTTTGCTAGAGTATTCTCAATTAGTGACATTGTTTAACCCCAGCCAGCAGTGAAACCCCACAGAGCTGCTCATTTACTCCTCTCCAGTGGGATGGGGTAGAGAACTGGAAAGGCAAAAGTGAGAAAACTTGTGAGTTGGGATAAAGACAGTTTAAAAGTTAAAGCAAAAACCACACACATGCAAGCAGAGCAAGAGAAGGAATTCATTCCTCACTTCCCATGGCCAGAGAGGAGTTCAGCCATGTCCAGGAGAGCAGAGCTCTGCACAAATCCAAACCATAGCCCCACACGTGCTACTATGAAGAAAATTAAATTAACAGCCTAAAGCAACACATTTCCCACCCATTATTCCATAGCATTTACAACCTCATCCAACACATTGTGTTACCTTCCACCCCCCTACCCTTCTATTTCATACAATACACAGATATCATTCCTCTAATCTGTGGATCAACCTTGTAAAATGTTCATAAAATGCCCATAAAATGTCCACAAATATCCACAAACATCCACTGAGTTCGCTTAGTCCACGACTTCGGGCTCCAGCTGTGGTGGTGGTCACTCAGGAAAGGAAAGGTCATGTGTGCTGTGGAGTTTTTGGGCCCCAAACCCAGTTCATTGCTGAACTTTCTGTTTGTACAGCTTGTCCTCCTCTGATCTGGATCGTTCCTGCCAGAATAGTTCCTAAAAACATGCAGCCCAAAACACAGGTTACAACAATTTTAAGGTATTTCCATTACAGTCCCCACCCCTGGTCCTCTTAAGTCAAATTACAGGGTTTAGTATCGCAATGAACTCCTGCCTTTGCTCTTAACCCTGCTTGGGTTTCTCCACAGTCTGCAGTCTTTAGGAATGTACCTGCTCCAGCTGGAACCCTATCAGTGAGCTACAATCTCCCCATGGTATACACTTATCCTCAGCCACAGCCCCTTTGGACAAAAACCTGTTCCAACACAGGCTGAGGTCCATCCAGGGATGTACCTGCTCCATCCTGGGCTTACCCATGGCCACAAGCTTTGAGGTCCTCCAGTGTCACCCCTTGCACAACCACTGATGCTTTGAGGTGTGCCTCCTCCAGCCTGGAGTTATTTTTTGGCCACAGTCCTTTCAGAGGTGTGGCACAGACAGAACCCCTGTCTCAGACCCTTCAAGAAGAACCCGCTCTGGAGTGGCACAATCACAGCCACAGGTTTTTCAGAGTGTACTTTCTTCTCATGGACTCATCCACAAGCCATGTTTTCTTTGACTTGAATTCACCCTGGAAGTCCAGAGTGTCCAGTGAAGCAGCACAGGAGCAGCAGTGACTCCCTGGCCATCTGCCAGGGCAGCCACATCCCTGCTGCTGTTATCAGAGCATTCCCAGGAAAAGCACAGACAAGGAGCAGAGCAGCAACACAGCGAGCAGTGGAAGAAAAGAGCAGCCACCAACAAGCTCAAACAGACACCAGGGCAAACTCAGGGGCTGCCAATTGACAGCTGAAGAGTAATAACAGCCCTAAATTCAGTCCGGCAAACCCAGTCAAACCTGGTGCTGTCTTGAACCCTTCCAGCCCCACATTGTGTGCCACCCAGCCCCTCACTCACTCCGCCCTAGTGGGAGAAGGCACCAGAAGGGTAAAAGTGAAAAAAAGTGAGAAAAGCCTTTTTTTTTTTCCTTTGTGAAAAACAGTGTAATAGGTAAAGCAAAGGCCATGCATGCAAGGAAAGGAAAACAAGGAATTCATTCCCCTCTTTCCATGGGCAGGCAGGTGTTCAGCCATCCCCAGGAAATCTGGTCTCCAGAACATGCAACAGTGACTTGGGAAGGCAAACTCCATCACTCTGAATGCCCTCCCCGCTTTCCCTGTTTTTAACTCCTTTATATGCTGAGCATGATGTCACACAGTCTGGAACCTCCCTTGGGTCATTTGGGATCAGCTGTCCTGGCTGTGTCCCCTCCCAAACACTTCTGGACCCCCAGCACAGTCACTGGTGCTGTGAGGAGCAGAAAAGGCTGTGTAAGAATTGCTCAGCAATATCTAAAAATATCTATATTATCAACACTGTTTGCATCACAAATCCAAACCATAAGCCCATACGTGCTACTATGAAGAAAATTAAGTGTGTATCAGCCAAAACCAGCACAGTTTGGTCTTTTTGAGACTTTTCACTCCTGACTTTTCTAAACCCTTTCTGAAATACATTATAATTCTAATCCCATGACAAGATCCAGGATGTGTGTAAAGGAAGTTCTTTTTGTTTGCTTCAAACCTGCTATCTGATCACTTCATTAGTGTCCCTGGGTTGTCATGGTATGAGAAATAATGAATAACCTTTCTTTACTCAGCCTTTTCGTACTTGTCATCACTTTGTAGATGGCTGCTGGTGCACAGAACGACTCTTAGCTGCTGTGAGAATTACTATTTAGCCATTCCTTCTATTAAAACTACTCCACATCTCTGACCATCCTTCTTTTTACCTTTTCTAACTCTACCACATGCTTTTTTATATGGCACGACTGGAAGTCCATACAGTGCCCCAGATTTAGGTTCACAGAGATTTATGTACACATGCACTTTTAAACAGAAGTTCTATTTTCCATCTGTTTTATAGGAAATCCCAGGGCTTTATTCACATATTTTGCTTGTGCTGATCACTGAGATGACCCATAAAAGCATTATCTGCAGTGACTCCAAGATCCCTTTCCTGAGGGGTCAGTGCTAATTTAGAGAAGATTATTGTGGATGCAGTTATCACCTTTTCATTTCCCTCCTGGCTGCTCCTTGGCATTAGCTCAGGCTCAGAGGGGTCGTAGTAATATTCTGAGTCACCAAACATCCTGGGTCCTCTCCCCCCCCAAAAAATCTCATGCTCCAGCTGGAGATTCCTAGTTTATTATGTGGACTGAGCAGTGGAAAGCTAGACATATGCTGGGTGCTTATGTGAATTCTTTGATCTGTCATTAATGGAAGGTGAAACCCAGAGGTAAGAGAAGGTGCATCTGCCCACAGCCAGTGCCACTTCAAGTCAAAATCTGATCAATTTGGCTGATTTCACTGAGAGGTGGTACTTCTATTATCACTTTCTCCCAGAGTTGGGAGATATCCCACCACCCTGTGCATTTCTAGTCCAGAGGCCATTTCATAGGACTGGGGAACACAGCAGGAACAAGCACAGCAGAATTTCCATGACTCCGAATCACGCGGCTGGTGGGGATCTGCTGTTCCTGGCTCAAATCAAAAGAGGAAAAAAAGGCTCAAGATGTATTCCCTCAGTTCCTTACAGTGTCAGTCATAGCCTGCAGAGGTGAGAAACTGGCTGTTAGATATTATTCTGTCACCTCTGAGGAGGTAGGAGTGATGTGGAGGAACAGGGAGCAAAGGAAAGGTCACATTTAGCAGCAGCCACTCAGCCTCAGCCTGACAACTCAGGACCAGTAACTCCTAGACAATTTCATCATCCCACTTTTTCCTCTGAATTTTCCCCTTCCTGTGAGACATTTAAGATCAGATTGATAGTTCTTTGTTTAGCATTCATAGGGTACCAGCCTTTTTGGCTTCAAACTTCACTGAGTTTTTTTCTAAGCTCACCAAGTCCTGGAGCACAAGATTTGCTCCTTCCTGAAGGTTCATTAATCAGCCCCAAGAGCAACAAGCCCAATTAGTTGCCACCCATGGGGATGTTTATTTTGACAGGCACCTTGTCACTAATGTTGTGACATGATGTCCCTCACCAGCACGACCCAGCCAAGCTCTTAAGTGCCACCAAGGACTAGGCAAGGTGTAGGACCACACACTGAGATGGACATACAGGACCTCCACCAAGCCATGGAACCATGAACCCCAAGTCTGTTCTGGATGCATTGGCGTGAGATGACTGTCCAAGAAGTTCAGGTCCCATTTCCAAGCTGTCATATCTGGCATGTGAAAGGTCTTTTCAAACCACATTCTAGTTTTAAGGCTCATGCTACTGCATATTGCTGTCTCAAAGACAGTTCCTGAATCACTGATTCCTCTCCACAGCTGCTGCCAACAATGGAAGAAGTTCCTTTCTCCATCCATCCATCCCTGATTGCCTTTTTGGACCTGCTTGGAGTAAAGAAGCTGAACTCCATCTGTGGGTGTTCTCTGTAACTCTGGGCATTTTTGCACACCCACCATTAGGAAAATGCTCAGTGTCTGACATTTCTAATGCTCTGACTGTTGAGAAACACACCATGAGGACCAACCTCAGACCTAGAACCTGGGGACACACTGTCATTGTTCTTTTATCGTCATTTCTATACTTTTGTAATCAGTTTGGGGTTTTTTTTTGCCTCTAATTGCAAACAGATGGGGGAAAAACACTCTGTAAATAAATGTACAGCAAAGCAATGAGTCCCGGTACAGCCAAGGTCTCTCCTGTTCAATTGCATTCACATCCCAAAAAGCATTTGGACAATGGCACATGGTGTAACTCTTGAGATGCAGGATCAGGAGCTGGATTTTGATGATCCTTGTGAGTCCCTTCCACAGCAGAACATTCTATGATCCTACGTTTGATTTTTTTTAAAGAAAAAACATCGTGTTATTTCCATTTCTGAGCATAAGATCCAGCCATGAATTTTGAAATGCCAACACAAAATGTACCAATGTTAAAAGGATATTGACCATCCCTCACTGCCCTGGCTTTTTGTAGATTGAGAATCTCAGCTGGGATATTAATGACCTCATTTGCTTTTGGAAATTGGGCCTTTCTAGCCAGAATCCTTGCAACTCTGCAGAGATGCAACAAGCAGGTCCAGGGGAATAACTGCAATTTTTAGGAATGGAGAGTGGTGTGATTCCTGGGATCAGAGAATCCCCTGAGTTGGAAGGGACCCATGAGGATGATCAAAGTTCAAATGCTTGACCTGCACAGGACAACCACAAGAATCCCACAATGAGCCCAAGAGTGTTGTACAAACATTTCCTGAGTTCAGACTTGGTGCTCTGACCACTTCCCTGGAGAGAAGGGATAACCCTCTAGGGGAAGAACCTTTTCCTGATATCCAAGTTAACATTTCTTGGCACAGCTCAGACCCTGCCACTGCTCAGCAGACAGCAGTGACCTGTACCTGCCCCTCTGCTTCCCCCTGTGAGGATACTGAAGACTAAAACGAGGTCTCCATTCAGTCTCCTCCAGGCTCAAGAAACCAAGTGATCTCAGCCACTTCTCTTATGCCTTCCCCTGCAGACCCTTCACCATCTTCATAATCTCCTTTGGATGCTTTATAACAGCTTTATAGCCTCCTTTTATTATCGTGTGAAATCATAAAAGGTGGCTTGGGTCCAAAACAGGATCCCTGGCTGGGAAAGAGTGAGGAGACATGACAGGATCAAATTCTGGGAGCAGATGAGAGCTCAGTGCAGAGAAAGTGATTGGAATGTCCCAGAGAGACAGGAGGGGATAAAATACACAGAAGTACTTGAGTACCTGAGACAAGAAGCTGCTAATGGGGAGATTTAACATCTCTTCCTAACTCTTTCCTGGCAAGAGGCGGTGAGCATTAATCAGTCATGGCATTCATCCCTCCTGTGCCTCTGCATCCCTGCCTGGCAAAAAGGGATGGTGCTGGTCTTGCAGGGACCTCTGCTTGCTCTCTTTCCCCCAGATGAAATGCTCTGCCAAGAGTCTTAATATGAATCTGAGGGATTTCTTTCCAAATAGATAAGTTCTATTCTCCACCCAGACTGAAACATCACTGATATAAGACAGCAGCAGCACAGAAAATTAACTTAATTTCCAGGTTGAATCCAAAGAAAAAAAAAAAAAAACAAACAAAACAGTTACAGGTGTGCAAACCTGAAGATGAGCTCCAGCTTGTGTTAAGACACCGTTTTCTGGTGGTGAAAACTCCAATGTGCAGAGCTTTCAAACAGATTTGTACTTCTCACCTTTTCTCTGTCAACAAACATGAAGAAACCTACATCCAGATCTCCCAAAAAGTCAATTTTCCAGGGCTCCACGTTACAAGAACCCAAGTGCATCCACCCGTGGGTGTGTGGACGTAGGTGGTAATTTAAGGGTCTCGCCATGATCAACTCTTCTGAGAAAATTTAAAATACCATCCTGCTGTGGGTGGGGATTGGAGGACCTTCTCCAAGCAATTTAGAAGCTTTTTTTTTTTTTTCAGTGCACGCGTGGGTGGTGAAACTGGGCTCACCTTCGGCAACTTGGATGTAAAAATAAAACTTGTAAGACACTTAAATCTTCAGAGAGGATTTCAGACCTTCCTGCAGACAGATTAGCAGCGAACATCTTACGCATGTGTGGAATACACAGAGATACAGAGCTGGTTATTATTAGCACAATATTAATATCCCTGGAGGTTCAAACTTAGACAGAGGTGTTGGCGTGCAGGACATTGCACACACCATAAGTGAGACTAGCCAACTTTTATTTTTAATTTTATTTGTTTTTAGAGTTGTTTTTTTTTTTTTTTTTTTTACCTACTGATTGGGATTTTGCTTATTCTTCATCCCCATTACACATTACCCATCTAATTTTTGGTCACACCGACAAGCTTTATAAATCTTGGCCAAGGTTCCAGACCAAATTTAAGTAAAATAAATAAGTAAATTAGAAGATAATGGAACTGCCAATCCTGTGCTCAGCAGCTTGCTGGAGGGAGAAGTCCTTGGGGTCTGGTCATGAGGATAATTATTTCAATAGAACTTCTTTAACTTTTGTGCTGGATGATGTAGACCTGGCCCAGGAAGAAACACAAAGCCTACACCGTGGTCAGTTAGAAAGAAAATAGAGCAAATACTGAATCTACAAGCTGCAATTTTAAATAATAACTGAATCTAGTCATTGCTGCATCACTGACACACCACACCTAGGGTTAGTCAAGAATTCTTCTCCAACATAACACTGTTATTAGAAATTGTTTTTCAATTAAAAATTTCCGAACTATTTGTGTTTGAGTCATGGTGAAACAGGTGAATCACTTTTTGCGTGGCTCTGGTACAGCTTCTTACTAACTAATTTTGGTATTTAAAGGTTTAGAATGGTAATTCTGAAATGTATCAATGATAAAAGTCATGGCTCAAAGTCATGGTAATGCAAAGAGCATGGTAAAAGCAATGTTAATTAATATTGACTTCAATAATAGGAAGTTGGCAGAACAATTAGGAACCAGAAATAAGTTATAGGAAGTTATCCTTAAAGGGCTCAAATCACAATTTCAAACCCAGCCTTCTTTCTCCTGTTGCGGATCTTGAACTTTGGATTTTACCTTCCTATTGAAGACCCATTTGTAAAACCAGGAACAAACATTCCTCAGTCACTTGTCAAAATTTAATACGGCTCTAGATAAGTTCCTAAGTGTGGAATGTGTTTTCCACCATCCCGGATGAGACTCCCATGAAGTTTTCCCATGTAGAAAATCCTGTGAGAATTAAAAGCAATGTAATGCTGAAAACAACCCATTTCTCCCTCCTAAGCACAAACCCTCTGATCACAAAAGTGCAGAAATTGCTTTCTAGGAGAAGAAGCTCACCCAAGGTGGATGTTTGTGCAAAGAGAAGGCTGGAGGAAGAGGAGTGGGAAACCAAAGACCTTGGATTGTGTTTTTGGAGACTTCAATCATAGAAGGGTCTGGTTTGGAAGGGTCCTTAAACACCATCCAGTTCTACCCTTTGCCATGGGCAGGGACACCTTCCACCATCCCAGGTTGCTCCAAGCCCCATCCAACCTGGCCTTGGACACTTCCAGGGATGCAGGGGAAGCCACAGCTTCTCTGGGCAAGCCAGGGCCTCACCACCCTCACAGTAATTTCTTCTAATATTCCATCTAAATCTTCCCTCTTTCATCTTAATGCCATTCCCCCTTGTCCTGTCACAGCAAGCCCTTGGAAAAAAAAAAAAAAAATCCCTTTCCAGCTCTTTTCAAGTAATGGAAGGGGGTTTAAGGTTTCTCCAGAACCTTCTCTTCTCCAGGCTGGCCAATCCCAGCACTCTCAGCCTGCCTCCAGAACAGAGGTGCTCCATCCCTCTGTCATATTAATGACCTCTCTGGACTGGTCCAAGTTTTTTTTCTGGGGGCCCCAGAGCTGGACGCAGCTCCAGGTGGTGTTTCACCAGGCTGGAAGGGCAGAATCCCCTCCTTTGACCTGCTGGCCACTCTGTTTTGGAGGCAGCCCAGGTCACAGGTGACAAATGACACTCTCAAGTTTGTTGGCTGATTGCCTCTCCCAGTTCCCAGTTATCCCAAGGTTATTACAGAAATGGAAATCTCTCAGTGGCACCATCACCAGCATTCTCCATTGGACAGAGATGATTTGGAATGTTTGAACTCCACTCTCATTCTGGAGATCATCCTGTTGATCCCAGATTAAATTCACCCTGGATAGATTGCTGTCAGTGCTTCTGCTTTATTTTATATCAGCCTTTCTGGGATTCCTCCAACCTGCCTTACATTCTTAACCAGTCACTCTTTTTTATTGTATTTTTTAAAAGTTAAAGCAGAGAGAGATGTTTTCCAGTGGGATCTGCAGTTTCTGGCAAGCAGAAATGGACAGCCAATTGGACCATCTTTAATATCTTTAGTCTGCTCAGCTCTTCTCCTAGAGCACACAAATGTCCTGTAGCTATGTGCTGAAGATGAATTCCTGAGTCTGGCTACCCAAGGTGACTCCCAGCTTTGGGAGGGGAAGATCATTTCAAAGCACAAGGCTTGCCTAACATTCCTGTGAACTCCAAAAGTCTAGAAGCCAGAAAGGAAAGGAAAGGCATTTCCTTGAATTTCAATGGACACGCTGCTGAGCTCCAAAGCTTCTCCTGGAGGATTGTCAAGGTTTGCTGTGTCTTTGAGGTGCAGAAGAATGACAGTGCCTCAGCTCTGTCCCCATAATGTAGCTTCCAGTAAAATCAGTTTGAAACTCAGGCGTGCATGGCATGATAAAGTCTATTTCTCACGGTTTATTTTCCTTCCAGATACATTCCTGGCAAATACAATTAAATAAACCAGCTCCTCCTAACAAAGAGAAGTATCATTAATGGAGGCAGTTAAGACAACTGTAGAAAAAATGGGATTTCAGAGGCTTTTATTTCATTGTTAAAAAAACAAACAAACCTCAGAAAATACTGGCAGAAACAATGTCTCAGCACTTGGGAAGGTGAGGGAAGGTATGGAAGAAGAAAGCAGAAAATGACATTGACTCCAGAGGATAATAACACAACTTGGGGGAGGAAATGAGGGACACTATGATACTGCAGACAGTTTGGAAATTATAAATTTTATTAAGTTTTCTCAGTTTCAACTCTGCTATCCTGGGCTGCACCCAAAGCAGTGCGGGCAGGAGGTCAAGGGAGAGGGTTCTGCCCCTCTGCCCTGTTCTGGTGAGACCCCACCTGCAGAGCTGCCTCCAGCTCTGAGGTACCAACACAGAAAGGACCTGGAGCTCTTGGAAAGAGTCCAGAGAATGCACCAAGATGATCAGAGGGATGGAGCAGCTCTGCTGTGAGAGAATTTGGATTGTTCAACCTGGAAAAGAGAAGACTTCAAGATGACCTAGTGGCAGCTTTCACATACCTGAAGGGAGCTAACAGGAAAGATGGAGAGGAACTTTTTACAGGAACCTGGAGTGACAGGACAAGGGGAAACGTCAGTTTAGGTGGAATATTAGGGAGAAATTTTTCCCTGTGTGGGTGGTGAGAGCCTGGCACAGGTTTTCCCAGACATCTGTGGCTGCCCCATCCCTGGAAGTGTCCAAGGTCAGACTGGACAGGGCTTGGAGCATCCTGGGATAATGGAAGATGTCCCTGGCCACGGCAGGGGGTTGGAACTGGATGATCTTTAAGGTCTCTTTTCCAACCCATGCTCTGATTCTAGGTATGAGCACCACTTAACTACTCCAATATTGTCACTGCCAGTCACTGTTGCCTTGCTGGACCGGACTGTTTGTACAATATTCTGTACAATCTGTCCTCATGCATCCACATGAGACATTCCTGAGGATCAGGATGACTCTTCTATTTTATGAGCATGCCATTGCTTGTTTATGACATCCTTTACCTATCTGTTTTCCAGAAAAAATGTCTGAAAACATTAATCAGTAAAAACCCCAACAGATCCTCAAGAGCTGTTATTTTCAATAACCTATCACAGACAACTTGGCATCCAATAAAATAGTTGAGCTTGTTTGTTAAAAAAGAAAAGGGATATATTTGTACCTACTAAGATAAGCCAACAATGGAAAAAAATTAGGTATGAAAAAGAATTGGAATTATATTGATAAGTATGTAAATCACTTTTGAGGTCCCATGTTCCTAAACCACCATCAATTTAGGATACTTCACATCAGCCACCTAAAAAGTGAGCTCTTCTAAAAAAAAAAAATCAGCACTTTTTAAATGATTGAAAATCCTTTGGACAACTTAGTATAAGTCAAAGTTAGAGGCAGGGGAGACAGCAGGGAGTTTGTTCAGGACAAGAGATCAGATATAGGCAGAAGAAACGGGGAGCATGGTAGCATGATTAATATTTCCTAGGACACAGAAGACTCTTCAGAAGTCAATCTGTAACAAAAATATTCTATTTTCCTGTGTTGGCAGCTTGCTTCTTGTCATGAGTCTGTTCTGTTACACAACAATCCCTTCCAATGGGTTTTCCTTCCCTAAGACTTCTAACCAACTCATTCCTACTCCACACTTGTTTATCCCTTCGTGTTCCATTATCTCACTTTCATATTCTGGAGAATCAGGTATTTGGTATTTGGAGAGAGAGCTGAAGTGTCTGAAGTGCTGCATCATCTCAGCTCAGCTCCACAGGATTTTTTGTCCCAGGAGAGTTTTCCCATAAAGAACCTGGGTTGTCCTTTCCATCCTCCTCTCACCAGTTTATGAACCTGACGTGCACAAACTCCAGTGAACAACGAGCACCTGCCCAGTTCAGTATCAGAGAATTATCCCAGTTATCCCTGGGTAAGGAACAGCCCCAGTGCTCCTGATTTGGCAGCCAAGGTGTTAAAATGGAATCACAGAATCACTTAGACTGGAAAAGTCCTTTAAGATCACCAAGTACAACCATTAACCCAGCACTGCCAAGGCCATCACTGGCCCATGGTTCCACATCCATGAATATTTTAAATTCCTCTAGAGACGGTGACACCACAACAGGCTTGGGCAGCATGTTCTAACATCTGACAACCCTTTCAGAGGAAGAAATGTTTCTTAAGATGCAATCTAACCCTCCTCTGGAGCAATCTGAGGCCATTTCCTCCTGTCCTATCTCCCGTCACTCGTGCATGGCAAGATACAAACCCCCCAGCACCCACCTGGATGATTTTACAGAGCTGCTTCTCAGGTACCACCCTTCCTTCCTATTTGCATATTTGTGCGTGAACTATCGGTCCCAAATTCTGTGGAAGCTGTTTGAATAATGATTTCAGCCAAACTGCTCTGTAATTACATGTTCTAATCAATGCTCCCAGCAAAGCACACAGAATAAAGGACAATGCTTTTGTTACAAGAGGTATTTTAGGGAAAAAACTGCTTCTGTTAAAGTATTGGGTATTTTCCTCTAAAGTAAACCTTATACTGCCCTCAAATAGACCACTGAATTATTACAAGCTTCACTTTTCTAAATAACAAACAGTCTCTAAGATATTTCATAAAACATTAATTTCAGAATCCATTACATTTTTTTTTTACACAGATGATGGATTTAACTTTAATAGAATATGTATTTATCAGCTTCAGGAACTTGTTTGCTTGCACAAAGAAAAGATACTTTTCATTGCTGCTGTGAATAAATCAAATTCCATGATATATAAAAAAAGTGAAAAAAGGTTCTTTGAAGAAAAAACATGTGATCATTTCTGAGTGGATATTTCTTGAGGCACGTAAACACAATCCACTTGATCTTTCACTTCATTCTATCCTTTTGCTGATCCCACTTATTTCATAATGTTTATGACATCCTGAAACAGCAAACTATTTTTTTTTTAAGAACATCAATAAATTAGGTTAAGAACACAGCGTTCCATGAAGAACAAACATTGGGTATTTCAGAAGTCGTTTATGTTGCTGAATAAAATTTTATTTATTTATTTATTTCCTGTTTGGCTATCACAGCCTATCTTATCACAGGTAAGATGCAAATATATGACCAGAATAATTTTCAGAATAATTCATAAGTTCTATTTTAGTTCCTATGTTATATCTAAACTTTAGTGCAATTCTAAGCTTTAATGTTGAATCATTAAACTCAGACAGAGTTTTAACACATTTCAAAAGACACATTACGAGTGACTGTGAGCAAGTCTGTCCTCACTTTTTATCTCCTTTAAAGAACTTGGAAAATTAAATTAAGCAACTTTATCCTAACATGCAAAAGAAGGGGTTGATGGCAGGCAAAGACATTGAAATGTGTTGCAAATCATGAAAAAAACCAAATTTTGTGGATGTGTGTAAATGTTTTCCTGGTTTCAAGAACCACATGATGAAATATGTCCAGTAAATTTTAAGCTCTTTTTGAAGGATGAAGAAAGGTCATTAAGAAATCCTGTTCAGCATACAAGGCCCGGTCAATGCAATTGAAAATTAAGTGATATGGGAAATCCCTGATAACTGAAAAAAGCTGATCTTCTAAGAAATCACCAAAAGTAAGTAAAACACAGCAACAACAAATATTGTAATTTAGAAAATATTGGAAAGTGTAAACGCTCCAAGTCATTCCCCTCTCTGGAAAAATAATAGAGTTCAACAGGAAGGGCAAAGTGTGATTGAGTGCCCTAATTGCCTTCTCTGACAGAATGGGATGGCTGGTGGGTGAAAGAAGATTGGCAAATGTCATGTCTTGTGCTTAATATGACTTCAGATATCACCTCCCACTGCATTCTCGTTTGGAGGAAGTGGTGGAAGAACAGGCTGTCAAGTAGGTTGAAAATTGGCTGGATCACCTTGTTCAAAGGACAGGGATCAAGGGCTGGGTGTCTGTCAGGCAGCTGACAACAAGAACAGCCAGGGCTGATATCATCCTTCCCCTTCCTCAGTGTCCCAGCTGGTGGCACAGTGCACCCTCAGCAAATTTAGGGATAGCATTAAACTAAGAAAATCATGGAATGGTTTGGGTTGGAAGGGACCTTAAACATCCTTTTGTTCCACCCCCTGCCATGGGCAGGGACACCTTCCACTATTCCAGGTTGCTCCAAGCCCTGTCCAACCTGGCCTTGGACACTTCCAGGGATGGGGCAGCCACAGAATTCCTGTACAGAGTGTGCCAGGGTCTCACCACCCTCACAGGGAAGATTTTCTTCCTAATATCCAATCTAAAACTACCCTGCTTCAGTTTAAAGCAATTCCCCCTTGTCTTATGACTGCATGGTCCTCAATAAACCCCAAAACAACCCCTGCACTCAAAAAGCACTTAACCTGTTCACTAGAGAGGTCATAGAAATGTCAAAACTTGCCTGGAAGAAGTCATTGATGACTTGATCTGATGTTGGAAACAGCCCCATTTCAGGCTGGAGACAGCACTGAATGCCTTCCATGAGCGTCCTCCAAGCAACATTTCTGTGAAATTCTCTGGCAATCCAAGACTAAAATGAAGGTGAGGGGCTTGAAAACCAAAGTTTTCCCAAAAAAAACTAACTTAGGGATAAATTTCACAAATCTGGCTGGCAATGCTGTTGAACATCCACTTGATATATCAAACTATTTGTAATCTCTGTCTTTAAAAGTTTCACTGTTTTGGAATTTTCTAGAACTCAACCTTGAGTGTTTTCTGTGAATTATGAACATCCCCTCCCTATGTCCAGGAGATGCCAACCACTTTATGATCTGTCCTAGTTCCTACATCTCTCTGGCTCCACTGACACTTCTCAGTTCTTCATCGAAAAATTGGTTAAAAATAAGTGAATGTAACTTTGAATAATGTTTCTCCTCTTCTATTGAGCTTGGCAGGCTGCTGATTCTACTCTCTCTTTGAAGAAGACTTTATGCACATGTTTTTTTTTTGTTTCTTTATTTTTCTTTTTCCTCATTCGTGCCACAGAATCATAGAATCACTGAGCGGAGGAAAGACCTTTGAAATCATCAATTTCAACTGTCAACACAGCAGCACCATTTGAGCACTAAACCATGGCCTCAAGTGCATGTTTTGAACACCTCCAGGGAGCACTCTACCACTTCCCTGGGCAGCCTGCTCCAATGAAACATTGGAAGAGTTTTTTACAACTCTTCCAATGAAACATTCTTCCTAATATCTGGTCTAAACCTCCTCTGTAGTAACTTGAGGCTGTTTCGTTTCATCCTGTCCCTTGTTCCCTGGGATCTTCCCATCAAGGAGCTGTGGAGAGTGAGAAGGTCCCTCCTGAGCTTCCTTTTCTCCAGGCTGAGCCCCCTCAGCTCCCTCAGCTGCTCCTGGTGCTCCAGACCCTTCCCCAGCTCCGTTTTGTTCTCTGGACATGCTCCAGCTCCTCAAAAAAAAAAAAAAAAATCAGCTTGTCTAAGAAGATATTTTATCTCTGACTAAGAACTTTGTTTACCTCAAATTTCCCTGTGACCAAGGGCCCACAGCAGCACCCGTCCCATGGAAGTCAGTGTGAGCTTTGTCATCTGCAAACAAGGACACGTTGTGGATCCAATCGACTCTAATACACTTCTTGCAATTTCAAGCATTTCTAATGGATTTTTCCTCTGTTATTAAAAATAATTAAGCAGACAATAGATCACTTCTCTTTCTACTGTATGGGAATGAGCATCTGTTGGGAGCATTTTTAACATTTCCATGGTTTAGAGCACCAGTGGCCACAGAGGAAAATACACCCTTTTCAACCAAGCCTTTAATGATTCTTTTGATTGAAAATAGAGCTAGCATATCACTCGAAACATGCAATGCTTTTATTCTGCCAAGATATATTATTTAACAATGGGTGAATTTTTCAGAAGAACTCGTTTTAATTTGTTCTTTCAATCTAATGACCCATAGGAATGATTGTAGATACAATTGTGGCACATGAGTTGCTCCTGTCAGAGTGAGAATGTGTAATTTTCTTCATGTCTTTATTAGGGAAAATATTTCAAATGTTTAAACCCTGTACAAAAATTGGTTATAAGTTGCTTTGTTTTCGTGTTTCCTTATTCGTGATGGTCAAGTAAGGAGAATTTTCTCAGTCATAGAATCACGGAACCATTAAGGTGGGAAAAGACTTTTAAGACCTTGAAGTACAGACATCAACCCAGCACCATCATCATGCTCACCACTGAATTGTGTCCTCAAAGGCCACATCCACACATTTTTTAACACATCCGGGGATGATGACTCCACCACTTCTCTGGACAGCCTGTTCCGATACTTTACAACCCTTTCCATGAGAAAACAAACAAAAAAAAATAATAATGTTTTACCTAAACTTTTTCTGGAGCAACTTGAGGTAATTTCCTGTCATCCTGTCACTTGTCTCCTGGGAGAAGACACCAACCTGGCTGCACCCTTCTGTCAGGGAGTTGTACAGAGCAATAAAGTCCTCCTGAGACTCTTTTTTTATCCAAGCTGACCTCCACCTCCACCTTCTTCAGCTCCTCCTCACCAGATTTGTGCTCCAGAGCCTTCCCCAGCTTTGCTGCCTGTCTCAAATTGTTCATCCTAGAGATTCTATCCAGGCCTTCTCTGAAATTTGAACCAAGATCACTTTTTGATGCAGCTCAGACATGTTCCTGCTGATCCAGGCTGGAGTCAGGCACATCTTTTGTTGCATCCACACTGCAGTGAAGACCCAGCAGCTTCTAGCCTGGGGAAGGACGTTCCCAGAGACCCAACAAAAAGCTCTCACTTGCCATCATCTCTGGAGGCTTTAACCCACAGATAACCTCACTGCAGCCTTGCAAAGAGACTGATCTGCTCCTCTGGTGAGCATCTGCTGCCTGCCGAGCTGCTAATGGGCCTTTCACAGGTCTGCTTCCTTGCATGCAATTTCTCTACTTGAACAAAAAGTGAAAAGGCAGAGTTTTATGGGGTAATAGCACATTTTGACAGGCAAAGTCCATTATTTTTATTTCAAGTGTGTAATTCAGGACTGCTGAGAGCAACATCAATGGGCTTTTCTTAAAACTGATTTGTCCAGGCTTGGGCTCACTTTTCTTAAAAGGTTTTTCAAGGCAGGTTCTGCGCTGAAAAGTGCCATAAACAGCCACTCTGCTTCAGTTCTGTCCTGCAAAAATGTGGTTGATGATTAGGCTGATCTTTCACTTACCCAGAAGAAATGGATAAAACAGAAGTTGTCCCTGGCCGTGGAACTAGGTGATCTTTAAATTTTCTTCCGACACAAACCATTCTGTGATTCCGTGATTATTTCAACAAAGGAAGAGCTTGCCATCTTTAGATCTTTCAGAAATTAGAGATAACCACTTAAAAACAGGATAATTAGTCAAGTTCATGTCTTTTCCCTAACTAAAGTCTCCCTAAACCTAAAACAAAGTATTTTATTCTCAAATACCATCTGTCTTGGAGGACCAGCAGAAGGCTGACAGCCTGTGTGATGCTTTGTACTCACATGTTTCTCACAAGAGTTCCACCTCAGGGGGCATTCCATAGTTGAAAATATAGAATCCCAAAATCATGGAATGGTTTGGGTTGGAAGGGAGCTTGAAGGCCACCTCATTCCATCCCCCTGCCATGGACAGGGACACCTTCCACTATCCCAGGTTTCTCCAAGCCCCATCCAACCTGTCCTTGGACACTTCCAGGGATGAGGCAGCCACAGCTTCTCTGGGCAGCCTGTGCCAGGGCTTCACCACCCTCACTACAGGGAAGAATTTATTCCTAATATCCAATCTAAACCTACTTCCTTTTTAAAAGCCATTTCCTTTGTCCTATCATGCCCTTGTTAAAAGTCTCTTTTCCAGCTTTCTTGGATCCTCTTTAGGTACCAAAAGGCTTCAATGAGTTCTCTCTGGGGCCTGCTCATCTCCAGTTTGAATAATCCTAATCCCCTCAGCCTTTTTTCATAGGAGAGGTGCTCCCTTTAATCATCCTTGTGGCCCTGACCATCACAGTTCACTGCTCTTTGGGAGGGCTCTGAGGATGCAGAACCTCCTCAAGCACCGCTCTTCAGCAGCAGCTTCTCACAGAACCCTTGAAGCATCAGGAAAGCCATGGAGCCTCTCAGGAAGGCACCAATTCCCAGATGCAGCCCTGGTTGTGTCTCTCCTGGCAGTTCCTGCTCAGTTTGGGAGTCCCTGGCTGCACTGGTGTGGGATGAGATCATCTGTGTGTCCTTTGCCATATTCCAGAGTGCCTTGCAGACCACCTGCACTCCCTGCCAAGTTCCTCCAGTGACTGATCTGTAGAGGAAGGCACTGAGGAACCCTGGGAGGACCAGAAACATTTGTGATTTTCATCCAACAAGACTAAAAACCTCTGATTAAAAAACAACAAAAAATAAACCTTCTTCAACTTCTGTGGGTTTTTTTAAATTTTTTTTTTTTCCTTTGGATTACTTCATATTCCACTTTCCAGCCTCTTTCACCCAAAAATAAAATTACTGGATTGGTTTTTATTTTCTTCAATAGAAGCTGAGGCTTGTGTGTAACAATTTGGTTTTGAATCTCACAAGGGGCAGGATTTTATCTCAACAATTGGCAAGATTTTTATAATAAAAACATTTATACTGTGCTCAACGGGGTTTGGATCTGATTCACAAACAGGATGGAGAATGTGAATACTTAAAATACGGGACATCTAAACTTTTAGTATATTAATAATATAACTCTCAAATGAGCTGATAAACAGTAGTTTGGTCCTCATTCTTCTAATCAGTATATAAATATATTTTTGGAAAAAAAACAATAAAACCTGAATGACTTCTTCATACTGGAGCTAATTAATACTGTAGGTGGAGTGGTTTGGCTAGGCTTCATGTTTTTTTCCTCCTTCTGTCAACAAACCAGCTCATATGCCAACTATGATTCCCTTTAACATACTAAAATAGAAGCAAATACATTGGTATCAAAAATGATTCTGTTCTGAACATGTACAACATAGCCTTTAATCTGGGGGTGTTTAACATCTCTCATGTACAAAAGATCACTCAAATAACCTAAACACTTTCATCTGAATGCCCCTTGTAGCTCGGAGCTAAATTTGCCATTCTGAACCCTCCTGGATCTCGAATTTGGGTGGAAATTCCTTGCTTTGAATGAAAGAGATCCAAGGATGGTCTTGTGGTGGCAGGTCCTGGATTTCGACAGGTCCCTCCTGGGTCAAGATTTCCACAGCCAAGTGAAGCGACCATGAGTGAATCCAAGCAGGGCAATGGAAAATTTAATGTGTAAGGCATGGAGCCTGGCAGAACTGTGCAACCACACCCCAGATAAAGCTGATATCCGTGTGGGAAATAATCATGATGAGAAATAAAAACATTGTCAGGTGCTAAAAAAGCCACGTTTTTGCAGGAGGGAATCGATCTGATGATAACATTTAAGATCAGCAAATACTGCATGAGCAGAGAGACAGTGTGACTTAGAAAGATGAAAATATGTGTTTCACAAGTTGTTTTTTTCTTAAGTGATATCATCTTACCACTGAATAAGTCATTCTGATATACATCAATGCCTATCTGCGCTCTCTGAAAGGAAAATTTTCTAGAAATCCCTAAGACATTACCATCTTGTAAAAAAAAAAAAAAAAGAAAAAAGAAAAATGAATTTCAAGCATAAATTCAGTTTCCTTTGGATTTCCAGGCAACTGACACACATGGAAAATGGGAACCTGAACTGGAGGGTAAAAAGTGACTGAATGGTGTGGTAACACTTATTAACATGAGCCAAGGCCAGTGGCACAATGGGATCACCTTAAACTAAAGAGACCTTTGCTTTTTATTGCATTTGACCACTGCAGCTTCAACATACTTTTTTCTTGCTTTGAGTTTGCCTGAACAGTATTAATATGAAATGGCTGTGGCAGGGGCGTTGGAAACAGATGATCTTTAAGGTCTCTTCCAACTCAAATAATTCTAGGATTTTGTGATTCTGTAAAATAAGTGACCGGCCTTTTATTTGGTGACCTCAGATGACAGAGGGGATGTTAAAAAAAACCCAAAACACCAAAATGAGGATGACAGTGATTGAATAGTCAGGAAATGGCATGTGCTGGCATGAAAATCTCTTTGTTGGAGTTGTAAAGATGAAGATAATTTTGGGACAGCATTTTTGGCTTGCTGTGTAACACTATGTTGAACTGTCTGGGAACGTCCTCAGACAGCAGAACATGATCCACCTATCTCAGCAAAAGTGTGGAGCCTTTGGAGCTCTCCAAACCCCTCCCAGGCCCCACTCCAGCACCAGTGCATTCCAGGGTTCAGGCCCACGTGGCATTTTGCATCTAAACAAGTTCCTAGCACAGAGGCAGCTCGGGAGGTGCCAGTTGCCCTCATTGCACAGGAAATTTTCCAAGTATATTTAATTTTCGAGCACAGACAGAGCCTCCCAGGAAAAAAGAGCATGTTGCATCTGCAGCTTCTGCCTCTGCAAGCTGATGGGAATTTCTGCTCTTGCTTTGCTGGTTGCAAATACCTGCTAGGGGCCCTAACTCTGGAAAGACTCTGTCTATGTGCAGTGTTAAACCCCAGCCCACAGCTCCTACAGGTTAAAGTCCCCAGGCATTACCTAACTTTTTTTCACATAGTAATGGCAACTGGAGTTATTTTTCCCCCTGAAAGAGCGGACAGTAAAACTCGAGGTGTGAGAATCACAGAATCATTGAATGGTTTGAGTTGGAAAGGAGCTTGAAGGCCATCTTCTTAAAAACCCCCAGCCATGGGAAGGGACAACTTCCACCAAATCAAGTTGTTCCAAGCACTCTCCAATCTGGGCTTAAACACTTCCAGGGATTGGGCATTCACAGCTTCTCTGGGCAACCTGTGCCAGGGCCTCACCACCCTCATGGGGAAGAATTTATTCCTAATATCCAATCTAAATCTACTCTCTGTCAGTTGGAAGCCATTCCCACTTGTCCTGTCACTCCAGGATCTTGTAAATAGTTCTTCTCCTTCTTTCTTGCAGGCTTCCTTGAGGTACTGGAAGGACACAATTAAGTACTCCAAAGCCTTCTCTTTCCTAGGTTGAAAAAACCCAATTCTCTCAGCGTTTCACCATAGGAGGACTTCCCCATCCCTTGAATCATCTTGGTGGCCTCCTCTGGAGTTGCTCCAACAGCTCCATGTCCTTCGGAAGGCTGAGGATGGTGGGCACACGGAGAACTTGCAGCCATACCTATTATTTTACTTATTTATCTTACTTGCTTTACTTATTTAATTAATTTTACTTATTTAATTTCCCTGCTGTATCACAATTACAAAGGGTCAAATCCCAACACTATACTGAGGTTGAGTAGTACTTTAATTATTTCCATAAGACCTCTAGGAATAAAAAGCACCATCCAGCGGATTGCTGCACGCAGCTAAAACGGGGCACGGGTATGTCTGACCCAGGGCAGTGATGGTGAAACACCTTTAGAGGTGGACAATCAGCTTTTTGGGAGTCCAAGGCTGTTGATGTCATCCTGGCAGAGCCCTGGATGTGGCAGCTGTGGCTCACACACACAGTGGGTTACAGGACCTCCTCTGGAAACAGAAGCTGAGGTCTCCCAGCCTGCAGTGGTAACCCGCCCAAACTAATGAGGGAGATTTGCTCAGCATGTGTAACATTTCTCATTCTGTGATTCAAGGACTGATTTGGCAGTAAATGTGCTGTGAATGAGCTGACAAGGCTCTGAACCAACCAGCAAATGACTGCAATATGCCGTTTTTATTAGAGAATGCGTCAGCCAGCTGTATTTATTTAGAAGTGGATTTCCAAGGGATGCAATGGACATAAAGGTCGTCAACTCCCGAAGCTTTTGGACTATTTTAATGCAGAGCTATCCTTCTTTTCAAGAGCAGATGAGTAACCTCTCTGCTTCACTCTTCTTCCCAAATTCCCTTGAAAATTATTTTGTTCTCGTCTGGCTGTTTGCATTGGTTAAAAGAAAGGAGGCTGGAGGTGGTGTGTGTTTGTTTTTCTTCCTACAGCTTCAAAAAATAAAGGCTTTGGGCATATGAGCAGCAAAAAAACCTGGCTGAAAGTAATTTTCTGGGGCTTCTCACCTTCCCAGGTACATTCTTTGTCCCCAAATCGTGAACCTCTGTCCTTACCCCCTCCTCTGCATCAAGGCAGAATCAAGGACACCTACACCACTCCACAGTTTGTTTGCCTCGGGTCTCCTGGTAAACATCCAAGGAGTTTTCACAGCCTCTCCAGACAACATTCACTCTTCATTTTCTTTTATGGCATTTAATTTCTTTTCTTTGCTGGAAGTGGAACAGATTTCGTGTTGTTTTAGTCACCAAGGGCACAGAACTATTGATCTCCACAGCCGCCCTCTCCTTTGTTGGAAGAACACACACCTGGCTTCCTTTAGGTTTCTCTTTTTCTAGGCTAAACAAATCCAACTGTTTCACTTTCTCTTCACATGTTGTTTTCACATCCTCTTCTCATTTTCACTGTTATTCTCCAGAGGTTTTTCAGTACCTGTGGACTCTGTACTGTGCCTTTTCAGCCACTGCTGAAATTCATCAGCTTACTGAAGTCTGTGGCTTTTCCATTATCCAGTGAAAGGAGCAAAAAAAAAGGCATACTGACCTCCAGGGAATTCTGAAGCTTAACTCCTAGAAATTACCTCTAAGAAAACAGAAGATAATTCCATCTCACTAGCCTAACTGAGCTGGAAGGGTCATGCAAGGGTCATCAAGTTCAGCTCCTGGCCCTGCACAGGACAGCCCCAAGAACCCCACCATTGGCCTGAGAGTGTTGTCCAAACATTTCTTGAACTCTGGCAGGCTTAATGCCATGACCACTTCCCTGAGGAACAGCGAAATTAGGCTGAGACTGCGGAGAAAAGAAGCCCTAAACTCCCAAAAAATCAAGTTGTCCCATCTGCTTAGCTTAAGAGTCTTGAGGAAATTCTTTGCCCTTCTCCAGCGAGGAAGCAAAGCAAAGCTTGTGGTCAAGAATTCTCCAGCCCCAGGACAGATAATGTGGAATGTCCCAGTGCACTCTATGCTCGGTGAGTGGAATGGAAATTCTGACTCTCCTCCTGTGTCTGCCCTTCAAGGTCTCTGTGTAGAGACATTTTTTGCCTTGAGAAAAGTCTTCTTTGCTGAGGGACTCACAGGATTCACTAAGCCAATGACCTGTGGCCTTTGCTGAATTTTGTGGGAAATGGAACAGTCATCTGGGCCATCAGGTCAGTTAATGCAAGGAATTATTCTGCATTTTGATGATCAGGTCCATAGCTGCACTGAGGATGGGATATCAGTCTCCATGGAACATGCCCAAAATTTTAAGGTTCCCTTCTTGGTAGCAGCAAAATTTAGGTGGAAAGTAGAGTTACTTGGCACTGCCGCTCAGATCCACCTCTACTTCTAGACCCATGAGGCAGTCTATAACCCATGGGAGAAAAAGTGGTTGCTTTGTCCATTTGGAGGACTTTAATGGGGAAAAGCCAACTACAACCTCATCCTGCCACTGCCAAACCCAGCTGTGCCTGTGTTCATTGCCCCCGTGCCAACAGCAGCCTCGTCTCACAGTGGGTTCAGGCAAGCCAGAGTGCAAGGAAATAGGGATGTTTTTTCTTAGCAATTCAGGTTTAAAAGAAATCCTTAGGGGAATAAAAGAAGATGTTGAGGACAAAAATAGAAGAATTTTTTTTTTTTTCAAGATAGGAATCTTTTCTAGAACATCCTGTTTGGTAATACCTTTGAGATACAATAGAGCAGGATATAACCCTCCAGTTAAAGCCTTGAACACCTTTTGCTGGTTGCTGGCTCAAGCCCACCCCTTGTGTTCACTGTCTCTTTTGAGTTACAACAATTTATGTAAGAGGACGTCAGTTTTAGAAGGGAGATTTTCAAATCCCATTCCTACCTGGAGGAAAAAAAAATGAAAAAAAGAAAAACAAAAAAATAAAAAACAACTTGACAGAAAAACCTGACCATGAGTGGCATGAAAATTTTCTTCAGCCATCTGGAAAAAACAACAACAACAACAAAAAATCAGGTGTGCCAGGTGTTTAAAGGTATCAATCTAGCATGATGCTATTTACAGCACAGTCTTCCTAAAACTTCTCTCTGATGCTGACACTGAGCAACATTAATAAAATTCCTTCCCCAGATAACTTTTCTTTGATTTTCTCCAACCTGACACAATATTTCTTCTTATTAAGTGCCTCAGAAGTGAGTACTATTATCCAGGTAAAGTCAGCCTTGAGGTATGGAGAGGAGGAAGAGATGGAGCTGTTGGTACAGGCAGTGAACCATGATGGAGATGCCGTGTGCCAAAGTCTGAGATATTTATTATTCTTCTAATTAAATCCAGCTATGCTCTGCAGAGACCATTTGCTTCCTCTGATTACTGGACACAGATTTGTGTCACAGGCATCAGGCAGCACTACGTGGTGATGGTTTCCAGCACAGCCACCTAAGCCAGAAGGGAACATCTGGATCATGAAAGTTTTAGGGAGATAAAGATCATGGAAAGTGACAGAGCTGGAAAATGAGTGTACATCCCAAATTCAGAGACGACAAGCCCTAGTTCACTGCAGTGGACAGCAAGGCTGTGATTCACAGAGACATAGGGATTTAACCCCTTTCTCTCCCCACAGCACACAGCAGTGGGGCTACTCAGGTCTAGAGGTTATGGAAGTACTACAATGAGGGAGAAAAAACATAAAAAAGAGAAAAAAACAAGGAAAACCCGCCACAGTTTTAGGAGTTATCCATAAAATGTCTTTTTAATAAATTGGGGTGTATCTGCATCTGGTATAAAATTCCTGTTCTTTCATTAATGGCTTCACTGATGGCTTTAAACTGAAAAGTAAGTTTAGATCAGATATTAGGAAGAAATTCTTTACAGTGAGGGTGTGAGGCCCTGGCACAGGCTGCCCAGAGAAGCTGTGACTGCCCCATCCCTGGAGGAGTTCTAGGACAGGCTGAGTGGGGCTTGGAGCAACCTGGGATAGCAGAAACCCATGGCAGGAGATTGGAACTGGATGGTATTTAAGGTCCCTTCCAACCCCCAAAATTCTATGATTCTATGATTAACTCTTAATAAGAAGCAACACTTACGTGATGTCCATCAGCCACCCGAGCTCTCAAATTCTTCTCCTGATTTTTATGGCAACTCCCACAAAATCCTTTCCCAGAAACAAGAGCTTGCAAGTTCAAGAGGTCTGTTTCAATTTGGGGAACTTGGACTGAGTTGTGAACTTTTAATGGAATCTAGAAACAACCTAAAAGTGGAACTGATAAGATTGCTGTTCTAGGAAAACTTTCTACTCACCTTTTAATTACAAAAAAACCCCCCAAAAAAGTACAATTGAAGTCAAGCACTTCTGCCCCCTTATGGAGCATGGAGGACACTCTTATTATAATGAAAGATGAAGTCTTAAGCTTTCCAGCAAACATATAATAAATCAATGTTCTTTCCCTTGTTTTAATTTCTCACACAAGATTTATGAATCTGTATATTTAGACTGTTTATTTAGAGCTCTGGCATGCAGGCTACTCTTGGCACAACAAGAGAGCTTTCTCTGAATGGATTCTCAGAAGCTTGATTTGGTTTCATTTTAATAATTTGAATTTAAGAATCCATCACTGCCTTCCAATGATCAGCTCAAAGTTACCAAGGACACAGGCATGTTTTGTGTTAGTCAATTCTGCTGCAGCATCGTGTTTGAACTATACCTCATGCTACGAGTGGAAAAATCTCTCCTTTCTTCACCCCATCCCTCTGTTTCTTCACTAAATCTCAGTCCTCTGATGGTCTTGATCCCCTCCCTGCCCTCTGCTCTTATTTCTCCTTTTCTGCAGGGAACTCTTGGCTTGCAACCAGGTGCCACCTTGGAGATGAACATGGAGAAAACAGAGTTGAGCTCTTCAAGTCCTCCCACCCAAGAGCATCCCTCTGCTTGACTCACCAAAACGAGAATAAATATAGATGCGTAGACAGTTTTTAAATCACTTTCGAATTTCTATCATTCCCTTTAAATTACTAAAACTCTCTGATAGGAGCTCTCAGCCTTTTCTGTATCACGAATGTTCCTTGCTTGCACAAACCATGGATACCAGCAAGGGCTGTCCTCTCCCGTCACTATGGGAATACAAGGGAGTTATGACGGTTTTCTCCTCCACAAGCCCTTTTTCTCCAAACAAGGGCTGATATTCCTCATTGTTTCCAGCCTGACTGCTCAGTGGATCACTTCTTTCCATATGACATGTCCCCAATACAGGCAGACTTTAATATCACCAACTGTCACTTGAGTGTGGGCTTCTGAAAAAAAAAAAAAAAAATTAAAAAATCATGATTTCTAAATAAGAAGTTAAATTTATTATCTTTCCTTTTAGCATTTTCCTTTTTCGCAGTCCACGCTAAAAATACATCCTGGGTTTTTTTTGACTGTTCCATAAACCGTCCTCAGATCTTCCCAGGATAACTGTGCTGTCACTCTCCCACTTCACTCCCCCATGGCTGTGTCTGTCGGGTCACAGTGACCTGGCAGCACCCAGCTTGCAGAAGCTACAAGAGAGATAATTCCCCTCAAGACACCTCTGGTAACAGGGCAGAGTATTCGTTAAAATGAGTCAAAAAGTGACACTTTGATCTCTGTAACGGGGGAAAGCCTCCTTCTTGCTCTCTCACAGCTGATCCCACACAAGCAGGACTCCTTGACTGGGATGAACTGTCAAGAGCAAGGAACAACACATTGCTCTTAACTAACCTGTGGAATACATCTTTGATGTGGATAAGACACTACAGTGTAAGGAGACATACATTTAAATGATCTAAAAGAAAAAATAAGTTCATTTTATAAATTTCTCTGTTATTGTTACATTTTACTGTTGAGCAAACTCTCAGAGCCCTAAAGAAATGCGTTTTCCCCTTATCATTGCAGGGATTTTTGTAATTTGAGAGGGAAATGAGGAGGTTGTATTCGGTTCTAGGTGAGACATTTAACCTTCTATTGTATTTCGCCCACTCAGTAAACTGTGTAAATTATCCTTTACAAGAATCAGAGAGCAATGTCACTGCTGAGTAAGGTGTTCTGCCTGGTTCTGAACATTTCCTCTGGATACATGGTGTGAGTGAGCATGGAAATGGTTTTGTGCGAGTACAGCAGGTTGGCCTTGTACTGAGAAACTTGGTGTTCTGCTGAAACACTTACTCAGAGGAGCTGTGAAAGGACAGCTCCATAAGGACACGTCCTTCCCTCTTGATGCAAAAATGTCCTCCAGTTGCAACTGCTGTCCTGTAATGCTTAGTCTCAATCCAGCTGGTAGAAAAATACAGTACAAATGAGAGATTTTTTTTCTCCTCCCTTTACATAGGCCTAGTCTGGTCATTAATGATAAAATCATGGAATGATTTGGATGGGGAGGGACATTGAAGGTCATCTAGGTCCAGCCCCTGACCCCCTGCCAAGGGCAGGGACACCTTCCACTATTCCAGGTTGCTCCAAGGCCCATCCAACCTGGCCTTGGACACTTCTAGGGAAGGGGTAGCCCCAGATCCTCTGGGCAACCTCTGCCAGGCCTTCACCACCCCCCAGGGAAGAATATATTCCTTAAATCTATATCTATTTTCCTTTATTTTAAAGACATTCCCCCTAGTCCTGTTGTTCCATGGCCTTGTGAAAAATCTGTCTCAAACTTTCTTGTAGCCCCTTTAGGTACCAGGTGGGGCTCCAAGGTCTGCCTGGAATCTTCTCTTCTCCAGAGTGAGTAACTCCAACTCTCTCAGTCTGTCTTCCTAGCAGAGCTGCTCCAGCCCTCAGAGACTTTTCTGGACTTCCTCCAGCACAGCCACATCCTTCTTATTGTGGACCTCAGGCCTGGATGCCATGCTGCAGGTGTGATCTCAGGAGAGAACACCACAGGGACAGAATTTTCCCTTCACCTGCTGCCCACATTGCTCTGGAAGCAGCCCAGGACAAGGCTAATTCCTGGGCTGCAGGTGCACAATTTCCAGGTCATGTTGAGATTCTCATCAACCAGGATATGGAAATTGTTTTCCTCCTAAGTAGCTTTGATTCATCCTTGCTCAATTTTGGCCTGATGGTAGTGCTTAAAGTAAAATAGGAAGCACTCTGGGCTCCCAAATCTCTCAATACAGAAAAAGATTCACCTTGAGAGCGTGGCTCAGATCATTTAACCCCAGGATTACCTCCTTTACCCAAAGGTGGGAAGAAAAACCCTTCTTGCCAGAAACCAGCAGCAGACCTCAAAGTCTCACCCAAGACTCATCTAAGATGGGTTTGCATCATGCAACAGATAACAAAAAAAAAGACCCCAAGTCTGCCAGAGTCCAGGAAACATTTGGACAAAGCTCTCAGGAACAGGGTGTGATTCTTGGGGTGTCCTGTGCAGGGACAGAAGCTAGACCCAATGATCCTTGTGGGTCGCTTCCAGCTCAGGATATTCTTTGATTTTATCAGAGACACATGACTGTCAGTGCAGCATCATCCCAGTTTGGGACTGAAGGTGACACAGCTGAGCTCAGAGTATCCAGGCTTTTTTTCTGGGCAGTCAAAACCCATTCTGTACAACAGCTGGTGATAGCTTCCAGTTTCTGCCTCATAAATCTATCTGTAAGTAAGGTCTTCTGTTTCCATTATTGGCATTAGAACACTGTCCCAGATGCTTCCATCTTGATTCTTAAGACTTCCCAGACTAAATTAATCCATGTCAAATATATAACAATTTATTCTTGCATCACTCTTGCACCATTCTTGCTCAAGGGCTCTGAGTAACCTGATCTGTGGGTGGCATCCCTGCCCATGGATGGGGTTTGGAACTTTAACATCACTTCCAACCCAAGCTTTTCTATGATTATATAGTTCTGTAATCACAGTTCTCCCTCTGCTTAAAGAATCCTTCTTTGTCCACGGAGTTCACTTATATTAAAGAATAATCATATTCTATTTGAACTGCCCCTATCCCAGGCTCTATAAAACACAAACACTCCAAGGTTTTCCTGCCTGGTGACCTCTCCATGCCACTGGTGGTTGGTCCTTCAGGACCATCTTGAAGTCACATTTGTTTGTGGGAGCCAAGGATTTTGTACCCTGTAAGAGGCCTCATTTCCGTCTCTCCAGAGACCTCTACTGAGAAACCCTCAGCTGAGGGATGTTTGCTTTCCAGGGCTGTATCATTCTGTGATCAGCAAACACAACGTGCCCTCTTTGCTCCCTCATTTTCCACTGCTCCAGCTTTAGAGCTGATTCTCTTGTTATTAATCCCCACACACACGACCTCACTCTTTGTCCCATTATATTTTTCAGTTCTCCGTCCAATTCACCTCACTAATACACCAATCCTCTCCTGAATTGCCTGTACCTCCCAGCTTTGTGCTGTCTACAAAAGTCATTAGTAAAGCTCTATTTTTTAAGACAGGGTCACCAATGGCAACATTAAATAAGATTAGTCTGAAGACAGAGCATTGTGAAACTCCACTAAAAACTGCCCTGCAAACTACAAGTTCTCCTCTCTTCAGAATTCCAGGTCATTTCTCTTTAGTAGTTACTCACCACATTAGTGTTTTGGAAATGATCCACATTTTCTCCAGTTAATAATATCCCATGTGGCACAATATTGATATTCATTGAAGTCTAAGTGGATTATGTCTAAAGCATTTTTCTCATCCATAAGAATTGGTTATCCTTTTTAAGGAAAGATATCAGACACAAACAGCCTTTGATAAATCTGTATTTCTTCCCATCTTGATTTATTTTCACCTCCTTTGGTCGTTCCTTTTCTTTAATTATTCATTCATTTTTGTTTTGGGGAAGATTTATTCTACAGCTTGCACATTTCTGGGTCTGGGTGGTTGCTTTTCTGCACTCATATATGGACGCTATATTTAATATTTGACACACAGATGGAGCCACCCCCAAATTCATACATTTATTAAAGAGCTTTGAGATGGAGCACTGATTTCCTGAGCCAGCTCTTTCAAATATCAAGGATGCTGATTACCCGGCTCTGTATCTCCTCCCCTCTCCCTGGCTAAATGAAACTAGTTTAGAGAGTTTTGTTTCCACTTTGGTAATAGAAATTTCCATGTCCACAGTCTTCTTCCCATTAATCATCTTGTCTTTTCTTAACAGGTTCCACAGTAGAGCCCTTACAGAAAACAGAGCTGAAGTAGACCTTAAACTGCAGGGTCATATTTCCATTATTTTCAGTGTCTGCCCTGTATTTCTTATTCCACCATTTTCTTTCTGCTTTCATGTTTAAATGCTGAAGAATCCTTGCTCCGTGTTTTAATTTTCCTTGTGAGGATTAATCTGAATTAACTTTTAGGAATGCTTGTGCTATCCCTGCACTTCTGAGCTCTAAAATGCAGTTTCCTCTCCTGAGCTTTTTTGCTCTTTGTAAGGTCTCTGCTTAATTTCATTTCTTTATTAAGGTGACTTCAGTAGAAGCCGTTCCCCATTCTGAGGAGTTTAACAAATCTCATATTTGCAAAACACAGGTTGCAAAACATCGGGGGGGGGTTGTTTGTTTTTGGTTTTGGTTTTGATTTTGTTTTTTACCTTCCAGGAGACAGATTTTGCTGAAACTTGAAATTGTTGCCTAAAGGACACACTTCCATCATCTCCCATTATATTATCCTTTAGATTTCACTAAAGTCTTATTCAAATATTTAAAATAGAATCATAGGATATCCTGAATTGGAAGGGACCCACAAGGATCATCAAGTCCAAATCCTGGCCCTGCACAGGACACCCCAAGAATCCCACACTGTTCCTGAGAGAGCTGTCCAAATCCTTCTCAAGCTCTGTCAGGCTTTGGGCTGTGACCACTTCTTTGGGGAGCCTGTTCAAGTGCCCAACCAAAGTTCTGGAAGAACTTTTTCCTGATATCCAACCTAAACCTCCTCTGACTCAACTTCAGGCCATCATTCAGGCCTTGTCCCTGGTCTCTGGTCCAAGCTGAACAAGCCAAGTGACCTCAGCCACTCCTCATATGGCTTCACCTACAGACCCTTCACCATCTTCATTGCCAATGCATTATTTCAGTAGCAGGAATCACCTTGAAGACATAAAGAATGCAATCACTGTTATTACTTATGAAGGTGTCACTTTTAATTTTTTCCTGAAATAAGTTACTACTGCACCACACAGAATCTCCTAATTACTGAAGTTTCCATAATCACACGGGGCTATGGTGCCATTCAGAGTCCAGGTTTCACATCACTCCTACTTGGGCCAGCTCCAGGCTGCTGCTGGAAGCGATTCCTGTCCTTTCTGCTGCCCCCACCTACAGAACTGCTCAGCCAAACATGGGAAGGCACAGGAGCGTGCAGTCAGGGCCAGCTGGGAAATGGAAGAAGCAGAAGCAGCCGCACTTCTGGTGGCAGCCCACACTGAGATCAGAGTGTAACACAGAGCAGAACATTAAGGCAGAGGCATTGAAAACACTCCCAGGTACATGGTGGGAGTCTTGGAGTCCTGTGCAGGGCCAGGAGCTGGACTCAATGTTCCTTTCAACTCAGGATGTTCTATGATTCTATGATATCTCACACTCCAAATAAATGGATTAAGTGGTCCACACTTAATTCTGTTGTGTTTGAAATTATATCACTTTAAGATTAAGAGGTCTGGCTCATTCAAGCACCAATCCATTAATATCTTAAGCTAGTGGACTATGAAAAACATTTTCCAAAGTGAATCATTCTCCCTTTTTGCATTTATCATGCTGATGAATGCAGGTATCCTCTCCCCATCTCTCTAGCCCAGCACTGTATTATCTCAATGGCCTGCAGGTGTGTAGATTTGTATCTCACTTTATCAAATCTGTCTTAGAAAAATAAAAAGAATACACTAACTCATTAAAATTAGAGTGCCAGCCTCACTCTGATTTCACATTCTTTAATCAGGCTGATCAATAGATTTCAGCTCCAATCTCCAAACAGATAAATAACTAAGTAAAACAATTTCCAAAAAAAGTTTTTTTCTGATGATATGCAAGTAAATGAAAATACTAATTTCGATTTTATATAAAGCCTTCAGGATACATTATTCAAAAGCACTTTGTGAACTGACATGGGAAATTGATCCAGGGATAATTGACTTAGTAGAAGGTCTTTCATTGACTTCACATTAACTCTGGACCAGGATTGGAATGCAGCTGATCCAGGACTGAGGTGAATCCAGAGTGGAGGTGCTATCCAACAGCATAACAACAACTGCTCTGTAAAATTTTGGGATGCGTTGTCTCCATGAGTTATGTCATGATTTGAATTCTTGGGGAAATTTAAGTGGGCAGAATAGAACCCTTCATCTTGTCATTCAGCCTAAGACTAAAATGTCCTTACTTAATTATCCTCATCTGCTCTACTGACTGCAAGTGATTATGGAATACTTTGGGTTGGAAAGGACCTTAAAGATCCTCTGGTTGCAGCACCCTGCCATGGGCAGGGTCACCTTCCACCAGGCGAAGTTACTAAATCCCCATCCAGCCTGGCCTTGGACACTTCCAGGGATGGGGCAGCCACAGCTTCTCTGGACAACCTGTGCCAGGGCCTCACCACCCTCACAGGGAAGAATTCCTTCCAAATATTCCATCTAACCCTGCCCTCTGACAGTGGGAAGTCATTTGCCCTTGTCCTGGCACTCCATGCCCTTGTTCAAAATGCCTCTCCAGCCCTTTTGGAGCCTCCTTAGCTACTGAAGGGTGCTCTGAGATCACCCCAGAACGTGGAGGGGTGGGAGAAAGGTGTTTTTAAGATTTGGGTTTTTTTCCCATTATTGTACTCTGATTTCATTGGTAATAAATTCAACTAATTTTTGTCAAGTTGCGTGTGTTTTGCTCATGATGGTGATTGGTGAGTGTTTTCTCCCCGACCTTACCTCAAAGCATGAGTCATTGTATTATCTCTCCCTTGTCCAGTTAAAGAAGGGGAGTGACAGAGGGATTTTGGTGGGCACCTGGTGTCCACTCAGGGTCAACCCACCACCACAGAGTGCTCCAGGTGGGGTCTCACCACAGCAGAGAGAGAGAATCAGCTCCCTCAACCAGCTGGCCATGCTGTTTTAGATAGAGAGAACTTAAACTAATTTGGGATCCAGGGATTCCCTATATTGCAGCATCCTTCCAGCCACAAACTGGAACATCTGTTCAGCTTTGAAGCAGAGAGAGCTTTCCCTTGTGGATGCCTCTTTTGCACCATCCAGCCTCTTCCTTGGAGGTGTGCCATCAATGACAGCTTTGAAACGGCTGGATAACCAGCATATTTTAAGGAAGTAAATTTACTGAAGGTGGGGATGAGGCACTAAAGATGCCCAGACACTGCAGCACAGACCCCGGTGTAACGTGCTGGTCTCAGTGCTGCTGTGTGTCCTCTCCATTCAGAAGCACTTCACAGACCTGTGCTCATCTCTCCCACTCACATAACACAAAGAAAAATGCTGTCCTAATAAGAGCAGGGTTTATTTGCACTTAGCATTTATTTCCTTTTACAAAAAGGATGCTCAGGCTGAAAAGAATCAGTGATAAAACCTCTCCTCTGAAACATACAGCTGTAGCTCACCACAATAGTTAGTAAAAGCTCATTTTTAGGAAGAAAGGCAAAGTAATTTTCCAATCCCTAGGCAATCTATTCGAGAGCAGGGATGAGGCTCAACAACATTACAAAGGCCATCCACCGAGGGAGGTAACCTCCATTATTTCATCGGACACCCTCTAGGAAAAAGCTCTTCCATATGAGGATTAGGGAAATTCAAGCAAATTCCCTCTTCTTTATCACGTCAGACAGGAGTGTTTTGTTTAACCTTAAAGGTCCTCTGCAGTATATTTTTACACCCTTTTGACGCTCTCCCCCAAGAGGTTGCCTAGGATCCCCTCTTTCACGAGCTGCAATGTCATGTCGCTTTTTTGGCTGTTCCTTCATTGGTTTTATGGAGGTTTAGGGCCCTTTTTCCACACAAAAGCACAGCTTTGCCTAGCAGGATAGAAAGCAGCTTTAACCCAGCTGCATGGTTAGCACATTTTTCTAGGACATGGGAATGGTGGATTGGAAACTTCCCAACCTGTGAGACTTGAGTCCAAACCACCCACTTCCTACGCAAGGAAGATAATCTCTATTACATTGCAAAAAAGACAGATTCTGCATTACCAGACAGCCAGGACTGTGTCATGGGTGATCATTACACGCACCCAGAATATGCTTTTGAGATGAGCTTCCCTGAGGTGTTGGAGAAGAAAACCAGAGTCCTGAACCTCATGAAGTGCTGGGAAGGAACTGCTCAGCTCTGCAGAGAGAGCAGAGTCTCTGGATAAGCACTGGAGAACATTTTAGATATCTAACATTTAATACTTCCCATCCCTGGGCTCCCTAGTCCTGGGGCTATTTGAGATCAGGCTGCATGGGATTCTGAGTAACCTGGTCTAGTGAAAGGTGTCACTGTCCATGGAAATGAGATGATCTTTAAGGTGTCTGTAGAAGCCTAGAAGATAAAGGGGGCTGATGTTTACCCTTCAAACACCAAGAGCTGCAGAGCAGTAGAGCCAGCCAAGGATTGTTGTGGCTGAAAGAAAGGGCTATATGGAGGTAGAGAAGCTCTTTTGGGGACAAACATTCTTGTTCTGGGATCTGGAGGTCAGCACAATTCAGCAAAGCCCAAGCACAGGAATGAGGTTGAGAATTGGTGTAAGGGGGGGCCAAGACCATCCAAGATCCCAGGAGCCTCTGACCCATTTCCAGATAGGTCTAGAAGAAGAGGTTGTGGATGACAACTAATTTGCATAGAAAATGAGAATTTGATCTCCAATATGGGAAAAATTTATCCTTAAAAATGTACTCCCACGAAGCCTGGGTGGATGGGCACCCCAGGACTCTGAACACCCCATCAGCTGGATCAGTGCTGGAACCAGGACTGGAGACTGACTTACTTCCTTCTTTCCTTCTTTCTTTCCTTCCTTCCTTCCTTTCTTCCTTTACCCATTTATCCAGAACCACAGCCAGTGTTTACACAGGAGGTCAGGGAGTAACTAATACCAATTTCCACACCAAGTGTGCAATTTACCTATAAAACTTTGTAAACTTTGTCTGACTATTGCTGTTCCTTTTGCCGAGTAGCATCTATAAATATTGAGTGCTCCCTTTACCTTAAGGATTGGACGTCACAGTTCCTTCCAGCATTAAACATTATACAGTTCTAATAGGAAAAGCATTTGCATTTATGGACACAGGTGCCTAAAAAAACCTCTAAGAAATCTCTTCTCAGACAGTTTTGCAGAGTAACCATCCCAACCTTCTTCATGAAACAGGACCTAATTGCTAAAATTTCTTCATTTGGACCTCATTTCCAGTGCTAGAAAGCAACCAGAGATCCAATCAGCATTGGCAACTTGTACTACAATCACCTTGTTAGGCAAAGTGTTTCGTGTGGGTCTGGGTGGTATCTTGTTGTCTGATTTCTTGCTCCCACTATTGCTATATGCAGTCACGACACTGAGAAATTTTAGGAGGAATTTTAGCAACATGAATAAGGGCAAAGGAAAGCATATTTTCCTGATCACAGACTATCTGCCAGCCATTCAGATGGGAGGGGAGGAGCTGATTTAAGCTGCTAAATTTAATTAAAGCATATGTTCTTGTGCTTTGCAGTGGGATACCCTCAAATCTCCCTTACCTTGTCTCCTTTCCAGGTCATTACAAAGTTTAAATCATATTGAAAGGTTTCTGTTTCACTACCATACAATACTTTTTCTTCACTTCCTCCAGAGAAATCATACGGAGATCCCTAGCAATAAGGTATTAAGACCATTTACAAGAGGACAGCAAAATTAGGATGCTTGGAGGATCAATCAGGAAAGCTGTTACCACCTATTAAAGGTATTAAGAAATATAAGATGATGCCATTTATTGTTAGAAGACACAGAGGTAGATGGAAGATTAAAAGGGACACATGATGAGCAGCCTGTGGTCACAGCCCAAATGGGCATCAATGACACAGGAAAGGGAGGTCCTGTGTGAGGAAACAAAAATTAGAAACCAAAAGGAAGGTGAAGTTCTATGAAGTGCTTCCTTTATCTCCTGGAGGTGCAGAGAGACTGGTGGAGAGGCAGAGCATGAACGTAAGACAATTTCAGGCTCATATGATGTGCAGAGCATCAACATCCAGTACAGGAGAGACAAAGTTCACCTGAGGCATGGTCACTTAAAATCAGGGAGGCTGGGAGGGAGCTTTTAGAGTGGGGAGTGAGGGAAGCCAAACTGGAGCATATGGTTTGGGATGACATTTCTAAAGATGAAGACACAAGCTGAGGTACCTCTCAATAAAGAATAGGTCATGGGAAGTAAATACTCAAGCAGAAAATGGAAAACAAAAAGTCTGACATTTGAAAAGGTTGTCAAGACAGCAGCTAATGTGGCAGAAGGTGTTTTACTATGTAAATGCTGGAAACCTCAGAAATGCAGGCGATGGAACTGGCCTTTCTGACCCAGAATGAGGAGATGGAAATACATGGATTGAAAACTTGGTGAAGAAAAACAATCAATAGGACACTGTATCAAATAAGCCAGATGCTGGCAGGAGAGAGGAAAATATATTAACAAGAATCTCTGTGAACTGAAACTCCAGGCCAAGATGGAACAATGCACCTTTGGGCCAACAGATCTTCCTACGCACCTGTACAGTGGTACTGATTGATGTCAAAAAACTAAAAAAAGTAGGAACGGCAGGAAAGGGAATCATAAAATCATAGAATGGATTGGGTTGCAAGGGACATTAAAGATCATCTCATTCAACCCCTTTGCCACTGGCAGGGACTATCTTCTACTATTCCAGGCTGCTCCAAGCCACATCCAGCCTGGCCTTGAACACTTTCAGGGATGGGGCAGCCACAGCTTCTCTGGGCAACATGTGCAAGGGCCTCCCCATCTTCACCGGAAGAATTTCTTCCAAACATCCAATGTAAATGTCTTACCTGTTAGTTTAAAAGATTCTATCACAATAGGCTGTAGTAAAAAGTCTTTCCTGTGAGCTCCCTTTTTGGTACAGGAAAGGCCTCTAAAGTCTCACTAGAGGTTTCTTTGCTCAGTTGGGCTAAATAATCCCAACCCTCTCAACCTGTCTCTACAGCAGAGGTGCTCCCATTTTCTGGGCATCTTCATGTCCTCCTCTGGACTTGTTCCAACAGGTCCACATCCATCTTATGTTGGGGTCCCGAGATCTGGAGACAGAAGTCCAGGTAGGGTCTCACCAGAGTGGGGTAGAGGGGCAGAATCCTGTCTGTTGACATGCCAGCCACATCTCTGCTGCTGCAGCCCAGGACATGGCTTCTCATCCACCGGTATTCTGGGTGAGTTCAGTCCCCTCCATGGAGACTGAGCAAAGGTCACTTCTGAGTCTGAAGCAGCAGCTGGTGACTGATCCCAGAACAAGATACACACCCCTGGGCTGCTATAAAAATCTAGTTCAAAATCTCACCATTAAGTTAGCATTCTGCAGCACATTCCTCAATGTACCTTGCATCAACATCCCAACGGGAGCAAAGGGGCCGAGCATCCACCAAAGCTCTGTTCATATCCAGCAGCAGGACTGGGGAGAAAAAAAAAGCTCTTAAAGAAAAGTTAAAAAGGGAAGTTAAAGGAATTAAATCCTTACAGGTGTTGGCAGTACCATATGGGGTTGAATAGGAAACAAGCCACTGGTGTGCTGCTGGTTTGCTGTTGGAGAAAAAATTGAGTGGCATGGTTAAACAAAAGGGTAAAACTGATATTAGAAATAAGAAAGAAATACAGAAGAAACTGGGGTTATAAACATCCCAGACCTGCTTTGAGAGAATTCAGGGAAGAGCCTGCCTGAAAAAAAAATTGGATTAAAATGACAGAATAACCACAGATAAAACAGTAGGGGTGGATATATTTACCCAAGTGTTTTCGAGCAAATAAAAAATTAAATATCTGAATTATTAACAACAATGTGCAATGTTTCACTTAAAGTGTCCCTGGTATGTGAAGACTGGAGAGGATCCAGGACAGATCCAGGGAACTGCAAACTTATAAACCTGACATCTGAACCAGATGAGTTATCTGAAACTTTGATGAAGGAAGGTGAAAAGGTTTCACTTCTGGTTAATTGCACCTTAAAGAATTCCTGGGTTTTTTAAATGAGTTAAAAGGGTATCAATAACCCAGAAAAACTATTTTGGATGTCCAAAAAAAAGTTTAATAGAAGATATTTAAAGGAAATAAGCAGCCTTGGGATAACATCATACTCTTATCTGGTCTTGAATGATATAAATAATCTTTTAAAGGGAGGAAACAAAGGGTGGGAGTAACAATTTGGTTTCTTCTAGTGCAAGAACTCATGTCTTTAAATGAAGGCAATGAGAATTAAAATAAAACCAAGAAGGTACTTCATGGAGCAGGTGTCAGTCATGAAAAATATAAATGGACATTTTAATGGGCTTAAATCTGTGTGGGAGCTGGAGAAAGGAATCAGCAAGGATCACAACAGGGCCAGGAAATCTCAGGACTGAAAACAGTTGGAGACTGGCAGAGTGGTCCTAAGAATTTCCCCTGTGCACTTTTGGCATTCACTTTTGGTGAGGGGAGAAGATTATTAAATGTACGTGGGTCTAAAACAACACTGTTTTTAAAAAGTGTTTATTCTAAAGCAGAATGGGTTTGAATTTCTTATGGGCTTAATCAATCCAACCCTTCCCACTGAAGAGGGAATTGATTGTCCAAGAGAATAGATTGCCCTACAGGATACAGAGGCTTCAGGAGACTCTTTGGTCCATCCCCACATCATCTCAACCATCACAAAAAACCCATTTCCACTGATGATTTGTGATTCAATCTGGTTTTGAAAACTTCCAGCCGCCAAAACTCCAGGCCTTCCCAGGTCGTTTGTACAAGTGCTTTACAAACCTTAATACCAGATAGTCACTTTTCATATCTAAATTAAATCTTCTCCCAGCAATCCAAGCCAATTTAAGCCAATGGCGTCTTGACCTATCCTCAGTGGGCATGGTGAACAGTTTTTCTGTTTCTTTTTGCAGCAAGGCTCCACGTATCAGAAAAGTTGTTCCCATTTCCCCAGATCTTCAATTTTCTAGATTCACCACACTCATCTCTTTCAATCTCTGTTTGTAATTACATTGTCTAGATCTTGAGTCTTTCTTGCTGTTGTTTTTTGGACTTTCGGACTCATAATGTGGATAGAAACTTCAACATAAGTTCTTCTTAGTCCTTATAAACACTGGAAAATGCACTTTTGCTTTGGGCATTGAATCCCCAAAATTTTGTTTGTGTCTTTGGGCATTTTAAAAATTTTCTTCAGGAAATGGAAGATTTTCTCATATGTCTCAGTGACCAGTGTTATTATTTGAAAATTATTCTGCAGTGGCATTTGCAGTTCGAAGAGAGTTACAATCTGTTGTGAGAGATGCACAGAATCACAAAATCACAGAATCATTTAAGGTTGGAAAGGACCTCCAAGATCACCGAGTCCAAGCATGGAGCCAGCATTGCCAAGTCATGCATTGCCAAGTCCATCACTAAACTATGTCTTTAAGTGCCACATTATGTAGTGCAAATGTGTAGAAAACCTTTTACCTTTGAAAATGTGTAATTTGGGGGAAGAAAACTATTAACTGGATGAGAGCAGAGGCAGGAAGAACAATTCCTGACTAATGAGAGGTAGTAACTGCAATTTTAATAACAATAACCACATAGAGACTTGATTCTGGTAGAGGGAATTCAGCCTTAAAACCAGATGATGAATTAAAGCAGAATGAGATGTTTTAAATCCAGATGTTTTTCTTATTTTCTATTTTTTCCCCATTTTCTTATTTTCCTGTACACCCACTTATATTTCAGGGATTCCTTTTTCGGGCTCATTATTTCACAAGTGCAACAAAAAAGGAGGTTTTCAGTTATGCTCTGGATGCTTTAATGCCTTTAGATGCCCCAGAATGGTTTGGGTTGGAAGGGACCTTAAGACTATCCCAATCCACCCCCTCTGCCACGGGCAGGGACACCTTCCACTAGACCAGGTTGCTCAGAGCCACATCCAACCCAGCCTTGGGGAAGAATTGTCATAGGGAAGGAGCAGACACTGAGATTTTTCAGAGTGGAAATCTCCCTCAGTTCACTCTTTGCAGTGTTTTCCTTGCATCCTTCATGCCTGCAGCTCCTGGGCCACGGCTCCTCTGCGCTCTCCAATTTCGCCTCCTGATTATCCAGGTGCAGCACTGCTGAACCGAGCAAAAGATCACCGGTGTTTTGTCATGGAGTTAAGTGGAGTGAGGGATTCGTTCCGACCTCCGAGTTTTCCTCGCCACCAGCTCGGTTTAGCTCTGTTCCCTCACCGTTGTGTTACATCTGTTGCTCTCAGCATGGGCTCCTTTAGCTCTGTCAACATCATTTTCAGCTGCCACTTGTCATCCCTGCTCCGAGCTCGATTTAATATCTCCAGCTTCCATAAGCAAAACTGATCACCGGGATTACTGAGAGTATTGGACACGCTCTATTGATGAGGTGATTGACTTATCACTGCCTCGGAGACAACGTTTTTTACATTGGCTTGTGGCTTTTATTTCCCTAATTCAGATGAAATCAGACGCCTCCAGAAAATGAAGGGTCAAATGTAGCAACGCTCAGATAAATCCAGGTGAAGTGCCACTAAAATCCACAGCTATGGCAGCTATAACCAGATGTAACTGATGAAGGAATGCACAAAGTATTGAAAATCGTTCCTTTATGGCTCGTGATTCCTCCTTGTGACGTACCAGTCCTGCCAGGTAGTCACTAGCTTGGGACATGTATTGCTGCCACTGCAGTACTTGATGAAAACATCTGTTTTATGCCAGATTTTGTTCAGTTCTGGAATTCAAGTCTCTCTTGGACTTTAAATAGACTGAAATAGGGTTGTTCGGGGATTAGCTGGCTTCTTCCAGACTCCTTTTATTGTTGCTATAATATCTTTTTTATTAAATTGCTCACAGGTAACAACATACGGATGTGCTGTGATAAGCTCTCTGAGCTGTGCTGTTTTCGGGGAATCTTAGGTAACTGGATGAATGTCTGGAAATAGGAAATAAGAGTCAACCTTGGTTTTGTGAAGCATTCAGGCCAACCTGTGTTTGTTGCTGTGCTCCTTGCAGTTGACTGGTTTGGTATGTAAGGCATTTGAGTGGAAAAAAACATTTTTATCAAAGAAAAAGTGCTTTTCAAACTGCGTTATTGGCCAATTAATTCAGCACTGAAAAGTTGAGTATTGTAAAAAAACCACCATTTTTTTTTTTTTCAACAGCCTTCAGGAAAGCCAGAAGCGAAGCCCAATAACTGAAAAGAGCAGGAAAAAATAGTAAAAGAAGGTAGAAATCTGGGAAGGAAAGGGGGGAATGATTTCTTATTTAAATCTGAAAAGAAACTGAACCAAACAAAGAAAGAAACTTCTGATAAGAAATTTTGTGGGGTTTTGTTTGAGTTTTTATTTATTTTGTTTAGTTGGTTTTTTTGTTGTTGTTTTGGAGTGTTTTGTTTGTTTGGGTCGGGGGCTTTTGTTGGTTTTGTCCGTTTTTCGTTTGTTTGGGTTTTTTAAGTGGAGACTCCTTCAGCAGAAATGTAAAACTACCCTAAATAAATAATTCCTAGAACATTTTAAAATCTGGAGGAATTTATTTGTACATATTCCAGACAAATATCCAATGATAAGTTGATAGTTTTCTTCCCTGATGGTTTTGCTACCAGGTTTACAACTATGTCCTAATGGGATAAATTAGGCACTCACTGGCACTTTCTTATGACACATTTTTTAGTTATCTCACTTTTCCTGTATTTATCAACTCTTCCAGTCAATCCAAAACAGGAGAGAAGTAAATAGCACCTTAGATTATATACCTGATGTTAAGAACATAATCCAAATTATAACCTAAACCCCCCACTTTATGTAATGCAAGTTATTTATCTGAGTTCTCCTGCTTTGTAGAAAAGTAACCAAGAGGATAAACAATTGGATTACCTTCCCATAAATACTTCAATAGCCCAGCTATTAAGAGGTTATGATTTAAGATGATTCACAAAATAAACCTGTGAGCCAAAAGGAAACTCCTTCCAAGGAGTGGAAGGAATTCTCTAAAGACACAGCCAACCTAAGTGGGTAATCAACCCAGCAGGGGTGAGGTGAAAGCATCACAGCCGAGTTTATTTAAATTCTGTTAAGAGATCCTCCATTTCATCTTCACAAAGGAATGGGGGCAGTTTTCCAAAGCAGAAGCCCACTAACAACTTTACCTCCAAGTCACGTTTGCCAAACCCCTCCAGGTACATGGGTCTGACCTCCAGGAGTTTTGTTCATGTGGGATGAAATTGCTGCTTCCGCCTTGGGAAACGCCACACAGCAGCTGGCAAACAGGCAACTGCCTCCCACTAAAAGATGAGAAACATGAAGATTAAGCTGTTTTAATAAAATTTTGGCCCCTGGAGCTTTTGGTTCCTATACAGCTGACTCTAAATTTTCAGATTTATAGATGTTATCACTGTGGGATGGAACAAAGCTGTTAATTATTTGGGGTTTTTCTCCCCTAAATTCAGAGAAATCAACATCATAATGACGCACAATGCCTTGCCTTGCTTATGTAAAAGACCCGAGTTCCACACCATGCCAAAAACCCACCCTCGGTGTTTCTAAAAGCTGTTACAGATCAATAAGCAGCTGTTAATAACAAGGACCAGCCCTGCTGCACACAATGAGAAGGTTTGCAACAGCTCAAATTCCTCAGAAGAAAAATGTCCCAAGAGAATGTGCAGCATTATTATTGTATGAATAACGCACGTATTGATTAAGCAGTATTTCTCCAGCTCCAAAATGCAAAACCAGCAAGATGCAGCCTGCAAACCAAAGCAGTCATATGAGATTTATCCCACTGTAATTTTTATGAATGCTGTCCCTTGGAATACTCAGGCTGTTTTATGTTGGCACGTGTTTATATATTTCTTTTCTTATTTACTTTCATGAGGCTCACGCTGGAGGTAAATATGATTTGTGCTGAAAATTACTGCAAAATTTTCACTGTGGTTTTTGAAATGTAATCTATACTTCTTGCAGGATTAACTCACTCTTCCTCTCCCACCAAAAAATACCCACCCAGCAAGACACAGGATGTTGCACATGTAGCTGTAGTCAGAGGATTTTGCAGACGACAACCAGACAGCTGTTTTTCGTTATCGGTATATTTTTATGTCCCTTCTCCTAAGGGATTTCCTCAGAGTCCACAGAAATAAATGATTATCAATGCAGCAAAAGATGGAGGAAACTGCTCCAATAGCAGTTTGGTGCTGTAAAACCCTGAAGTTTATGGAGGCTCAGGTGGCCCCTCAGCCCTTTTAAAGCTTTTTTTAGCAGGGCTACTGGTGCAGAACTCCATTTCTGAACAGGCAGCTGGCTTGTCAGTCCCTTGTTAAAATGAATTGTTGGTTAAAGGCTCTATCAAGAAAATCCTCTTTATAACTCCTTTTGCAAGCCAGCCACCACATAAAGCTGCTGTTGCTCGGCAAATAAAAAGCAAACTCCTCTCAGGTACAGTTGTATTCCAGACTGCTCTATCAAAGCACTTTGGCTGGGTGAACCTCCAACGTCGGGCTGCAATTTGTGGTGTTTTGGAGAGAATTAGTGGCTTTAGTAGTAGGGAGTTGGTGGGGTTTATTAATTTATTTCTAGGAGTAGTGCCCTGGGCACTGTGTGACTACGAAGGAGGGCACAGACCTGTCAGAGAATCATGGAATCATTAAGGTTGGAAAAGACCTGAAAGATCACTGGGTCCAACCATTCACCCAGTACTGTCGAATTTACCACTAAACCCTGTCCTCAACTGCCACATCTACACTTTATTTGGGCATTTCCAGGGAAAGGTGAATCCACTACTTGCCCTTTACAATGCTTGATCAGCCTTCCAGTGAAGAATTTTTTCCTAATATCCAACTTGAACCCTGCCTGGCGCAACTTGATATTGTTTCCTTTTACGTTATCTCTTGTTATTCGGGAGAAGAGACAGCCCCTCTCCCGGCTACACCCTTCTGTCAGGGAGTTGTAGAGTGATGAGGTGGCCCCTGAGACCCCCTTCTATAGAGTAAACACCTCCATCTCCCTCAGCCGCTCCTGGGGTTCCCCACTGAGGAGGGGAAAGGTAAGGAGGGCAGCGAGGATGAGTACCTGGAACCAGAACATCCCCTGGATCGCCTCCTGAGGGGATGCCCCGGGCCGCGCCCCGAAGAGGGTGGTGCTCAGGGGCTGGTGGGCGGGGCCCTCCTCGGGACGTCCCCTCCGCCGATTGGTTGCTGGGTGAAGAGGACGGAAGGCTGCGTCGCGGTGCACTCTGGGAGTTGTAGTCCAAAAAGGGGTGAGAGGCCGGCGGCACCTGCGGGCTGAGGACTACAACGATGGGGGGGGGAAGGACACGTGGTCGTGATGGGCGGGGCCGAGGCGATCACGTGATGTTTGGGTGCCGGTGGTGACAGGCGCGCGGCGGCAGGTGAGGGACGTGCGCCGGTCCGGCCTTGGGGACAGGAGGGTGACACGGGCTGGGAACGTAGGGACAGGTGTGGCACTGGGTCTGTGTGGCACGGGGACAGCGCTGGCCTGGCACTGGGGGTTTGTGTGATACGGGGACAGGTGTGTGTGTGTGTGTGACATGGGGACAGAGATGGCCTGGCACTGTGTATGGGCATGCGACGTGAGGACAGGGTTGGTCTGGCACAGGTTGGGTGGGGCGAGTGTGTACACAGGGATAGGGCTGGCCTGGCACTTTGCGTGTGGGTGACATGGAGAAGGGTGGCCTGGGTGTCTGTGACGCGGGGACAACTTTGTGTGTGCGTGACATGGGGACAGGCTGGCCTGGGCGTGTGTGACACAGGAACGGCTCTGTGTGTGTGACATGGGGACAGGCTGGCCTGGGCGTGTGTGACACAGGGACAGCTCTGTGTCTGTGTGATTTGGGGATAGGGCTGGCCTGGCACAGGGGGTGTGTAACATGGTGACATGGGAACAGAGCCTGGCACAGGAGGTATGTGTGTGACAGGGTGACAGCCTGGCCTGGCATAGTTTGGGGTGTGCATGTGACGAGGGAACAGGGCTAGCACAGGGTGGTGTGACATGGGGACAGAACTGGCCTGGCACAGTGGGCAACGTGTAACATGGGGACAGAGCTGGGCTGGCACAAGCTGGGGCGGGTGTGTGTGACATAGGGACAGGGCTGGCACAGGGACTGTGGGTGGAAATTGGGGACTGTGGCTGCTGTTGCACAGCATTTTACGTGTGTAATGAGTGATTTGGGGACATGGCTGGCCTTGCCCAGGGCTGTGAGCAGGGAGGGACATGTGAGAGTGCTGTGCACCACACCTGTGTCCCATGTCACCGGTGACTGGGTGAGGATGGGGTGTCCCTGCACCCAGTTTGCCACTGTCCCAGAGCTGCTCACAAAGAAACCCTGATTTATCCATTTCCAGCACAATGACAACGTTGGGAATTGCACCCGGGTTGTTACCTGCCAGGTTTTGTCTCAGTTTCAACTACACAGAGGGCATGATGTTGTTAATTTATTATTTTTTCCCCCTTCCAGGCTATTGCAGGAGCTTGAGGCAGTGGGATGGATTTGGAAGTACAAGGAGAGGAAATAAAACCACTTTTAAATGTACAAAGCGCTGCTTTCTGCAGTGGCTCTCAGCTGACTGCAGAAACTTTTTTTTTCGATTGCTTTTGTACTTGGAAAAGTGTTTGTGGTTTGAAGCTTTTAATAAAAGCTCCCCCAAGCTGTGGGGTACAATTAACCTCCGGCATCTGGCGCTGGAGTGGACTTTGCTGGGGAAACCTCGTGTTCCCATGGAACTGCTCGGTGTCTTTGTGTGCATATCAAAAAGCAGAGGGTTTGGAAAGCTAAAAGCACCTTTCATTCTGCCACCAGCATGCTGCATACGCCCTGCAGAACCCTCTGCTTGTTAGCATTTGAAGTTTTCTGTGACATTTTGGAGCTCGAGGTGCATCCTTGTGTCTGGGAGTGCTGCGGGAACAAAGAGATGTTTGTTTGCAAACCCTTGCGTGGGGTGGCGGCCTCTAGTTTTGCTTTGTGCTTCATTCTGCACAAAGGGTTTAGGATTCAGCAGACTGAATCCTGAATTTTTACTAGCTGTGTGCTGTGGAGTGGGAAGGATTGATTAAAATGTGAGGGTTTTCCCCCACTTTTTTTTTTTTTTTTTTCTTTTCTGTTTAGCAGTAAGGTTCCTACTTTATCAAGCATTTATCCCATTTTCCAGGCTGTTTTTTCCCTTTGCAGTCTGGCTATGAACATACAGGGCCCCATCCTGCCCTGCTGGGCTCTGCTGTGGTCCAGGTGTCCCTGCAGGTGTTTCTGGTCTTTAAATCACCACTGACTCGGGCCAGCTGCTGTCTGACCCCTTGATGCTCTCCTGCTCTGCTGTCTTCTCCAGCTGTGATGCCCTTTTCCATCTCATCTCCAGGCTGAACTCTGGATATTTGCTGGAGTGTGAATCATGATCCCAGAATGGGTTGGGTTGAAAGGGATCTTAAACACCATCCAGTTCCACTCCCGTGCCATGGGCAAGGACACCTTTCACTATCCCAGGATGCTCCAAGCCCTGTCCAACCCAGCCCTGAATACTTCCAGGGATGGGGCAGCCACAGCTTCTCTGGGCACCCTGTGGCAGGGTCTTACCTCTCTGTCAGTAAGGAATTTCTTCCTAAAATCCAATCTAAATCTACCCTCATTTAGCTCAATGACATTCCCCCTTGTCCTATCACCCCATGCCCTTCTGGAAAATTCCTGTCCTTTTTGTTGATATAAATTCAGGTTTTTAAATCCCTGATGTGTCAGGGCATTGCTGTCTGACCCCTTGTTGCCTTCCTGCTCTGCCATCTTTGCCAGCTGCAACATCCTTTTCCCTGTCATCCTCAGGCTGGTTTCTGGACTTCTTCTAAGGGTGTTAAATGTGCTGATTCTGGCTTTCCAGTGGTCATCCACGCAACAAATCACCCTTGTGCTCTCCAAGGCCTCTCACCTTCCTGGTTTGCTTTTGCTTGTTAATCCAACTAAAAAGTAACTTGACCACTAATGCAGCTTTGATGGACATGGGAGAGGCTGATCAGTGCAGCCACGTGTTCTGCTTGATGCAGATCAGGCTTCTGATCCCTGTTTCCTTCTGTTATTGTGTCTAAAGCAAGAGTTACAGGGTGGTGAGGCACTGGCACAGGTTGCACAGAAAAGCTGTGGATGCCCCATCCCTGAAAATGTTCCAGGCCAGATTGGATGGGACTTGGAGCAGCCTGGGATAGTGGAAGGTGTCCCTCCCCATGGCAGGAGTTGGAACTGGATGAACCTGAAGATCCCTTTCAACCCAAAGTGTTTTATGATTCTCTAAGTTATTTAGTTGAGATTGGCTAAAGAGACTGGTAAAACAGAGATTTCAATATTACAGTATTTTATTCCCATCCTCTCTTGGGCAAGCAACCTCATTCATTTGCTCACAGCTCTCCTTATTTATTTGCTTATTTATTTATAATATTTTAAACCTCTTATCATTTAGTCCTCATCACATATCCCTCTGGTGTGACCAGGTTTCCCTGCCTGCTCTGTGTCTAGAGAATCTTTACTGGGAGGGGAGGAGAAATAAATATTCGGTGTCTTGATAAGTTTGCACCTTGATATCATAGCACTTAAAATGTAATTGAAAATAAAGAAAAAAAAAAAAGCTTAAGATTAATGAGACTGTGCTTCCCCTTCTTTATATATGTGTGTATGTATATATTTTTCAAATGGTATTTTTAATTGTTGGTTCTTCTGGGATTTCAAGAATATTTAAATGGCAAGTGTGAAAGGGTAAATAATACCAAGATAAAAATAATAGTTTTGATTCCCTGCCCGTACCATAAACACATTCTGCTTGATTAAAGTGGAGTGAAGTGTTGAAAACTTTTAATTTACTTTTCCCATTTTTATTATCCTGCTTCCTACAGTTCCCCTACACTGCGCTGTGAGGGGAGCTGGGCGGCTCTCACTTGGATGTTTATGGACCTTCCAAGGGTTGCTGGTGCTTCAGAGGACTGGAAACTGGTGACACCTGAGGGTTTTAGGTGGGAAGGAGGAGCCTCTGTTTTATTTAGTGTTGGAGTTGTCATTGTCAGGGCAAAGGCTGCTTGCATTGGAAAGGACTTGTGTGTCTGGATTTGATCCCAGTGAGAGTGAGTGAATGGATGGATGGGTGGGTAGGTGGGTGCATGACTGAATCATTCCACCCAGGGCATGGTTGGTCATGTGTTTTGACCTCTGGTGTGTGTGCTGGGGGATGAACAGATTGAAGGCAGCCCTGTGGAGAAGGACTTGGAGGTGCTGGTGCATGAGAAGCTGGACATGACCCTGCCACGTGCCCTTGGAGCCCAGAAATCCCAATGTGTCCTGGGCTGCATTCAAAGCAGGGTGAGCAGCAGCTGAGGGGGGGATTCTGCCCCTCTACCCCTCTCAGGTGAGACCCCACCTGCAG
>VZSR01000824.1:1428245-1440350 GCA_013398615.1 Brachypodius melanocephalos
AAAATTCCCATTTTTGGAAGCAAATACTGATGTTAGGTTAGGTGATTGTTTCTTCACTCTCTCTATCATCTCTTCCTTAAATAAAAGCAGAAAATAACTGCAAAATGTTTGATGTTCTTCATTGGGTAGTGTTTGTTTTGTTCTTGCTCTGCTGTCCCCCCTGCTACAAAGCCAGGCACTGCAAAAATAAATTTTTTTGAGGTTATTGAGGACTTTATTAGTCCTCCTTCTCCTCTGCGTTACATTTATTGTCATTCTAGTCTTGAATAACTTGGCCATGTATTTTCTTTTCCCATTGTAGGACTCCTCCATCATCTGGTGCATGGAGTAAAGGAGTGCAGGAGACAGCCGTGCTGTAGGATTTTATTCAGGAGCTGTTGCCATAGTTCTTATTTCTGTAAAATAAAACATTTTCTTCTTTCATGACAGACTTTGATCATGCTCATTGCTGAAACTTGTTGCTGTTTTTTCCTTTTATAATTAATCTTCTTGTGATCCTTTTGTGTGGAGGAGGGAGGTGCCTCCTTTTATTTTCTACATGTGAAAAACCAGACAAATTTGGAGGTGTTATGACCCAAATTCTTGGATTAACCCATTTCTTAGCTGTGTGAGATGCCAGAGACTCAAATATGGTATGAGGGAACTCCCAAACTTGCTATTAATAGCTACTTTGTGAAAAATCCCATACACAGCCGGGAATGCTGCTTTTCTTCATCTTTCTCCCCGCCCTTTTAAATTTCCTTAGTTTTTGTGATAGGACAAGAGGGAATGGCTTTAAGCTGAAGGAGCTGAGCAACCTGGTCTAGTGGAAAGTGTTCCTACCCATGGCAGGGGTTTGGAATGAGATGATTTTTAAGGTCCCTTCCAATCCAAACCATTCTGTGGTTGTATGATTTACCAACACATGACATCTCATGACTGTGACCACAGCCCTCATGCAATGGTGCTGCCTGCCCAGCTCCTGTGCCCCTGTTTTGGAGTATTGTAGAGTTACAAAATCCTCTTGGGCTGTTTAGGGAAGATTTGGATGGTTTCTTACTGGATCTGCGGGTTGTGGAATAGTCACTTCAGTTTTAGATTAATTGAATCATTGAATGGTTTGGGTTGGAGGAGACCTTCAGGATCATCTCCAACTCCCCTGCAGGGACACCTTCCACCAGACCAGGCTGCTCAGAGCTCCATCCAACCTGGCCATGGACACTCCAGGGATGGGAAGTGTTCAGGATCAGAGGGAGCAGTGGTTGCAGCTCACTGCAGGTAATTGCAATTGGGTTTGAACTGAATTATTAGCAAATGCTTTGCAGCATCCCGTGTCCCAGCCTGGAGACGTTCACCATGCTCTGAGTTCTTCTAATTTTGGAGATAAAAATGCTGCCGTGCATCTGGAGATGGGGGAGGTTGATGAGGCTGCGGGAGCACTGCTGGGTAACGCCTTGTTTCACATAACCCTGTATGTGACACAAATTCTTGTTGGAAGCTGCAGGTCTTCAGGTTTTCGTTTGTGCAAACTGAATCAAGAGCGAAACCTTAATACAGCTTTTCACTCTATTTTTTCCCCACAAAAACAATTGATTTGTGATCTCTTGTGACACTGTCTGCTTTCTAGACTCTCATGAGGCTCTCCTAATTTCTAAAATACCTGATTTGTACAAGTTTAGACATAGTGTTAGATAACTTGAGATGCGATTTATCTTCCTCAAATATATTGATGTCTTCTGTTGTGTGCCTGGTAATCTCCAGTTGCTTCCTTACCCAAGTGCCTGTTGCTGCTGGGGTGACCCTAAATGTCAGTCCCATCAAATATTCTGCTTCAGGTTGTGGATGCTCAGTGAAAAAGTATGAAAAATTAAACTTATATGTATATTATTAAATTAACAACTAATTTCTATTATGTGGTGCATAATACCACATATATAAAATTCAAATATATATAGTAATACTGGATGTGGTTTTATTTGCTTTTCTGTTCTTTTTTTTTTTTGCCTTTGTTCTGAAGAATTGAAATTTTTAGTCTTTTCTCTGCCAAAGTTGCCATGGGATTGATGTGGGCGGGATGAGGCCATGGTGAATACTCATAGCTGTGATCAGGGAAGTTTTTCCAACCTCCTGATACTCCCCATCCTCTTACAGACCATCCCATGCAGGTTTTAAAACTAGAGCTTTAAAACTAGATCTACAGTGATAATGAAAAATCAAATAATTTTAATAAATTTACTAATGATAAATATGGTAAAACTCTAAAATAATTTAAATAGTGATGTTTAAATTGTGTCGAGGCTACTGCATGTTAGAGGTTTGATTTTTCAGTGTCAAGGACCTTCAGCTTCCATTAACAGCAAGTGCTTGAAGATGGTAGTGGGTGGCAAAATGTGGGTGTGGAAGCCCGAGAATGCTGTCTAAAGCTTTTTGACACTTTTATTTTAGAGAACAATTGTGTGTTTTCCATAGCTCTCCTAAGTTTTGATCATGCACCATGGGGAGGTTTCATAGCTATGTTGTTTTTCTAAAAGTGTAATGGATTCTGTCCTAGCCAAGTGCCCAAACTGGCCCCTTGGAGAGATGTCTTAGCAAGTGGTGAAAACAAGATTGCATTTTTTGTGTAAAACAGGACACCTTTGAATTTGAAAAAGAAAATGGAGGATATCACTACAGATATTTTCCTGTTGATCATCTTCAGAGCTGAAGCAGGTGGGTTTCACAGGATCCTAGAATGGTTTGGATTGGAAGGGACCTGCTTCCAACCCCCTGCCATGGGAAGGGACACCTTCCACTATCCAAACCCCATCCAATGCAGCCTTGAACACTTCCAGGAATGGGACATCACAATTTCTCTGGTTTTGTCTCCTTTGTCCCAAAGACAGGGTAATTGTGAGACTGGAATTCTGGTGGTGTTTTTTTTGTTTTGTTGTTTTTTTTTTTTTTTGTTTGTTTGTTTTTCTGGGGTTTTTTTGGTTTTGGTGTGGTTTCTTTGGGAGGGGGGTTGTTTTTTGTTTTTGTTTTTTGGGGTTTTTTTGTTTGTTTGGTTGGTTTTTTTTCTTTTTTTTTTTTTTTTACCTCTTGTGGAAACACTGGCAAATTAATTGTCAAGATCCTCTTCCCTATGCATGGAAACCAAGGTCTGCTTTTTTGTTTTCTTTTTCCAATTTCTATTTCTTTGCACATTGTTCAGGTGTACCTTTGTTTCCTTTCATATACAGAGATATCCCACAGGCTCTGAGGTCTTCAGGCTTGCTCTTCTCTCTTTGGCTGGTTCTTTTCCTTCTGTACTGTGCTTGCCATTCTTTAAAAAATTAATTAGAATTTAAGTATAATCTCAGAAACAGAGTTATGCATCCTAGTCCTGTTTGTGAGGCATTTGAGCACAAAATTTGTTATAAAGAGCGTGTGCAGAAAATAATCTGGAGGTCCTGCTATCCCCAGGAGCACTCACTGCCTCTCTGCCTGTACTTTCTGAATTTGACCATCTCTTTTTCTTTCCTTCCTGGTGAGACCAAAAATTGAATTTTCCTCGGTGGCTACTTAGTGGGCTTGAGATACTGCTGGTTCCTTCAGCCCCATTGGGGTGTGAGATCCTCCTGCTGAGACGGTTTGGCTTTTGCTGTTTTTCTCCACCAGTAAAAAGAAAATTGCTTTTCAAAATCTGGGGCTCTTCCTGGGTTGGGGCAATAATCCAGTTCCTTGGAAGCATGTAGTGGCATGCAGAGTAAGGGGATGAGTGGTCTCCACTGGTCATTTACATGCAGATCACAGAAAGGTTTGGGTTGGAAGGGACCTTCAAGATCATCTTGTTCCAATCCCTCTGCTGTGGGCATGGAGAACTTCCACTAGACCAAGCTCCATCCAATCTGTCCTGGAACAGTTCCAGGCAGTTAAGTCCCTTGTCTGCTTTCCTCTACAACTTTGGTGGAGGAAGACTTACGGTCTTCATGCCCTCCCTATCCTCTCCCACACCCCAGAGAGGCAGTTGGTTGTCATGAGGGGATGTGATCTCCATGGACATCATCTCAAAGGCTACCAGCATCATGATAAATCCGTTTTTGTTGGCTGGAGCAACGTCTTCTGGTGGTTCTCCACCCTCTTTTTCTGTTAACTCACCATCCTGGGCAGACTGAGCCTGGTTATTTTGCCTGGCTGGCTGCAAACCACTTTGAAAAGTTGTTCTGAGCAGACCAGGGTGACCTTGCACTCTCTGATTTGGTAGCTGGGCTCCGATGCCGACTCCCTGCGTAGCATCTCATAAACAGCTCCAGTTTTCCGTTTCATTTCCCAGACCTGTTTACACCTTGCCAGAAATAATTACAACCTCTGAGCCTGGGGTTTGCTGGGCAAGGGGGAGGAGGGCAAGGAGAAAAACCTGCAATCCATGTTTTTTTGTGCGTTGTCATCAATTCGGTGCTGCCAGCGGGATTGGGATCTCCCTTCTGGGGCATGAATCAGGCTGTGCTCGCGTCTGCCCGGCATCGCTCTTGTTCTGTGCTTGAGAATTCTTTCCCTTCCTCTGTTTGGCATCATCTTAAATTCATATCCCAGGCGGTGCCTCCCTCACCTGCTTTATTACCTCTTAATGTGTTTTCCCAAGAACGTCTCGCACGCGGATAAATATCTCCTGCTTCCCTTGTAAACCCAGCTCTTTCTGCTCTCTTCCTCCTCCAGCACCCGTGCATTTTTCCCCCATCCATGCAGAGCTACTCTTCTCCTTCTTGCCATATTTTTTTTGAGCACCTTGGAGCCTGCGCATCCTCCTGGAGAGGCGGGTGGATGCCATCGGTGCTGGTTTTGCATCCGAGCCAGCGCTCGCTGTGGTCATGTGTGGAGCCGGTGGAGAAGGCAGGAATATTTTTAGCTTGCACTTCTGTGAGCTGCTCAGGGGGCCGCCCACAGCAGAGTATTAAAATAATAGCGGGGACATTGGGTAAGCTCTGCAGCAAAATGTTGATATGCAAATTGCCATCTTAAGAGCAAACCTCAAGGCGATTTTTGGCAATGCATGCGAGGCTCCAGAGCGGTGTGTTTTGAATAAAGATTACAGCAAAGGGATTTCGCCTGGAGGCCATGCTCGTCTCATTTATTCTGAAGCTTAGCAGAACTGGTAATTCAGTGTTGGAAGCCAACAGGGTGAAACGTATGCACCTTTAAAAAGGTATTAGATTAGCATTGGCGAAACAAAATGTCATGTCACCTCTGTAACTGAAATTTCCAGGCTTACAGAAGCAATAAATTTGGTTGGATTTCATTTGCAAGTAGTTCCTGGGCTGTGTCCAAGGAAGAGGTGGCTCTGATGGCAGCAGAGTTGGTTTGGGAGGTTTTGAGGCATTACCTGGTAAAAAAATGGGCTTGTGCCAGCTGATTGCACACTGCTTTGACTTTTCTCTTCAGCTTGGTGATGGGCAGCTTGGCTGTTGGAAACCTCGCAGTAGGAAATCAGATCACATATGAATTCCTTTTTTTTGTGTTTTTTTTTTTTTTTTGTTTGTTTGTTTTGGTTTTTTTTCCTGTTTCTTGGTTATTGATTTCATGTTGGCACTACTGGGAAGGAAACAGCAGTAAATTCATAGAATATTAGAATGGTTTGGGTTGGAAAGAATCTGAAAGATCATCTTGTTCTGACCCTCTGCCATGGGCAGCGCACCTTCCAGTTGACGTGGTTGCTCCAAGCCCTGTCCTGCCTGGCTTTGGACACTTCCAGAGATGGAGCAGCCACATTGCCATTTATAATGTCATGTCAAGCTTCCCATCCACCAATATCCCCAAGTCCTTCCTCTCCTCAGGGCTTTTCTCAATGAAGGATTTGAATTCTTTCATTTATTCCAGTTCTTGAGGAGCAAGAATGAAATTGTAGGTGTTTTCATTATTCTTTTTTTTCCTTCATATCACAAAAGTTCGTATCACAAGAAATATGTTGTTCTAGAATTGGAAATTGGCAGTAAATTAAACAACTTGTGAGTTTTGGGGTTTGTTTGAAATTTTTTAATTCTTGAAGATTGTTACAAATCCATCCCTTTTAGAGGCTGGAGAGATGATTTTGAGTGGGAATAAAAGTAGTTGGTAGCTAATTTTTCTCTCTTTGAATGAAGCATGGAAGAACCAGGTGGCTGAGACTCTGTGGGAACACATTCTGACTTTGATACAAGTTTGTGTTGATCAGATCTTGGTTCATTTGTATCCTTTTACTTTAATTATATGTTCCAACACCATGAGACTTTTAAATATCAGATTTTGAGAATGTTCTCTGCCAAAACTGCATGCTTTAAGTGCAGATCCTGTTGGCAGGCATCTCAGGAGCTGTTGACTTCCCTCTTTTGTAACCTCATTCTCTCTTGCCGAGATTTTTTTTCCTCCTTAAAATTCTAACATCATTTGATAAAATAGCAAAGCTCATGGGTGTGTAGCCCTGTGAAGATCACTGTGTCCCGCTTGCATTCCAACAGAGCCAAATAAGTACAAGAGAAACATTTTTCCAGTTTGGTTCAGGCACATCTTGAATCTTCTTTGTGTCTGTCCTTTGGTGCATCCTGCTTCTCCCTGGCCTTAAACACAAGATGCTGGTTTAGTCTTCTCATGCTGCCTTGTGCCTTGCTGAGATATTGATTCTTCCCTCCAAGGTCATGAAACTCTGCTCCTAACTTTGAAATACTCCAAGTCTCCACCTCTCCATTCTTCTTCTTTCTCCCTCATTTGTAGGAATGTTCTTAAAAATTTTCTCCAAAGCCTTTTTTTTTTTTTTTTTTGGTGTATCTTCAGGGAACATCACAGCTGACTGTCATGCCAGTGTTTTTGTCTTTCCAGATTGTGTTTCCTGAAATTTCCCATCAAATCTGTGTTCAACTCCTTCTGCGTTCAGTCTCCTATTTTAAGGTCTTTATTGCAGGAATTATCTCTGTAGTCTGTATTTATACAACATTTCATGTGATGCAGATGTAATTCCAGAGACATGCCTTTGACAATACCTTTCAAATCGTTGTTTTGCTAGTTAACAATCTTGAGAATGCTGTCATTTTATGTATATAGGCCAGAGACAAAAATTAAGACATTGTAGATGTTAATACTTAAAAATCAAATACAAATAATTAAAATACACATGTATTTTTTCTGGCCCTGCCTTAGTTCTTTTGGTAGTTACATCAGCTGCTTTCTGTGAGGCAACTGAAATGCTGAACTCTCTCTCAGCAGATAAGAAATATTTTTGTAAAGCTGTGCATTTAGACTAATTCTGTCTGCCGTGGAATGTGCTGAGGATTTGTGATCCTCAGCAAGCATTTGACAGATCTTAACTAGTTCTGCTCTGTCTTGTCAATCAAAATTAAACGCCCACCTCACTCCTTCCTACTTTCTCTCTCTTCCAGTCTTTTTATTTAGGTTGGTCATTAAAATTGCTCATAACCATAGAAACGAGGAAAACCCGCCCCTTACTTTCCAGAGCCTTAGAGTGATGTTCCTGTACTGACATCATGTGAGTTACATACGCGATGGCTTAAAAAAAACACCCCAAAAACCTGCAGGTGGGCAGAGTTGTCATTAATTCCTCCCTGTAATGGAGTTGTCCCAGTGGATGCCAACCAAGGATCACGTCCCTCTTGCATTCCTTTGTGGAGAGTGCAAGAGGGACACAAAGGAGAGGCCCTGCTGTGGAGAAACCACCAGGAAAAGGTTGAATTGGAGAAGAAAACATCAATTCCGGGGATGGAACTGGTGGGAGGATGAGATAAGGAGACGATGGATGGGCAAGAAGCCTCGTGTGCAATGTGGTGTGGTTTTGATCATTTCAGTATTGGTTTTCATCCTCCTAGGGCTGCCTTGAGTGCACTGGGAGATGGGCATAATGATACTTCTGGGAAATTGGACCATCAGGTTTCTACATTTAAGGACCTGAATCCCTACTTGGCAGGATGGGGAGTGCCATGGCTTAGCTTCTTCTGAAAAATTGAGATAACCACTGTTTTTTCGCTTGTAACAGACAGTTAAAAAATGCTTGTCCCAAGGCTACATGAGAGTGATAAAATCTCCTACCTTAGCAGCCATGAACATCCTGAGATTTCAGTGCTGGACTCTGTGTGCTGGACAAATAATTCTGTTTTCATTTGGAGCCAGACTGCCTCAATTTGAGACAAATTTTGTCATTTTTTTCTCCCCACCTTAAATTGCAATAAATCATATGTAGGAAGGTCTCGAGGATGGAGACGTGAATTGTTCCTGAATTAGTTGGATGTAAAAGTTTCACCACTCTTTTTATATGAAGGCTTGTCTCTTGGGAAGAGGAATTTTAACCTTTGTCCAGAGAAATAACAAAGAAGAAGTGTTGTGTGATGAGGCATGACAAGGTGCTGCTGAGCAACATCTTAAAATTTAAAGGTCTTCCTTATTCACCCTATCTTTGAAAGCTGGTTCAGGGTACTGTACTTAAAGGCTCTTAATAATTATTTTTCTCCATGTTTTGGAGGTGTTGGCTTTTGAGGGTGTAGAAGTCGATTGTGTAATCAAAGAGGAGGAATTGGATGGTTTTTCTAAGGGTAGAAAAACTGAAGGCAGGAGCTCCTTTGGCATCTGTTGCTGCTCTCCCTGCTGTCATCCCATGTGATTTGACTTTCTCCACCATCCCATCATAAGGAGGGATTAGAAGGGATTTCATGGTTAGTCTGGAAGGCTGTCTTCTATGTGGTGATGCTCCTCCTGCTTAAAACAAACCCAAAATACCAGCATTTTCGTTAAAACACTTTCTTTCAGAAATAATTGCTGTAAAAAGTCTGTAATTTCCTTACTTTGCCCAGTGAATAAGTGTCTCTACTTGAGTTGCCTAAGCTATTATTTTTCTTATTTTCTATTTTTTATTAAAGCATAATAAACTGCTTAAGAGTGTCTTAAATTCCTTCTGGAGCGTTAAGTTTCCAAATTTGGGCGAAAAACCCCACAAACAGTTGTGAAAGTGTGTGTGGGAAATGAGTTTATGATGTCATTATAGTCTCCAGAGTTATCTGAGGTTTTGGATCCTTATGGATGCTGTTCCTGATGAGAGGAAATGGCCTCAAGTTGCACCAGGGTAGGTTTGGTATATAGAAAAATTTCCTCTCTAAAAGCATGGTCAAGCATTGGACAGAGTGCCCAGGGAAGTGGTGGAATCACCATCCCTGAAAATGTTTCAAAGTCCAGTTCTGGCTCCACTTGGTTGTCTCAGTTGTGTGGTTCTCTCTCAGCAATCCCTACATTGGCACAGGCTTTCTTTTTGTACGAAATGTAGTAAAAATGTAGTAAAAACCTACTAAAACCAGATCCTGTTTAACTTGCTAATACTGACTATAAAATATGACATCGCTAAATGGGGAAATGACAATAATGTGAAATCACAAATTGCAGAAAATGAAAATTACTTGTTGTGTTTTGCTAGGTATGCCCCTAATGTTTGCACCCTGAAATGAACAGGAAGAAAGTGTTCTTTGGTTTCTTTTATTTTTTTTGTATGTGTTCCATTGTCAACAGACATTGTGTAGGCCAAAAGCAAAGCTTGCCTAATATATGGATGTGTTTAACAAATTCACAGGGTGTGAAAACTCCCAGTTGAATCTAAAGATACAGCTAAAACCTCAGTCTTGGGAATCCCTGAGCTTCAGACTGAGGGAAACAGAGCAGATAAAAGCCTGTTTGTGCTTTTCACATCTGATTATCTTTTTTTCCCCCCTTTTATCTAAACAGGAACACTACTGCTGAGCTGGGCCTTGTGTCCATTGGGTTATTGCTGCCAAGTTCCCAACAAGTGGCTCCACAGCACAGCAGAATAAAATTGTGGGTGAGGTAATTTTTGCCGTTTTCTTTCCTTGGTAATCCTTCTCATTTCTCTTTGTCTTTTTCTTTGATTTTGGTTGGTTTTTCCATATCCTTTCATCACTGAAGGTGATGTTGCATGTTGTAGAGGAGGCTCTGGAGTGGGGGTGTAGGAATGCTGTGGGTTTTGGTCTTGCAGACGTTCACCTCTGGATGACATCTTCTGCTCTTGCAGTGGTTTCCTTGTTTTAACTGGTTACTGTTGGGTGATGTCCATCCAAATTCTCCTCCTGACATCTGATCTTGGCTGTACATTAAGCTCTGGGATGTCCCCTGCTCATGGTATGTTGACTTTGAGTTGGGCTTTCTGGCCAAAGCCAGAGCTGCTGGGTGTTCTCTGCTAGGAACAGATGGTCAGTGAAAGTTCCATTTTTCAAGGTGTAACAGACTGTGTCTGTAAAACCTATGGAGTTCTTTAACAGCAATAACAGTTTTCTTAAACTGCATCTGTTTTTCCCACCTGGAATATCATTAATGGTAATTTGTATCGTGGCTGGAATAGTTGTTTCATGGGCTCCAGCTTAACAGGAGGGAATAAGTCTTTTCTTGGGTATTTTTGGTTTAGTGTCTGTTTTTCCTTGTTAGAATGTTACTATGGAATTAGTAAAATGGGTGGGGGTTTTATATATTTGTCCGAATGGACTGGTTATCTTGCAATAAAAAAACTGAAGATACTGAAGAAATTTAAAACAAGTCCTAAAAAAGGTGTTTTTAAAATTTTTAAAATATCTTTTCATTTCTCCACTCCCGTTTTCCACAGCACTTGCAGCATTGCCTTGTTCCAGCCCCGATTCAAGCACAGAGCTAAAGAGATTTGTAACATTCAGTAAATAATATGCATAAATTGTGCCAATTAACGTTCAGAGTAATTACCAACAACAGAGTAAATACGAGGTTAATGAGATTAACGGGGCAGAGGAAGGAAAGCTCTGAGTGCCCCTCCTGGTGGCCCTGGAGCCCAGGGTGGCCCCGTTGCTGTTGACAAGCCCAGCATGGCTGGAGCTGGAGCAGTGATTTTGCTGCTGTTCCCCATACAGAGCCTAATGAGTTCCTACTGCTGGCATTTTGCTTTAAATGCTGGATAATGTTATTAAATCCCACTCCTTGTGAGGGCTGTTGTAGATAGTTGTTATTTATGTTTTTTCTCCCCAACTGTTTCTAGTTCTGGGGCTCAGTGATAAGGTGTGTGACTAACCCCAGTCCTCTGACATCTTCTCCCAGGCATCTGGTACCTTCCTGGATGTCTTTTCAAGGCCGCCAGAGGAACTGGCCAAAATCTTTTCATGTTACGGTCAGAATATTGTATTCGGAAATACTTTGAGATTAACTCTTATTTTCTTATCCTAAGCTGCATCCTGCTTGATTTCATTTGTCCCTTGCCTTTGTTCCTCTAGGAGCTCTTCATTACATGCTCTCCATTAAGTCTTGCAGGGACAGAAAGTCCACTTTCCTAGCAAAACACGATTATTTTTCTACTCTAGTATCTCTCAAGCCCTCTCTCTTTTCCAGGTTAGTGGGTTTTCTGCTCTCTGTCTATCATCCTCCAGCATCCTCTGTCAGTCTTCAATGTTTTATCAATGTCACTACCTCAGAACTGTTTATTTGAGTTTTCTCCACCCAAAACTGCATCTGTGTGGTTCCCTCAAAGCTCTGGGCACCGACTCCCCTTGCTGGTCACATCACAAACTACAATTTTTTTTTTTCTGTTTCAAATGAAAATGCCTTACCCAGAGACCTATTTCGTTTACTCAAGATAAATGTTGTACTTATGACTCTGTTTTTTCTTGTTTCCGGCAGTTCTGATTAAACCATGAACCTTCCATGTAAACAATTCAGGTTGAATATGGGCACTGCACATTGCCTAAATGAATTATTCACCTCTTAGCTTTTGTTTTCATTTCTCGGATGTTTGGATTTTCTTCCATGTGGGTTTATTTTTAAAATTTATTTTATTATTGCAAGTTGTTTTCCTCCTGTTTCAATTGTGTAGAGCAGTGATTTCTCTCTCCTCTCAGTTCTTTTGTGTTTCGTTGTGAGGTTGACTGGTTAAGGGATCAGGAACACATGTAGAGTTCTCCTCAACCCTTCCAGTTGCAGGGCATGATGAGGAAGAACCAGGAAGATCTAGTTGATCAATACCTGGCCCTGAGCCTGGTGTCACCAGCAGATTTTTGGGTTTTCTTATCATGGGACACTGTGCCAGGGAGTCCCTTTGTTCTGCTGTCTCAGTGGAGGTAGGGGATGGAGACCCCTGCAGCAGCAAAGGCAGCAGGGTTATTGATGGGTTCAAAA